>JAITYX010000035.1:4200000-4545000 GCA_021018815.1 Talinum fruticosum | reverse complement strand
TCATTAATTAAGCTAAAAATATGGTTGGAAGCCCTAGTTATCCCTTTCTTGAGCAAAATGAGTTGTAAAATTTTTGATATTCTGTTTTTCTTTTGACTTCTGGATGGTTCATTAATTGTTTTGGTTTTTTTGTTTTAATCTTCCGTGTAGTTGGAATTTTTAATGGAGTAATACAAGACATCTCTCTTTCTCTCCCCGTTCGAAGACCTCTCTTTCCTCCGAGGTTTGTAATTATCTTTTTTTTTTTTGTAATTTTTAGCTGTGACTAACCATCATATGTAGAAAAATTATTTATGTACTTGGAGATAAAAAGAACGGGTTTCACACTACCGTAACCTTTCCCTTTACAATTAATTGCCTTCACATTTTTTCAATTTGTAGGTAATAGGTCGTTCACCGGACACCTTCTCATTTCTCCTCTTTAAACTGCTCAAGATGGGTGTAACAACCCGTCCCTAAGAAAATAATTAACCTTAAGTACATTAAAAATTAACTCTGAGCGCGTGCATTTCAAATTTTCAACTATTTTCATATTACTCATGTGTATATACATATGTGTGTATATATATATATATATATATATATATATGTCAATGTTGTTTAAAATGCAGGAACCGGATGATGACAACGACGACGCACGAGCATACTCTATAAATTTCAATGACTCGGAAGATAATTAATATTATTATATAGCTAATTTATTTTGAGTTCTAAAAATCCCTAAACGAATGAACTTAATAAAATTTTTACAAACTTAATAGTACTAAAAATAAAATTCCTAGATTAAGATAAGTTTAATGAGAAAAATAATAATAAGCTTGGAGGATTAGGAAAGGATGAGGATGAGTAAGTTGGATTAAGAAAGTTTGCTAAGGAGTTGGGCCCAGAAATTATAATAGCCGGTCGGCCCGGTAGGAGAGGGAAGCAAAGGAGGACTATAAAAGCTAAAGTGACCTAAACTTATTACACTCCTAAACCTAAATGCCGATAAACTATCAAACCCCTCTCTCTCTCTCTCTCTCTCTCTCGACCATTGAGCCCTCCTCCCTCTCTCGGGACCTTCCCGTTTTCACCGCCAACCGACAGCATCGGCGGCCCTTTGGCCGCGCCGACGGTTGCCACCAGCTAGCCATCAACACCACCACCATCATCTTCACCGATCTCCTCATCAAACACCCAAAACCCATCCTTTCTTTTGCTTGCCCCCTCCACCTCCCTCTTCCCGTTCGTCTCGGCCACCGGAGACGCCACCTCAACACCACCGACAACCACTGTCACCTTCTACGCCCTACTGTCACCGCCCCAACCGCGAAAGCCAGCACACCGCCGGTTGTGCTCGTGTTTTGCTCCTGTTTCCGCCCGATTTTGCCCGGTTTGGTCGCGGTTTCTCCGGTCCTCAAGCCCTGTCCGGCCTCAGCTGCCTTCTACCGATCCACGGCGCCGTTCGTCACTCCCAGCGATCGCTTCGACCGCGACCATCTGCTCCATTTCATTAACCCGGGTCTTCAACCCTCCAACCTTCAACCACCTCAAAAACTCCTCTTAAATTAACCTTCTCCATCTAATTCTTAGGGTAAAATTTTCAGATTCAATTATGTTAATTTAAATTCTTAGATTAATTTTTCAGATTCTGTTCTTCATTTCTTTTAATTTAAGTATTTAAGTTGTAATTAGTTATTCTTTTCCTGCTTGGAGTTTAAAAGTTTGATTATGGTATGTATGTAATTGATGCATGGAGACTAGGAAAAATTTGGTGAGATCTGGATATACTTGAACTTGAAGAAAGATTGTGAAAAAATCCCTGTATAAAGGACATGTATGGACAAATCCCTGTGTAAAGGACATTCATAAGTAATTCTGAGTCATAATATTTTTGGTTAGTTTAAATTATTATTTAACCTAATGAGGAGATTAAGGGAAAGATTGATGATGATATCTAATTCAGGCGATATGTGAAACCGAAGTGTGAGGAATTGACATCTTTGGGGAATTAATTATGCCTTTACAAAATAAAATAAGGTTAGAAAATTAGAAAACAAGTACATAAAAGAATGAATGAAGGTATTTATGTAATAAAATAACTAATGGCAATAATTAAAAGTAAACTCTTCCTTGATTTAAAGGAGATGAGTGTTCAATGGTAATATAAATACCTTTAGGTGTGCACTTATTAAAGAGAAAATAATAAACCTTATAGATTATAAATAATTTAATACTATTTAGAAGAAAACTATGTATAATTAAGGCTCCAATACATATAAAAGTATATATCTATATATTTACGCATGCATGATATAAAATAAGATAACTAAATAATATAGACTAAAGATAATATTAGTATTCTTTAGTAAATACTGAGTTTGTGAATTTTCATTTCGAGTATCTTTAAAGTGATTTAATAGTAAGAAATAAAAATCCAATTCATTAATAAAACCTTTTATATTTATACTTAAGGTCATCAAGTGTGAGCATCGTGCGTTCATCCGGGTTCCGCCCGAAAGAAAAAGAAGGAGGAGCGTCGGCAAGGTACGTTCATTGATCGTGCCCTTCAATGTTTTATTTACAAATCAATACCGGATATGGCCGACATTAACAACAATGAAGAATTGTTTGCAAATAATATTTGCCATCATTAATATGGACTCGCCCATCAAGTGTCATTATTTGGTACGCCCAATATTCAGGTTAGTAACACCGTAATCGTTGACCGCCTTCAACCGGACTATCCGATCGGTTTGGGTGTGTGCACATGCGTTTAGGGAAACCTGATGATCGTAAAGGGATCCATTCAGATAATTAATCAACAACAGTTTTACATTGTTCACTCCCCTCATTTACAAATAAATTGAAACGCATGCGCTCAACTCAATTACTTCATAACTATTATTTTACTTGCATGATAGTGAACGTATTGAGCTTCGACTCACATTTCGAAAATGTTTTCTTATTTTGTTTTAGGTAAAGATGTGGAAGATTTGAAGCAAAGGTCTGTTAAGGACTTAGAGGCTCGCAACGACAACCTAGTTGGGGTATCAAGGGTTAAGTGTCGTTGTCGTAGTTTACTGGATCGTAGTCTATACTTATACTTAATCTTCGTACAAGTTATAGTTTATGCCTTATCATGAGACACTTGTTGTTAGTGGCAAAGCAAGTGTAACCCAGGGTTAGAAATGTATCTATTGTTATAGCCTTACCCTTTCCTCTCGGTAAGGGCGGCGGTAATGCCTCGGACCTACTTTTCGCTGCGCTAATCATCGGCTAGCGGCTTGCTTAGTTTAAAACCGGTGATTATGAGTTTGGGGCGTTACAATGGGACTCTCTCTCTCTAAAGCCTTCAATGGATTCTTCTCTCCCACTCACACTCTATTTACTCTTTATCCCGACAGACTTTAGTCTTCGCCGGAGCAATGCTTGCCGCAGCCCGATTCTTCCGGTCCCGAAGCCGGTGCGTTTCGGTGGGTAGGTCTCTGTCGGGGCAGCCACTCTCCAAACTTTTCAGTCAATCGCATGCCGTCTGTCTCTATCCCATATTCTTCTTTCCTCCTTTTCGTCGATTTAATTTTCATCGATTTAATAGCTTTGATAATGAAGTAGGAGGCTCATGGGTTTTTTTGTGAATTTTGGTTTGGAGTCGACCTTTGAATTAGTTTCGAACTTGGAATTAAATAAGGCCGGAGGCTCGTTGGATGTATGACAGTCCCATTTTAATTTGGGCGCTTGCGAATTCTACTTGTGCTTGGGGAAATCGAGTTCAATCCTTGTTAGATTTAGTAGGTGTTTAGCCTAGATTTTAAAACTATTTTTGAATTCTAAAAGCGAAGTTAGGCCAAACACTAGTTTTTAAAAAATTAAAACTATTTTTTAAAAACGATTTTGGAAAAAAACTCCCAGAAACGAGAACATGACAAATAGATGTTTACGTTTCTAATTTTTGGAAAAACTCCGTAACAAGCACCCAAAATCTCACTCTCTATGTCTCTCTTATCTTTTTACGTTATTTTAATTTTTCTCTCTCCTCTATCTTTATCTCTCTTCTCTCTCTTATTTTATTTTATCTCTATCTTATCTCTATCTTTCTATAAATATTGGCCAAACAAATTAATTCTTTGAAAAATACTTATATAAAATTTAGGCCAAACACTTCAAATTTTTCCTCAAAAACAATTTTCAAAAAAACACTTTTTAAAAACAAAAACAAATTTTTAAAACTTAGGCCAAACATGCTCTTAGTTTCTCACTGTTTTCGAACAATCTGTAGAAGTTTGATGGCGATAAAATTCTCAATCTTTTTTTAATCTCTTGTTTATCCTGTAAAATATCAATTATTTGAATGATAAAATTTAAAGTGCTTGTAAATGACTGGGAATATGAAACTTATGGTTGCGGAATCACTATATAAAGGAGTGTATATGTTGTTGATCATTCATCCCATGCCTCTGTTCTTCTTCTTCGCTTGTTCTTCAACCAGAAATTTCCATGGTTGAAATTTTGGTGTATTCAAATCTGCAACTCATTTTTTTACGACTGAAATTCCAGATTTAGCCATGGCATTGCTGTTGTTTTACCCAAGTATCATTTTGCGCTAATGGCAAAGAATTTAATCGGTGATGACGAAAATCAATTTTCAGCCGTGGCAAAATTGATGGCGAAGAATCACACAGATTGCCCCCTTTCAATAGAACAATATTTAGTTTTTTCCAATGAATTGAAGCTTACTGCCTCAATTTGGAGTGGAATAACACCTTAGTGAAATTTACCCAAAAGTTTTTATTGATTGAACTTTGACCAAAATATTAATCGAAGACTTCATTCCAGTGAACTTTGCATTTTTCCAAGCCCAAAATTGATTTTGATTTTTCAAACTTTATTTTCACATGTGATGCCCCCTATGAAAGTCGACTTTTTGTTAATCGGGGTAACATGACTATGAACGCTGATTTTTTTTATGGTGGTCCGAATGTTGATCAAAACTTTCTTCACATGACGTGACTGCTTTATCCCAATGTTAAAACTAATTCGATGATTTTTTTAGTAAATTGCGAAGGGATTACACCTTGAAAACCCTTTGCCCTTGATTAACCCCTTGCATGTTTTTACCTATCCGAGGGTACATGAATGGGTCAAACCTCATTTATGTCATGTGAATCGAAGTGCTTACAACAGGTTAGTCAATTGCATGTTTTACCCCTTTAAGATACATGAATAGGTCAAACCTCATTTACGTTATGCGAATCCGAATACTTGATTCTTTTGTTTAACCAGTTGCATATTTTACCCCTTTTAGGGTACATGAATGGGTTAAACCTCTTTTACATCACGGAAAATTTGAAAAATTAATTTCTTGGTTAACCGAGTTGTATGTTTTACCCGTTTTAGGATACATGCACGGGTTAAACCTCTTTGACATCACGACAAATTTGAGGAATTGATTTCTTTGGTTAACCAATTGCATGTTTTACCCCTTTTAGGGTACATGAACGGGTTAAACCTCTTTTACGTCATGACATGTTTGAAGAATTGATTTCTTTGGTTAACTAGTTGCATGTTTTACCCATTTTAGGGTACATGAACGGGTTAAGCTTCTTTTACGTCACGACAAATTAGAAGAATTGATTTCTTTGGTTAACCAGGTGCATGTTTTAACTCTTTTAGGGTACAAGAACGGGTTAAAACTCATTTACGTCACGGCAAATTGAAAACTTGATTTTTTTGGTTAATTAGTTGCATGTTTTACCCCTTTTAGGGTTGAATGGGTTAAACCTCTTTTATGTCACGACAAATTTGAAGACTTGATTTTTGGTTAACCCTTTTGCATGTTTTGCCCCTTTTAGGGTACATAAACGGGTTAAACGTCCTCTTACACCATCCAAATTTAAAGACTTGACTTAGACTGACAAAATTGACCCGAATCAAACGGGTCAATCCGAACGACTTGAAACTCAAACCCAACCGTTATTCGAAATAGTTGAATCGATTTTGACTCGAAAATCGAAATGAACTTACCCGAATCGAACCGACCGAAATCTAATGAACCCGATTCCGATCCGAATCGAAATGACCCGAATTAAAACCGAGCTGACCTAAAATATGATTGACCCGATTACGAACCGAACACAAAATTACCCGAACCGAATCAGGCCCGAACCGGTTTACCCTAATGAAAGTGACCCAACCCACATTTTTTTGGTGGGTCTCTCAAGATGGACTTTTGTGCCTATAGTGGCATAATTTTTTTGGTGGGTACAATTTTGAATCAATTTTGACCCAAAAAGTGACCCGATTATGACCGAAGTTGAGTCAATCCGAAAATTAATCCGAACCCAACCCGAACCCGACTCGAATGAGATTGACCCGAAGTTAAACCAAACCGAAGTTGACCCAAGCCGAAGTTGACCCAAACCGAACCCGAACGGGATCGACCGAAGTCAACCCGAACCGAACCCGAACCGAATGACCTAATTGCCGAGTCTAACTTGACTTGAGAATTTGTGAGTATAATGACTTTAGAGTCTTCAGTGATTGACTTGGAAGTCTTTAAATTGTTTTTTGTTTGACTTATGAGTCCGTAAGTTCATGGCTTGGGAGTCTTTTAAGATTGACTTGAAAGTCTTTAGATTTTGTTTTTATTGTTGACTTGGGAGTTTACAAGTTCATGACTTGGGAGTCTTTAATTATTAACTTGGAAGTCTTTTGCACTTTGTTTGACTTGGGAGCCTTGAGTTTGTGTGACTCGAGAGTCGTGACTTGAAAGTCTTGAATTTTTGTAACTTGATGAGAAGGTTGCTTCAATTGCTCGAGCTTTACGAAAGAGGAGAGGATGTATCCTTTCTGAAAAAGGAAGTTGCTATATTGGATATTAACCCTCAAGTTATCAAAGAAGAGATAACTCATTAGCGTGACCATAAGACGTGTTTAAGAGCTTTTAGGCACTTTGGAGGCTTTACTTGATGCTTTTCTCGTCAACTTTTTTCTTTTTTTATTGCAACTTAATTCTTTGGTCTTTTTGCTTTGAACTTTGTTATCAATTTTTTTTTTTTTTTTGTGTGGCTGTGCTCAAGTTTATTCTTAAGCTGCCTACGTACCTTAAGAAAATACAATACCGTAAAGGATCAAGCCGGATGTAGTTCAAAATGAAAGGAATGAATTATAATTTTTTTTTGCTTTGTTTTGGCATTTATAGTTTATACTCTTGCGGGCCAAGAGTAGTATGTTTAATTTTAACTTGAAGAATGAGCAGTTTAGGCTCTTGCTTAGGATCTTGCAAGCGACAATATTCAAAGATAATAAAGCTTCAAAAATTTTCCATTTATGGGACCAAGTTGTACTCCTTCGGTGTCGATTATCTTGTAGGCACAATTCGTGTAGACTTCTTGCACCTCATAAGGACCATCCAACTTTGAAGTGAATTTTGCCTTTGGTCTTGTGAGACATGACGATCGACCTTAATCTCCTACTTGAAACGAGCGCGAGTCAAACTTTTTTTTTTGTTGAATGCCCGTGTTAGGCGCACTTTATAACACTTTAACTTCGCTAGGCCTAATGTCTTTTTTTCATCCGAGGCTTCCAGCTTAGCTAGACGAAGCTTGTTATTTTCATCTTCAAGAGTTTGAGGAGTTTCCTTAAACTCTAGCTCGAGTCCAAATCTTCATGTTATAAAATTGTCATATAATTGGATGAAGCTCGCTTCTTCTTGCTCCACGTCCTTTTTAGAACTAAAGTCACCTCGTTGACTGTAAGGATCACTCGTGCGTCTTTTTACTCTCGAGGAGCCATCTGTCTTTACATCCGAGTGTGTAGACGCGCTTTATGCAAGAAGGGATAGAACTTTGTACTTTATTTGTATCACCAAGATGATGGAACACCGAGTCCTTTTGCTTGAACGAGCGATGACTTAGACACATCTTCTTCCTTCTTGATTCTGCTGAAAGCTGAAGGTCTTGACTGCCCACTTCCTTCTATTCTATAGAATACCGAGGGCTTGGGATTTTGGCCTCCCCATATTCTTGTGAACACGGAATGATGTCTTTCCAAGTTAGACGATCGCAACCTATCAAACACCGAGGGCCTTGCGCCAGGCTAGACATTTTCATCATTATTGTCCTCCACCTCTTCTTCATCTTCAAGCTCTAAACATGAAGTCATGTTCACCATGACTTTCTCAAAGAAATTTGTTGGGAAGAACTCCTCTAAGGTGATTGAAACAAGTGACTCTTGCTCAAGTAAGTCAATAGGTTGGATTTCCTATTTCTTGCTTACCTTTGACTTTTTCTTGTTCTTCGTATGCCTAGGATTCTTCCTTCTACTTTGTCTTTTCTGCGATGGATAGGTGGTGACTGAATAGTACTTTGTCTCCTTGGCCTCCGACAAGTGACAAGGGTCCACCCTTCTTGATCTTCATGCGGAATATCTACGGTAGGATTAACTTCCGTATATGGTGCTTGTACGAGTTAATGGCAAGATCACTAGTTCTAGATTCCAAATTGACGTGTAAATAACTCTATTTTGGAAGACCGAGCCCGATCGAGACCTTTCCTCTTGATATGATTGGAATGGTCATGAAAGTGGAGGGTTCTCTAGTTGGATAGAGGTACAATTGGTTTTGGTTGTATCATCCACATCCAATATGATCTTCCTATCTTCGGGTAACTACATAATACACTCCTTGAGTGTGATACACTTCTCAAGAGGGTGACTAATAACCCTATGGTATCGACAGTATTTTGGATCGAAGTCTTCTCAGCTTCTTCTGGTCGTTTTGGCTCAAGAAGCTCAATCACCTTGTTCTCTAATAAGTCATCCAACATTCCCGACAAGTCTAAGTTTGGGAATGGGTAAGCCTTCTCCTGAAGCTCCTTTAGTGTAGGACATTTCTTTGCAACATCCTTAGAGTATGTTGTCTTATTTTTCTCTCGGCTTAGGCTTTCGAGAAATTTGCACCGGCTCTTTAGTGGAAATATACATCGACTATGTTTTTGAAGACTTAGCACTCTTCTTGTACTCACCTTGATCCTTCCTTGATTAATACGAGGAGGAAGACTTACTATGATGACTTGTTATTGTCATCTCAATGTCATGGGCCTTGGTAGCCAATTCGTGGAAAGTCCTTGGCTTATTCACCTACGAACGTAAAGCAAATCCCATTCCATGCCTTGAATACACATCTCCACAATAGACGCGTCGGACAATCTATCCTTGCATTCGAGGCTGAGGGCTCTGCAGCGATTGATGTAATCAAGAACTAGTTCCTCTTTTCGTTACTCGTCATATTAACACCGCATTGAGTGCTATGGAACCTGTTAAGGAATTCTTGTTCCTGCTTGTTCCTAGTTGTTGATGGATTCTAGTTCCAAGTCCGTGCACCGGTCAAAAGAAATTCCCTTCGAGTTCGAACAAATTGCTTCACCAACCTATCGCCTTCCATGCCAACATTGTTACAAGTTTCGAAGAAGTGCGCAATGTGCTACTTAGGATTTCCTTTAACATCGAACTATTGGAACTTCAGCGGTTGACAACCATGAGGCATTCTTAGGGCATCGATCTTCTTAGTATAGGGCTTCGTTTACAGGTGAGATTTGTGAGACCCTTTTCCTAATTGATTCTTAACCGCCTTTACGATTAAGTTCTGGATTTGTTCAACCGACATTGAAGTCGGTAGAGTCTCCTTCTGTTCATCGTCGGAATTTTCATCGTGGTTGGACTCCTTATCGGACTCTTAAATATTAGAGCCTTTGTTAGAGGGTTCAGATGACTTTTCTCTAACTTCTTTGTCAAGCTAGCGATTTGCTCACTTTGAATCTTGATCTGCGTGTCCTTTTCTGCACTCTCTTTAGCAAGTCTCACTAGTGTTTCCTTCGTCTCATTCGGTTGTTCTTCAATGTTAATAGCTCTTGAAGGTTTGCTCCTGGAGAGTCTAAGTCACTCTAGAGGGAGGGTGAATAGGGTGATGAGGAAAATTGAACAAACTTAGAAAGTTTTTGCTTAGAAAAGATAAACAGTGAGTCCGAGTCTAGATTGGACTCGGAAAAGTAAACACTCAAAAATACGTGGAAACCCTCCTGGGGCGGAAAACCATGGACAATGCTAATCCAAGCACCAAGTCAAATCCACTATTTTGAATACTCAAAATACGACGGATCGACTCTAACGAATTGTTCCCTTAGACAATTCCTTATAATGTTTTCCTAGACTCAAAAGTTCCCTTATCCGATCTAGTACTTCCTAACTAAGATAACCTTTACGGTTAGGGACAATTGAGTTGAGTTAACCCTTACAGCTCAGTCAAGGGACCGTACTCGGAAAGTAAGAGAAGTATGTAGCGATTACGAGGACTTTACAACTCGGAAAATATTAATTTCAACCCGAGAGTTGTAAATAGAAGATTGAATATGAAAACAATCACTTTTGCTTAAGTAATGTGTTTCAACAATAATTCCAGTAATCTTCAAGTCCTGTGAAGTGGCTTTTATTTATAGATGACCAAGCGAGTGACCGTTGTGTCTTGGTTACGAACGAAGTCTTTACTTGCCGTTGTAAGGGCTCTTCTAAGTCACTCGAAAAGATCCGTTGGGATGTGAACATTGTGCGGTGACTCTTGGCTCCTAAAGGTGTTCCGAGTCAGCTGATGATGTTCGAAAAGCAAGGTGGAAACCACCGTTGAGCTTAGCATTAGAGTTTTCCGGTTTTGGAAACGGACGGCCACGACACGGTGTACGAGCCCTGTTCGTAAGTAGATAAAGCTTGTCTATCGGTGATTGACAGCTAGAAGCCGACTACTTTTGTATTTAAAAAATGAGATAACCTCGTTTGAATAACCTACAAAAGCAAACCACTTTGGTTCTCAAAGTATAAAATACTTCGGTGTAAAATTAGGCACGAGATAATAATTAAATTAGGATAATTAAGTTTATAATTATCTTAGGCCTAGAAGAATGGAATTTTATGAGTCTAATATTCAATATACTTTAATTTCATCGAGTCAATCCTAAGAATGATCAAGTTAGAAAGAGTAGAATCATTAGAGTAAAAAGACTTGATCCGTACAAATAATTCTCAAACAAACAAACTGACTTAGAAAAAGGAATTAACATTGTATTTCACATTGAAATATGCAGTCGAACTCGGAATAAAAGAGTTAAAGAAATTATTTGAACATGCGATAGTTTTGAGTGATGTACGAGTGAGTAAAAACATCAATGCGGAAGATATACAAGAATGTCTTTTTGAGTTAGTCGAAATGAATGAAAACTTATACTAGAGTTTCTATAACGGTTAGAATGTCTTGAAATAAAAACTTAGGAGTGATGAGATTTATACCTAAATCTTCATGTGGTACTCATAATAACTTACGGTTAGGATCCGAGTCTTCGGCTCCTATCTCCATTACGGCATGATGATAGTGTTAGAGGATTTAGTTTCAGATTGGGAAAACAACGAGTCTTTGGGAGACGAAGGTGCGGAATCCCACTGGCATAACCATTATCTTCTTCACCGGAAATCATGAAGATAGGATTTGTGTGAGCTTGGAGTTCATCCATCCCACGAGGAATTGTCGGCTTCAAGTTAAAGATAGGAATAACTCTCTCCTTCGGACTAACATGCGATACGGTTTGATTGACTCCCTTAAGCGAGGTTGGAGTCGAGGTTTCGAATTGAACATAAGCTGCAATGGTGCAACTAAGCTTGGTTCCTTCATAGCAACAGCTGCAACAACTCTTGTCATAATTCTGGTCACCATTCCGCTAGATGTATTGCTAGCATTGGTGGATCCTTGAGACGTGGATCGAATAGTTTTGTTCTTCAAAGATTTAGCAACGACGTTCTTGGGAGTCATATGTTCTTTAAAGGTGTAGAGTGCTGATTTGTTTGGAGAAAAGATGAGAGGCGAGAGAGGGTTCCACCGAGTGTGCCCAAATTTGTAAACACAAATTTCAAGTCTTAAATAAATAAAGATAGGAAATTAGAAAACAAATATAAATTGCATTGATTTTCTTTGTTTCGAGTACAATCTCTGTGTTGAATACAATTGATGTATTCCTCCGATTTAATCTCCTTATAACTTGAACGATTTGAGGGCATTGTAGCTTGATCTCGAATGTTGATGAAGTGTCGAGATGATGAATAAAGGTTTGCTCATGGAGAGTCTAAGTCACCCTAGAGGGGGAGTGAATAAGGTGATGAAGAAAATTAAACGATTTTTGCAACAAATCGGCTAAACGATAGATTCCGTGTCTAGATTGGACTCGGAAAAATGATAATAAAGATTTACGTGGAAACCCTCCTGGGACTGAAAACCATGGATAGTGCTAATCCGAGCACCAAGTCAAATCCACTATTTTGAATCCACAAAATACAAAGACTGACTCTATGAAAATTGCTCCCTTAAACAATTCCTTACAGTGTTTTTCTAGACTCGAAGTTACCTTATCCGATCTAGTACTTCTTGACCGAGGTAACTTTCACAATCGGGGACAAGCGAGCTGAGTTAACCCTTACGGCTTAGTCAAGGGACCTTACTGAGAAAGTAAGATAAGAATGTGATCTGCTTACAAGACTTACTTTACAACTCGGAAAATATTAAATACAAACTTGGAGTTGTAAAATAGAAGATTGAATAAAGAATCAAAACAACAACTTTAGCTCAAGTAATATGTTCAGAAAAATATATTCGAGTAAGCTTCTAGTCTTGTGAGATGGCTTCTATTTATACTCAACCAAGCGGAATGACCGTTGAGTCTTGGTTCGAACATAAGTAAACCACATTGGTTCTCAAAGTATAAAATACTTTGGTGCAAGATTAGGCACATATAATAATTAAATTAGAACACTTAAGTGCTTAATTATCTTTGGCCTAGAAGAGATTTTCTGAGTCTAATATTCAATATACTCAAATTCCATCGAGTCAATCCTAAGTATGATCAATTTAAAAGAATAGAACATCAAAGCTTAACAACTTGATCCGATCAAATAATTCTCAAAGAAATAAACTAACTTAGAATAAGGAATTAACACTATAATTCTTTTTGCGTTGAAATATGCGATCAGTACTCAAAATAAGAATGTTAGAGAAAATTATTTGAGCATGCGATAGTTCCGAGTGATGTGTGAGTTAGTCGAAACATCGGTGTAAAAGATATGTAATAATGTGCCTTTTGAGTCGGTTAGAACAGTAATGAAAACTTACACAAGAGTTTTTATATCGCTCATAATGACTTAAAATCAAAACATAAGAGAGATAGAATTTGTACTTGAGTCTTCATGGAGTACTCTAGAATGGCTTAGAGTTAGGATATGAGTCTTCAATGAACAATGGGTGGTTCTTGATCTGGTTATGCTGAAAGTCTTGAATCTGAATTATTGACTTTGATTGCTTGAATGGTTGCGAGACTTTGATCCTTGACGCTTGGTAGCTGCATGTTGTTTGCAGTCTCATCTCCGGATTTTGTAGATGCTAAATGTCTATAAAAAAAAAAATGAGGGGATGGCCTCTATTTATAGTTTTTGGAGCTAAGGTTTAAGTTGAATTTTGGGTCCGGGCCCATAATTTAGTAATTATTTCTTAAAATAAATATTTACTATTTATATCACCAATGACACGTGGCAACTTCGATGGCCGGAATTTAATTTCTTTCGATTGTAATTTCAAAAAACTTCGAAGCCATTTTTACGCGTGACAATTTGCAATATGTTGAATAAAAAATAATTTAATTTTTTACGTGACGCCATATAGTTGTTTAACGAATTTTTGCCTCCTACATCTACAAAAGAAAACCAATCACCATGAAAGACCATTTGGTAAGAGACTTCCACCGCAAAGTTTTTGTCATGTCATGAAGCAAAGAATGAGCTTTATATTTGAGAAGAATACAAAAACATGATGCTTTCATACACAAGCGGATTATTATACTTGTCTTGGTTCATTTAGCTGAATTCGGTTGAGATTTGAAAAGAGGTTTCCTTTGATGGCAAAATTTGGGACTAAATTCCATCTAGTGATGTAATTGTTAGCTTTTGGTTGGAGTTATACTTTAGCACAGAAGTGTGCTTTTGTTATTTCAACTCCAATTTGGATCCTTGGAAAAATTCCAACTAGATTTCAATGCATTTGTATGGAAAACACCTTTTTTATTGGGAAGACGATATCAGTACACTAACATGGTTAATCAAAATTCCTCTGTTATAGAATAAAGCTAGGCTGTGGAGGAATCAGACGAATAAGGTGCATGATTGTTGCATTAAAATAATATGAAAAAGATTCTTAACTTAAGAGAAATATCATAGTATATCAAGAGTCTCATAATGGAATAATACCTCCCCCTTCACCCAAAAAAAGGCCAAATAATAAGAGTAAAAAACAGTTAATAAAGAGGTGCAGCCACATACTTCATTATTCTATGATGTTGCTCCTTCATTGATACTATTTGATGATGAATAGTTGCTATTCATTTCATAATTAGAAGTTTGATGAGGAGTAATTTTGCACTTTGATTTGTGTCTGATTTGGAGGACTTCATTATTGTATAAAAGTTTTACTATTCATCTCTTTCTCTGTTACCCCATCGTTCTCCTATTCTTCTTCTACTTAATTCTCTTCCTCGCTTAAATTGCACGATTTGCTTTGTTGTTAATCTTTGTGAATAGATTAAAAGGTTTAAACTAAAAAATTCTATTTGACATTTTGAAATTTTTATCAGAGTAGATGGGTTATGGCGGTGGAGCATATGAAAAACAATGAAAAAATCCTAATTAAACCTTGGATGGATCTAACCCGTTCCACGAAGGACAGGAAAGAGAAAGTGGTTTCAGGATCTAGCGAGAGAAAGAGATGAAATACAACCCGAGAGAAAGAGATGAAATACAACTCAAATCAAAATTGACTAAAACATTGTAGTCCGAAACGTAAAGTTAGGAATTAATTTTTTTTTTTATAAATTAAGAATAGTACCTTTCTCCTTGATGTAATATTCAAGTTGTTATATTTAACTCAAATCTATAATAGTAATCAGTACAATGTATAATAATAATAAAGGAGCTTTAAATTAAAGTTATGATTTGAAATAGTCGTCTAGTCTGCTTAAAAATATTTATGAATTAAGAATTATAAAAGGGTTAGTAATATTCTTAATCCGATTCCATTGGCATAGCCAAAAAGGTTGGCATGAGTCATCAGATTCCAAAGAGAACCAATCCCTTGATGTTGTCGATATGTGTTTCTTAATGTGGTTATTTTCTTTTATTTGCATGATAAAGAATCGAGTTGACCAAATGAATGAGCTGAGTTATGTGTGTTGTTAGTTTGTTCAAGAAAATGCCAGTTACATCAATAGTTTAGTGATTTCAGTGATGTTTAAGTCAATTTAGACTTGGGTCAAAAAAATCTATGGAGTTGTCATTTAATATAGTTTAGTTATTAATGATGGATATACCTAAGGAGACAGATAGTTATGTGATTGCTAATACTAGAGATACATCATCATTGTATACTAACCTAATTTTTCTAATTCTATAATTTGAACACAATTTTGACTTAAGTTTTTCTTAAAATTTTGTTTTTAAAATTTTGATTAGGTTTGTTTTTTAATTCTCGGGCATTATTGGAGGTACTCGAATTCAAGTTTCTTCCGAGCTTTTATTTTGATTTCATAAGTTTCTTCTTTGACTCTCGGGTATTATTAAAGGTAAATTTTAAATTTACATTTCCTTTTTATCTTAAGTTTATCTTTTATATGTTATACATTTATTAATTTTTTTAGTCTCTTTATTTGATATATAGTTTGATTTTTAAAATTTTTTAATATTTATTTGATATATTAAATTATGTTGTTATGCACTGGCTAATTTGTAATTTATAAATATTAAATTCCATTTGATATTTTGTATAAGAACAATAATATGTGCTTAATTTTCTTTCCAACTACCCCTTATTTTAATAGAATTAAAAGGCTCTATAATTGTTTAACTTATTTTGTATGTTTAATTATATTACTATAGATTACTTCATTAATTATTAAAAAATGCTACTTCAGATCCAAATCATATTTCTTTTAATCCACTATAACAAATTTAAAATTAATGTGTTTCTTCAATTTTTAACTACATATCTCCGTACTAGAATTATAAAAAATATGAAACATTATAACATAATTAATGAACATAATAATATGTGCTTAAGCTCATTTATATTTTTACATATTATAAAAAATAAAAAATAATATATGTATTTAATTTTGAACCATATATATCATTTCCAAACTAAAAATTACAAAATATTAATGCATGACTTATGCATATAATAGTATGTTCTTCAGCTCGAGTATCATATTTTTGCATACCATAAAAAAATTAAATTTAATGTAATAATATTAAAATTGAACCACATATCTCCTTCCTAAAACTAAAACAATATGAAATATAGTATATTTTAAAACTTTAAAATAATGGTAATTTATACTTGACTCGAATGACAAAAATTTTAGTCTAAATTATCGTAGAAATATATCTTTTTTCAAAAGTAGTTATTGAAGCTCCATCCAGAAGTGCCAATAATATTAGGAATAGCATTCAAACAAGACTTGCTCCACATAATGCAAGAATGAGGCGATTTAACCGACGACATCCTAATCGAGGCGGAACCACACCTTATTGCGGAATGCGAACGCCATCAAGCACAATCTAAAGTAATTCGGTTAGAAATTACACGTACAAATCCACCAATTAGAAAGTCTTCGCATCGTTGGGATTTCACCTGGAATTTTGGTTTCTTGCGATCACTTTAAAAGCTTCATTTTGGTTCTTGAGAAAACAAACCCAGGTAAATCTTGAGTAGTCGTCAACAATTACAAGTACATATGATTTACCTTTGAGACTCTTCACGGAGATTTCTCCACATAAATCCATATGCAGCAACTCAAGCACTTTGGATGTGGAAATAGTTTTGAGAGGTTTGAAAGATGATCCGACCTATTTCCCTTTTGTACATGCTTCACAAATTTTATCTTTCTTAAATACGAGTTAGGTAAACTCCTAACTAAACCATGAGATGCAAGCTTTTTGATAGTGTGCATGCTAACATGACCTAGTCTCGTGTCCAAGACTCATTATACAATGATGCTTTTAAACAAGATAAATTCTGACTTGGATAAGAAAGAGGAATAGTATAGGTATTACTCGATCTCTTACCCGAGAGCTTAGTCTCTTTGGTAGTTGCATCGAAATATAGCGGTTGGTCCGAGTGAATCTTACCTCTTGACCTTTGTCACACAATTGCGAGATGCCGAAGCAGGTTGTACTTTAGTCCCTTGACAAGATAGACTGGGCTGACCAGATTGTCTCCTTTCCCAATCTTGCCAATTCCAACTATCTTGCCCTTACTATCATCTCTAAAAGTGAGTTTGCCTCCTTTAAAATCTTCTAACTCGGAAAAGAGTCTTGAATCTCCCGACATGAGGTGTGAGCATCCACTTGTCTAAGTACCAATGACCTTTCGTCCTTTTCCGAGTTACTCGCAAGTCGAAACACACTAACCCTTCTCACTTCCTCTAACGAACCTAGTAACTCCCTTTACTCGTGGTCCTTTTATGAGGAAGAAGACTCTTGGGAACCCAGATTTGAATGATTTTGGGTTTGGTCCGATTTTGAGTCTTCTTTCTAGAAAACTGAGTTAGTGTCTCTTTCTTTTGAAAATTTTTTCTTTTATAAAGCTGGTGGAGAAGGTTTTCTCTTGTAAGCCGATCCGGGCTCGGACCTCCTTTCATTCTTATGAATAGGACCATGCTCAGCCTTCCTAAACTTCAAAGTTCTAGAATCCTTTTTGAAAAGATTTGAGTAGGAATTAGATTCTCCTCTTTGTTAAAACCAAGTCCTTCTTTCATGAAGGAGACACATTGAGAGTCTAAAAGCATGTTAAGGTTTTTCCGACCTTGAGTGAATTTCAAAACAAGCTCTTGAGACTCATTGAGCTTTCCTTTCGGATGCTCATTTTCTCTTACGGGTGACTCGGACTCTCATTACCTTGAGTAGTAGTCTTGACTTCTTTCGAGTTAGTCTCGGTTTTCCAATTCATTTTTCAAACAATTGCTATCGAACTAAGAGACTCAAGTTG
Source organism: Talinum fruticosum (assembly GCA_021018815.1). Taxonomy (NCBI): domain Eukaryota; kingdom Viridiplantae; phylum Streptophyta; class Magnoliopsida; order Caryophyllales; family Talinaceae; genus Talinum; species Talinum fruticosum. The sequence continues at coordinate 4,526,903 of JAITYX010000035.1, read as the reverse complement.
TTCTTTGAACTAAGAAGAATCGAGAATTCGACTTTTCTTCCAAATTGTAAATATATTTAGCTAAATCAACTTTGGAGAATTTGAGAAAGTATTCAATTACCTCGTGAGGACTTCTCTCCTCGGTGTTTGAGTTGTCGAGTCGACTCGGATTCGGCTTACGAGTCCGTTATTGCCATAAGACATTTTGAGTCGCTAGAATCATCATCTTCTTGAGATGAGTCTTCATCACTCCATGTGGCCATCATAGCCTTCTTCTTCTTTCTCTTCGGACAATCTTTGACTATGTGATCTTTACTGCCACATTAAAAATAGCCGAGTTCTTAGTTAAAGATAACTTTGAAGGGGAAGAATATTTACCTTTTCTCGTCCTTCTCATCCCTCTTGTAGAATTCTTCCTTTGGCCTCTTTTCCCATTTCTTGTGCTTCATCATCCTTTTGAAGCCTCGGGCAATGAGTGCCATTAGATCTTTTATGAGTCCGAGGAACTCGGACTTTCCTCTATACTTTCCGAGGCCTTCGAGCACAATGTTCTTTTTGGTGCCGACCTCGACATCCTCTTCTTCCAGGTGAATTTCATGGGTAAGCAACTTCCCAATCAGTTCGTCTCACTTTAGTTGAGAGAGGTTACGAGCTTCCTCGATGGTTGTCACCTTGGGACCCCATCTTCTCTTTGGTAGACTTCTTAGAATTTTTCTGCACATTTCTTCGTGCGAAATCTTTCTACCCAAAGATTTGAGATTGTTTGTAATCTTAGTGAAGCATATAAATATCTAAGTGATGTTTTCTTCGGCTCCATCTTGAACAGACTCATAGTTATGAAGATACTCGACTTATCTTCGCCTGTTTGACTTGGCTTGTTCCTTCATAAGTGTTGACTAGAGTGTTCCACACATCTTTGGTTGTGTCACGGCTGACACTCGATTGTACTCTTATGAGCTGACAGCACACATCGGAATGTTTATCGCTTTGAAATTCTTTCGAACTTCTCGAGTCCTCATTGGTATACTCGAACTTTTCTTTAGGCACGAGATCTTGTACCTTCCATCTTCAATGGAATGTAGTTGCCTTCTTGGATGATGTTCCGGACATCTTCATCATTGTCTAACAGAAAGCACTCCATTAGCTTCTTCTAGTGCACGATGTTTAATCCTTTAAACTTTGGTGGTCTAGTCAAAGACCTTCCTTCATCGAACTCTCCAATGTTACGAGCCATCTAATCTTTAGACCTTTGAATTGTTAGATCCTTCTTTAAAGGCTAGGCTCGATATCAATTGAAGGTTTGCTTTTGGAGAGTCTAAGTCACCCTAGAAGGGGGTGAATAGGGTGATGAGGAAATTTGAAAAATCTTAGAAACTTTTTGCTTGAAAAACATACGTAATCGATTTTGAGTCTAGATTGGACTCCGAAAAGTATACACTAGAAATATGTGGAAACCCTCCTAAGGCAAAAAACCATGGCCAGTGCTAATTCAAGCACCAAGTCAAATCCACTATTTTGAATCCGCAAAATACAACAAGCCGACTCAACCGAATTGCTCCCTTAGACAATTCCTTACAATGTTTTCCTAGACTCGAAGTTCCCTTATCCGATCTAGTACTTCCTAACTGAGATAACCTTTATAGCTAGGGACAAGCTGAGTTGAGTTAACCCTTACAGCTCGGTCAAGAGACCTTACTCGAAAGTAAGAGAAGTATGTAATTGATTACAAGACTTTACAACTCATAAAAGTATTAAATACGGACTTGGAGTAGTAAATTGAAGATTGAATATGTAAACAATGACTTTTGCTTAAGTAATGTGTTTCAACAATAATTCCAGTAATCTTCAAGTCCTGTGAAGTGGCTTCTATTTATAGATGACCAAGCAGAGTGACCGTTGTGTCTTGGTTCGAATAGAAGTCTTTATCGACCGTTGTGACGGCTCTTTTGAGTCACTCGAAAAGATCGGTTGAGATATAAACATTGTGCAATGACTCTTGGCTCCTAAAGGTGCTCCAGTCAATTGATGATGTTTGAAAAGAAAGGTGCAAACCACTATTGAGATTAGCGTTGGAGTTTTCCAGTTTTGGAAACAGACAATCCTAACACGGTGTCCGAACCCTGTTCAAAAGTAGATAAAGCTTGTCCGCTAGTAATTGATAGCTTAGAAGCCGGCTACTTTTGTAATTAAAAATTAGATAACCTCGTTTGGATAACCTACAAAAGTAAACAATTTTGGTTCTCAAAATATAAAATACTTTGGTCCAAGATTAGGTACAAATAATAAGTTAATTAAGACAATTAAGTGTATAATTATCTTAGGCCTAGAAAACTGGAATTTTCCGAGTCTAATATTAAATATACTCAAATTCCATCAGATTTAATCTCAAGAATGATCAGGTTAAAAAGAGTATAATCATCGAGTATAAAGACTTGATGTGGACAAATAATTCTCAAACAAACAAACCGACTTGGAAAAATGAATTAACACTCGTAATTCACTTTGTGTTGAAATATGCGGTTAGAACTCAAAATAAAAGCGCTAAAGAAATTATTTGAACATGCGATAGATCTAAGTGATGTCCGAGTGACTCGAAACATCAATTAGGATAATTAAGTTTATAATTATCTTAGGCCTAGAAGAATGGAATTTTATGAGTCTAATATTCAATATACTCAAATTTCATCGAGTCAATCCTAAGAATGATCAAGTTAGAAAGAGTAGAATCATTAGAGTAAAAAGACTTGATCTGTAAAAATAATTCTCAAACAAACAAACTGACTTAGAAAAAGGAAGTAACATTGTAATTCACTTTGTGTTGAAATATGCAGTCGGAACTCGGAATAAAAGAGTTAGAGAAATTATTTGAACATGCGATAGTTTTGAGTGATGTTTGAGTGAGTAAAAAAATCAATGCGGAAGATATACAAGAATGTGTTTTCGAGTCGAGTCGAGAAACGAATGAAAACTTATACAGGAGTTTCTATAACACTTAGAATGACTTGTAATCAAAAGTTAGCAGGGATGGGGTCTATACCTCGGTTTTCATGTAGTACTCATAATGTCTTAGAGCTAGAGTCCGAGTCTTTATTGTTGAATCAACAAAATTTTCTTGATAATATAAGGATGTATAACAACTCCATGTTATCATTCACATAATGGGTTGATTTGTCAATCGATCCGTGATGGATGGGCGAGGTCCTCACTTTTTCGGAATAAGTGGAAAAAATTACCATCATATTGGTTCATTACTTCCTAGACAAGGACAAAGGCCTAAATTTGCACAATTATGCATCTATGACACCCGTAATGAATTCCAAAATCGATGTAGGGCTTTGAATGGTGAACAAATTATACGTGGAGTTGATCATACTACTTTATAGTCATTACAACATATGCTTGATGTTGTGAATCCTTACGTCAAGATTTTTCGAAATGCACGAAATGTCTTACAAATAGACAATGTTGTTAATTTAAGCATTCGGATAATTAGAGCACGCCTTGGATGACAATGCAATGTCCACAGTAGATGAAGTAGCAGCTCTCATAGTCGACGAGTGACCATGAAGCATAACGAGCATCGAGACCTTGTGTGTAAAGTAGATAGAAATTTACAGCGAATATATGAAAATTCTCCGTTGTATATGCCTATTTAATATCCACTACTATTTTCATATGGAACAGATGGTTGGACGTTCAATAAGTAGTAGTCGTGCAATGGTGATGATGAGAGAGTTTTTGCATTTCTTATACAATATAGAGCAAATGAAGGGAACATTCTACTTCGATATTGTAGATTGTTCCTAAAATTTATTGTTGATTGTTATAGGGCGATTGAGGTTTGGAGGTTAAGATATATTAAGGACCATCAAAGTACACTCGGGGAAGAAGTATATAACGGCTTGCAAGATGTCTGTTACTACTTGGAGAAAATGATGCTTTTGTAGGCTGGGAAGAGGTTAATCTTACCTACAACATTTACACGGAGACCACGTTATATGAGACAACATTTTTTGGATGCAATGGTCATCTCGTAATCAAATGGGCTACCCTGATTTCTTTGTGACCTTCACGTGTAATCCAAATTGGACTAAAATTAAAGAGGCGTTGTCACAACAACTAGGCTAACATGCAAATAATAGACCAAACATTGTTGCTAGAGTTTTCCGTTTAAGGTTAAAAGAACTAAAATGAGACTTCAAGGAGATGAATGCATTTGGCAAAGTTAGTGCATGTATGATTAATCTTCTTATGTTAGCTGATAATTTAATAAAGTACGATGTTAGCCTCACTTTAATCATAGTTATTTATTTTGTTGTGAATAACCTCGATGCATGTGTATTCCTTTTGTAGATATACATGTTATTGAATTCCAAAAGCGGGGATTACTACATGCCCATATACTATTACCATTGCAAATGAGGATAAGTCTACATGTGCTTTGGAGATATAGGCCGTATTATATATGCGAGCTCCCTGGAATGGATAATGATTCCCTTGCATTTGAAATTGTCACAAAACATATGATACATGGTCCATGTGACATTAACACCTCTTATGCTCCCTGTATTGATGGTGGGCACTTACTTAAAGCATTATCCTAAACTCTTTTGTGATAATACCATTATTGAAGAAAATGGTTTTGTCACATATAAACGTAGGGATGATGGTAGAAGTGTAACTATTAGGGGTAAGAATGTTGACAATAGATGGGTAGTATCGTATAATCGTGATCTCTGTGTCAAATATGATGCACATATCAATATCGAACATTGTACACAAAGGAAAGTTATTAAATACCTTCACAAGTACGCACAAGGGACCTAATCGAGCGACCATTGTCATTGAAGACAATGTACAAAGTGCGAGAAGATGGTGTAGGTCCTCAACATACGAATTAGTTGATGAGATTAAACATTACTTAGATTGTCGTTATGTGTCACCTTCCATTGAGTTATTGCAATACTATTTGCCTGGATAACAATATGTTATATTCAATGATAATGATTCACTTTATAGAGTTGTTGATACGGCAAGTAAGAGAGTTACCATGTTGACTTCTTGGTTTACTGCGAACATTGAAGATGTTGAAGCAAGACATGACACCTTTACAACATTCCCGTCTTACTATGTTTGTAGCAAATCCTATAAGAAATGGACTAAGAGAAAGCAAATGGTATGTATTGGGCGATTGCCATATGCTCATTCAAATATGGGAGAGAGACATTATCTACGAATGTTGTTGCATATTGTTAAAGGAGTAAAATCATGTGAGGACTTAAGAACTATTGACGGAGTCTTATATTCAACTTTTAAGGAAGCTTGCTTAGCACGAGGGTTGTTAGATGACACTAATGAATGTACGAAGCACTAACGAAGTATCAACATGGATAACATGTGCAAAGCGAGGAGTATCTTTTGTTTAATGCTTATATTTTCAAAGGTGTCAAATGCTCATCGGTTGTGGGAACAACACTGGGAAGATCTTATTGATAATTTACATGGAAGGTTACAAAGAGAAATAAACACCCTTCTTTAGAGATAACCATAGAACAACGGGAAAATCTAGGACTTTATGAAATTAAGTTAGTTTTGAATAAGAACTGTTGATCGCTACAAGTTTACCCTTCTATGCCTTTGCCTTCACCTAATATGGTGCAACAACTTGGGAATATACTCATAACAAAGCAATTAGATTATGCTCAAGAAGAGGAAGGAGAAAACTTTCACATGTTACTTCCGACGTTAAATTTAGATCAATTGTAGGTATTCCAATCGTAATTCATTCGGATGAAGATGGCAATGGAGGCTATTTTTTTTATTTATGGCAGTGGAAGGACTAAAAAACATATCTTTGGAAAGCTATCGTAACTTATTTTAGGTCAAAAGGTTTGATAATGTTGTTGGTGGCATCATCTAGAATAGCCTGCACTTGTTGTTACCTTTTGGGAAAACAACTCATTCAATGTTTAAAATCCCAATTGATGCGAACGAGATGTCCACCTACTCAATTTCCAAGCAATTTGAATTAGCACAACTCATTAGGGAAGCATCCCTTATCATATGGGATAAGGCTCCAATGACTCATCGGTATACGATAAAGCGGTTGAGTACTCCTTACGAGATATTTGTAGTCCAAACCAAGCATTTGGGGAAAAATTGGTGATTGTTGGAGGTGACTTTAGGCAAGTTCTTCCTGTTATGACTAAGGGGAATAGAGCGAGATATTGTTGCATCTTCGATATCAAGAGCTACATTTTTTGTCTCTTTGCAATATTGAACTTCTAAAGATCAACATGCGACTCATGCATTCAAATTTAAGTCATGATGATCACGATCAATTACGAAATTTTGCGGAGTGGACTTTAAATGTCGGTAATGGTTCTATTCAAGGATATTCATTTTTGGGGGCGGTGAGCCAGATTGGATAGATATTCTTGTAGAATTCCTCATCAATAATTACAATAATGGCCTTACGAATTTGAAAAAATTCGTATACCCAAATTTGGTCGATAGATACAAAGATGATTCATAGTTTCGGGACCATTGTATATTGGCGCCCTTTAACATTGATGTCGATGAAATTAATTCCAAAATTCTGGCAAAGCTTCCCGGTGATACCCGTACATATTTGTGTTCGATACATTTACTGTTGAGTCACAATGATAACATGATTGTTAATCCACCGGAGTCGTTATATGCGAAGAACTTTTCAGGCTTTCCAAATTATGAAATTGAATTGAAAGTTGGTGCTCCTGTGGTTCTCTTGAGAAATCTTAACCCATCAATTGGATTATGCAATAACACCCGCTTGATTATTCGAAAGCTTGGAAGTAGGGTGATCCAAGCAAAAATCTAAACAGGTCGAAAAATTGGACATTCAATTACTATTCCAAACTTTGACCCTAGTCCTTACTGCTAAGGACTCGCCAATCGCATTAAAGAGGAGACAATTCCCTCTAAAGCTCACCTTTGCAATGACAATCAATAAAAGTTAAGGTCAAACATTGCAATATGTGCGCATTTATCTTCCCAAACATGTTTTCTCCCATGGACAACTAGTTACTATATGTTGCAATCTCTCGCGTGACTTCCCCTTCAGGACTAAAGTTTTTGATTTGCAATAAAAGGGATGTGCCATATAATATGACAAAAAATATTATATATCGAGAAATCTTTAATGACATTCCTGATATTTGGTAAGTCCTTTTCTTACTAAATATGGATGTGAATATATATTTAAAAATTATTTTATTATTATATTCTTATTATTGTAATGTGTTATATATTTAGGAATACGTTTGATTTTACCAATTATGATGTGTTGAATATATTATACCCTTATCTGCTAACTTTCATTTATTTGTAATGATATAGATGGCAAGTTTAGTGCGTAGTTATATGCCGATATGTTCACTCAACCCTTGCAGCATGTATGTGACTTTAATCGTCCGTTTGATGCGATGCATGTGTGTTCGAAAATATGCGGCACAAACGACTTGGAAAGTGATATTCATGGACTATTAGGTATTATCGTTACCAAAGTTGTCACAATTTCACCAATATGTACATGTATATTAAATAACTATGTAATACTTTATTTTGTAGTGTGATAAGATATTTGACATCATAGAAGGTGATGATAACATTAATAGATGGATGAATGTTCTGAAAATTGGCAAGGTTCATCGCATCTCTAGTTTGTCAATTACAATTGCATTAGATGGAGAGAAAAAGTGGTCACCTATCGATTGAACCTGATTTTCACGCCTAGAATGAGACTTCTTGACATCATTGATGATTGTGATGAAATTCCTTACGACCACCTTCCACCTTTTGTGTCATTCATGAACGTCCTACAACGTCTGCGATAACAAACTAATGTCACGAGGTAAATATAGTTTATAAATTCAAATTTCTTATTGTATTTATACATGTATTATTTTCCAAGTACGCTTAATATATTACTTTTTTCGTACGAGATATCATCGACATGCTTGGTTTATGTATCCTTTTTGGAAAGGTCAAGAAATAATGGAGCTACGAAGCACGAAGTACTACTTTGTGATATACGGTTATGTATTATCATGACACTAAAACTTTTACGCTTACTTATCAATGCATCTTTGTTACATAATATTCGTACATATAATCTATATGTATAAGATGCATTCTTTAAGATTAACTTTGTGGGGAGATTTTAGGGAAGTGAAGGGCACTCATCTTCATCATTATTTGTACAATGAAGTTATACTTCTTGCTTCTAGAGTACATATTAGGGACTATAATGGTACTTGCACTATTTAAATAAAGTATATTTCGTTTATAAAATTATTCAATTTTGGTCATTATCATGGTATACATTTATAATGTGTATGTTACGTATATTTTGAATTTGGGGATATCGGTGTCTACTTTATCAATTAGTACATCAATGATCAATTCTAAAAGCTGAAGCAACACACATCTTGGAAGAATGGTACTTATAGCATTATATTCAATTTCCATACTTAATGCAAGTTACATATATTTGAACACACCTAATAATTCTATTGCATGTATTAGGTATTTTGGGATTCAAGGTATGCTATATTACTTTGATTTCATACGTATGCGAACCTTACGGATTGTGCATATGGAGAAGTTGTTCACTGCTACGAGGATTACGTTGAGCAAGTACGGATCTAGGCCAAATGTAATGTACACTTCTCGGTTCCCTATAATTTCCTACTTTCTTTTAAATTTTTAATTGTGATATTATAAGTTTTCTATATATACGGGATAAATTTTTACGGATTTTTGCATATGTCAATGATATTTACCCCATGGTTTATGACGCTTGCATTAATTGCCAAAAAGTGCCCATACTTATGTATGGGCATTGAATATACCTTATTGTACATATCGAACTCCAATAGATTTCACTCAAGAAAGGTTTGTTATACTTAAATTTTTGTTATTGATATATACTTGTTATTACACATTTTCTACTTGGACGATAATATTATTATTCACTATCTTATTCAAATTATAGGTACTTCTTGAGGGTTATTTTAAAACATCATACATATTAAAGAAAATTTACTATTCTCCATGAGTATGTTTGAATTCTTCTCCATACAAGCACGACAGATTTAGATACATATGCATCACATGTATTGTACTACCCATTACACTCCATAACATTTGTTGTACATATTAATAATATTTTCCACATTATGTTTTCTTGCAATCTGTATGGCAAGCTTTCATTGTACGCTATTATAGATGATTAGTTAGATAAACAATGGGTATTACTTATTGAGCCTCCACGCAATCAAGAATTAGAAGAACCTATCACTCTTATTACATCTGTTGATTAGGAGAAATAGGTTTATCACTTACAAACTACCAATTCTACATACATATGGTATTCAATATACGTAGATAATATTCATATTTTAACATTTTTGCAATAAAATATAACTTTATCATGGTTCTCCATAGGTACAACCGGAGGAAGAAGATGAAGAGAAGTCTTCGTGAGCCTGCACCGGTAATGAACTTATCATCATAACATTTACCTTGAGCTGCGCTGCGTCTACTCACTCTATTGTGGGCCCAGAAGCAAATCGCACTCAAAAGGGCAAAAAGCTGGCTTGGACGTTGTGATCCCGTCACTTATCTTACATCGAACCCTAATGCCTCCACCAAATCCTTACGCAATTAACACATTAACTAGGCACATGTATACTTCAAATATCCCATGCTACCTTGTAGCTCCTTATCTTCTATAAACTTAAGCAAACTCTATGGCCCAGCCGAGTGGAATGGCTAGTTCAATGAATTATCTATGATGCATCATTGGTCGAAGTAGTAAGGATGACACACATGCTAGGAAAGTAACATTACAAAAGGAAGTAAACAAAGCTCAAGAGTATAATCCAAATGCTTGGAGTTGGAACCAAGTTAGAATTTAGAGGCAACCAACCTATACGCGATCATGTCTAGCACAATACGATCCTTAAGCTGCTCATGGCAAGCTGCAATAGGTAGTAGGGAGTCCTTATGTTATTCCTTCACCCTTATTGAAGTTAAGATCAAACCTATGATCCTTATATAAAACTTAAGGTATCTCGCTCCCACATAACTTATAGTCACTCCAATGATCACTAATAACACAATGAACTCCAAATGAAGTATAGGAGTGATCGAACAACCTTTAGACTTCCTTTGTAAACGAGGCACTCACCCCACAAGATTGTTATCATGCCCAGGGTTTATAAAGATCTCAAAGGACTACTTCCAAACGATTTATGATGTATGGATTACTTGCAAAGAATCACCACATATAAACTCAAGGTGGTGGAAGGCATGATTCCGACATTCATCAATCAACTCCTCTTGGCGAGATAGTTAAGTCAAAGGAACTCAAATGGGGGAAAGCCCAACCTTCAATGTGATTCACTTTGCCACTTCTAATCTCATACTCGACTTATTCTAGACCTTTATCACAAGTTTCTCAATTTGGAACTCATAGATGGATCTCCATAACCACTTGCATCCTATGTTTGGTCGACTCAAAACTTAGATGGAAGTAGAGTAAATCACTAAATCAACTGTTTCTCCAATCATAACTCCTAATTGCACTCCAAGGATACCTTCCAACACATCCAAACACACATGCACTTCACGCAAAATACCAACTTTGACATTCTCGGTCATGTGAACCCAAATATTCTTTTCAAGAAAGCCAATTCCATCAACGATATGACGAACCTTCCGCGTTGTATTTCCCATTAATTTCCTCTCCATGGCCTCTAATTCTCATTGATACTTCCAAAAGTGCCCACCTATGAGTATTTCAGTAAATATGCAAGTATCCCTCAACACTCGGGGTGTTCGGTCCTATCTTATTCACCGATGTGACATCTCAATTCAGTCCTTAGTAACAACTCCCCAAAAGGCAGCCTCTATACTTAAATCAACGATTGGGATCAGGAGTCTCCAAGAATGCTTCACTTATGCTAGTGCACCGCATGTCTTTCCTTTTCCCATCTAAAATCAACTAGGCACTCTTGAAACTCCTTGGAACTACGTATATAAACAATCGATACATAAATGAATACTCGCATGCTTCTTAGGGGTAGAATTCCTAAGTCAACTAAAGAAGTCACACCACGAAATCAATAAATACGAAAGGGAAATAAAATTCAGCCACACACCCAGTCACGGAACAAGGATCCTAGACGTCTATATGCAATGCAAACTTAAGGTCACCAAAATCTATGCTCCGATACCATTTTTGTAACACCCCAAAACACCCCCGGGAGTATTACATCGCCGAGTTCCTTAAAGGAACTCCCAAGGCTCTTTTCGGTGTTAGTTTAGTCTGTCTAAACTCAACTTAAAGATAATAAAGGTGGTTCTCCAAAAGAATTAGAAATTTCCTAAAATTTCGGCGAGTTCCGCTTGTAATATGAACTATCCCATAGGCTTAAAGCCTTAAAACCCTGCATAAAAGCATAATATAACTCAACGAGCCACACGCTCGAGTGTACGAGCTCAACGGCCACACGCGGAGTCCAACCAATCATGCTATAAAACTTAAAACAATCTAAATGGGTCATTACACATTGGGTACAACTATATGAATTGAATTACAAAATACAATACTAGGAAATATTAGAAATGCATATCCGTAACACGAATCACTCAATAAGCGGCAAACACCGAGTCAACAGAGTCCAGAATATGCTAGGTGTGGATCATACTTTACGGAAATGTACCTGCAATACTGGGAGTGGGGGAAATTTGTGGGGGTGAGCAATAAACCACGGGGCTCACCGGAGTCTTACACCCTTAAAATGGAAATTCTTTACACATAATACTCATAATAATGAAATCAGCAAAAGCATAATAATATAATAGAAATCCATATACTTTTAAACGAAATCCCTTGCATCATTTGCAACATAAAGCTCATAATACTTCAATCATTCAAAAGCACGGATTTCAATCATTTTGGGAAATGAATCACCTTAAACAAGGTGCTACACTTTCTTTCAAATACTTTCAATCGAAACTGAATCATTTCTACTAAATCACTTCTCATGAATCATTTTCAATGAATCACTTTCCGGAGTTGGGGACTCGAACTAGCACTTCGCAATTTCTCATAATTTCTCGGATTTCTCTAGTTTCTTTGGGCGCGACCCCAAATAAAAGGCTCCGGGACCTATCTAGGAAGATTCCGATCGGGCGTCCTACTACACGGACCCCTAGCTAGCCGCCCCTAGCTAGAATCCTTCCTTGTGCTAAACGATCCGAGCAAAGTCGATTCACAACGGTTTCTTTAACACGTTCACTTATCAAGCTTGTTTCAAACAACATTCTCAAATCAATTTCACTTCTTAAAAGTACGCTTTCACGTTTGAAAATCATATATCATACAAGTCACATTCAAGTATCATTTTGTGTAAAACATAGAACTTCTTTCAAAACCAACTTCGAACAACGTTTAACACAATCACTTGCATAGATAGCCGTAATTCAATACGAGATAGTCATTCTCGGTTTCTCTTCAACTAAACCTTTCTCAATTCTCCCATTTAATCAGCTTAATTCCTTTTTCTGAGCAACAATAACCACAAGTAGTTACCCTTAATTAACATGTCCCAACTTCTCATAATTTACCATCTTTACTTCAATGTTTTCCGATTACGCCTCCACATTACTAATCAAACTCTTCTTACTCATATTTAGTCGGATAGGTCTCATTCTTACTTCACTACTAAAATTCCTCTAGCTCCCTTCATCTCCAAGTGTAATTTGCTCTCATCTTAGGTTTCTATTTCATTAATCGCTTTTTCTCGTCCAAACTCAATCATATAGCTCTCAATCTCTCTTCATCGCTCCACTTCCGCTAGTTCAGCTTATCTTCGAATTTAGTTCAACCTCAAGGATTTATTTATCTTTTGAACTCAATTATCCTAATACTCACCCACCTCTCACTCCCATGCCTCAATTGTGCATCACTCGGTGTGAACTCACACTCGTCTTTTATACTTAACTCGCTAATTCCCAATATAGGCCGTTGCCTTCCAACACAAAGAACGTAGGAAATCTCCAAGGTTCAACTGAAGCATCAATTCACGGTTTAGACCCAAATCACCATTTCTTCATTTCTAGGTGCGAATTGAGACCTTCACAATACTCTTTATACCTACACAACCTAACTCCTAAACTTTCAGCATCTCAACTCAGCCCTAACCAACTACTAAGCTCCTTCGGGTTTCGATTCGGACTGAACAGTTCCATTCGATTTCCTCATAACCTAATTCGGTGCTAACAATTTCCTAGCTTCGTTCTATCACATAAACATTCAATAATCACAACAAACTCATTTGGGTTTCGAAATTACTAATAGTTTAGAGTATAAGACTACCCATCTTAATTCGAGGATTGAAGGTTTGTTGGTTCGCTGAGATTCAAACTCCCGGTTCGGTTCCTCCTTTCCCTGCTACCAGCCGTGGTTCTGCCGCCTTCCTCCACGCCCGACGCCGTTGCTGGCCACTTGTCCTCGCGCCCACCGGCTGCTGCCCTCTCTGCCTTCGCGTTCGTGCCCTTTTTCTAGCCTTGGTCTCGCCCTTCTTCGCGCTGACCGATTCCTCGCGCTCGCCGTTCAACACGCCGGTCTCCGGCCTATCTTCCTCACCTTTGCTCTCGCTCGCCCTCTCGGTCTCACTCTAACTCTCCCGCTCGGCCTCTCTCTCTCGCGCTATCTCCCTCTTCCCTTCTTCCTTCGCTCGGTTTCTTTTCCTTCTTGCCTTCCCGAGCCCTTACTCGACCTTTGCCCATCCGCCGCTCGCCGTTCAGGCGCCTACCGGCCTCTGCTCCGGCTCCGCGCTCTCTATCTCTCTCTCTCTCGTTTCACCCCCTCGTTCCTCCTCTGCTGCTAGGGCACCCCCGAGTCCTCTTTCCTTTCCTTTTTTTTCCACCGCGTAATTGGGTTGGTTAATGATCCTAATTGGACCCCCAAATTGATTTCTATCTCATTTCTCCACTTAAACCAAAAACCCACCTCTTCATTAAACCTCATTTATCTTTTCATGACCAAAGTAATCTTTTCTACATAAAACAAATCCACGCCTGTGCCTTTCTTCGTCCCCTTATGCCTCTGCGTCTTAACTTATTTTAATACGTTGGCCACGACAATTCCTAACCGTGCAAAGGTTCAGCACACAAAAGGAAGGAAATTTCCTTGATTTAATTAATTCAACACCAGCCTCCAAAGGAATTCTAACGTAATATGTCCGGTCGTAAATAAAATCGGTTACTCAACCCCCTAGATGCGGGGAAAAATACTCAATAATCCTATGATTTCCAGTTGTTTTCTTTAAAATTCCGGGTATTACATCACCCCCTCTAGGGTGACTTAGACTCTCCAAGAGCAAACCTTCGACAAGCTCCAGGTGAGTTGTACTCGGCCTCGGTAATTGATAGAGCAAGCGAGTTCTGTTTCTTTGAGTGCCGGGAGATGAGGGATTGGCCACGAAATTGGCATCCTCCTGATGTGCTCTTTCTATCAACTTTGTATCCATCATAATCAGCATCCGAGTATCCGAGTGAGAGTCAATTCTGTGCCTTTTGAAAACCATTGACCAAGATTCCGAGTCCCTGCAAGATATCTAAAAAATCTCTTCAGCGCGAGTGAGATGTGATTCTTTCGGATTAGCTTGAAATCTTACACAAAGGTAGACACTGAACATGATATATGGCCTACTAGATGTGAGATAGAGTAGAGATCCAATCATACCTCTGTAAAGTTTCTAATCTACAAATTTACCTTTCTTGTCTAAGTCCATATTCAAACTGCTACTCATAGGTGTTGCTACATGTTTCACATCTTATAGCTTGTACATCTTCAATAACTCCTTGATATGCTTAGATTGATGGACATAGATGCCATCCTTGTCTTATTTGATTTGTAGACCAAGAAAGAAATTGAGTTCTCCCATCATACTCATTTGGAACTCCTGACTCATCAACTCAATAGTAGCTCCAAAAATGATATCATCAACATATATTTGAATGATAAGAAAATCTTTCCCCTTGGTTTTTATGAAAAGAGTTTTATCAATATGACCTCTTTTGAGATTACTTTCAACCAAGAAACTGCTCGGTCTTTCATACCAAGCTCACGGGAGCCTGTTTAGGAGCATATAAAGCCTTTTGTAATTTGGAAACATGATTTGGAAATTCGAGTTTTCAAATCCGGGGGTTTCTCAACATAAACTTCTTCTTGAATGAAACCATTTAGACAAGCACATTTGGCTTCCATTTGATAAATCTTGATATTCACGCTAGATGTAAATGCTAATGGGATTCCGATTGCCTCAATCCTAGTAACAGGTGCAAAGGTTTCCTAACAATTAATTCCTTACTCTTGATTGTAACCCTCAGCAACAAGTCTAGCCTTATTTCGACTACCAACCCTTCCTCATCCAATTTATTCTTGAAAACCTATTTGGTTCCTATGAGTGGGTGGTCGGAAGGTCATTTGGTCAAAGTCTAGACTTGGTTTCTTTCAAATTGATTAAGCTCTTCTTGCATGGCCTCTACCCATTCATGTTTATTTAGGACCTCTAGTGCATTTTTGGGTTACGTTAATGATATGAATGTAGAAAATGCACACAAATTATACAAAGAAGATTGAGTTCTTACCCCACTTGTTGATGTCGGAAAGTATGTTCTTACGTGGGTGACTTGGATGCATATTTGAAAGCTTTACATGTTCTCTTATTCACCAAGTTTGTTGGTTGAATAAGTTGATCCTCGATTGGTTGATCTTGCCGAGTCTCTGTATTGACTTGTTCTTTAGCATTCTAAGCTAGCTCGTGTACTTGTTCGGTCTAAGTCGTAGCATTCGAATTTCCTCGGTTCTTCTACTTTGACTCTTTACGAGCAGCTTTAACAAGGTCATCTTAAACTTTGTTAATCTTGAGATCGAGTATGTGGATTCACTTATATTGCCAAGATCAATCTCATCAAAGACAATGTGGATACTTTCTTCCACTTTGTTAGTCCTTTTGTTAAACACACGATAAGATCTACTATGAGATGAGTAACCCAAAAATATACCTTCATCCGACCGAGCATCAAACTTAGTTAGATGCTCCTCACCATTGTTGTGAACAAAACACTTACACGCAAATGGTCGCAAGTAGGATATGTTGGGTTTCTTTCCTTTGTATAGCTTGTAGGGAGTTTTCTTCAGGATGGGTCCGATGAGGCATTTATTGAGTGTGTAATTTCTGTGTTGACTGCCTCAGCCCAAAAATAATAAGGTAGATCATTTCCAATCATCATAGTCCTTCCTATTTCTTCAAGAGTTTTGTTCGTTCTCTTAATTACTCCATTTTGTTGAAGAGTTCTTGGTGCGAGAGAAGTTGTGGGAGACGTCATTCTTCTCATAGAAATCTGCAAATTCCGAGTAGTTGAACTCCCTTCCATGGTCGGTTCAAATCCTTCGACATGAGTCCGAGACTCCATTTGAATTTTCTTACAAATTTTAGTGAACGCTTTAAAGGATTCACTTGTTATTCTTCATAAAACAAACCTAGGTAAACCGTGAAAAATCATCAACAATGACAAGTACATATGATTTACCTCCAAGGCTTTTCATATGAATTTCACCAAAAATCCATATGAACTAATTCAAGTATTTTGCATGCTTCACGATTTTATCTTTCTTAAGTGCACAGTTAAGTAATCCCCTAACCAATCCATGAGATGCAAGTTTCTTGATAGTACTCATGCTAATATGATCTAGTCTACGATGCCAAGTTCATGAATCATCATTCAAAGATGCTTTAAAACAAGATAAATTCGACTTGAATGCGAGAGAGGGATAGTATAGGTGTTACCGGATCTTAGACCTAAGAGCTTAGTCTCTTTGGTGACTGCATCATAAATGTAGCAATTGGTCCGAATGAACCTTACCTCTTAGCCTTTGTCACACAGCCGAGAGATGTTGAGGAGATTGTATTTCAGCCTTTTAACAAGATAGGTTAGACTTATTGAGTTATGTCCTTCACCAATTTTGTCAATGCGTACAATCTTGCCTTTGCTATTATCTCCAAATGTGACTTTGCCTCCTTTTAGAACTTCTAACTCATAAACGAGTCTTGAATCACCTAACATGTGGCATGAGCATCCATTGTCCAAGTACCAGTGACCCTTCTTCTTCGAGTTACCTGCAAAATAAAAACGAACTAACCCTTCTAACTTCCTCTTACAAACCCGAGTAACTCTTTTTACTGTGGTCTTTCTCTAAGGAATAGCATTCTTGGGAACCCAAATTTGAATAATTTTGGGTTTGGTCCGATTTCGAGTCTTCCTTCTAGAAAGCTGACTCTGTGTCTCTTTCTTTTGAAAGTTTTTCTTTTATAAACAGGTGGAGAAGGCTTTTTCTGTAAATTGGTGCTGGGCTTAGTCCTCTTTCCATTTATATGAATGGGACTATGCTCAGCCTTCCAGAACATTACAGTTCTAGAATCGGTTTTAAAGAGATTTGAATAGGAATTAGATTCCTCTTCGACATTGTAACCAAGTCCTTCTTTCCTAAATGAGACATGCTTGAGAGCCAAGTAAAATATCAAGGTTTTTTGTCCTTAAGTGAGTTTCAAAATAAGTCTGTTGAGACTCATTGAGCTTCCTTTTGGTTGCTCATTCTATGTTCCGAGTAACTCGGACTCGGTCTCATTTTCTTGAGCACTTGTTATTAAGTACCTTCGATTTTGTCCGAATTTTTCTAACTCATTTTTCAAAACATTGCTTGTCGGTAGTAAGAGACTCAAGTTGTTCTTGAGCTGTGAAGAGTCGAATTTGACTTTTCTTCCAAAGTATAAATATATCCGGCTAAATTAACTTTGGAGAACTTGAGAAAGTATTCAATTACCTCCTCAATATCCGAGCTCTCATTGTCGACCCAGATTCGGCTTACGAGTCCGTTAGTGCCATAAGAGACTTTGAGTCATCGGAATCATCTTCTTCAAATGAGTCATCATCACTCCAGGTAGCCATCATAGCCTTCTTCTTTTTGTTCTTCTTTCATTTCGGACAATCATTGACTATGTGCTCCTTATCGCCACATTCAAAGCAACCCGAGTTCTTAGTTAAAGATAACTTTGACGGGGATAAGTATTTACCCTTTCCGTCCTTCTTATCTTTCTTGTAAAACTCATCCTTAGGCCTCTTTTCCCATTTTTTGTACTTCATCATTCTCTTGAAGCCATGGGCAATCAGTGCCATAGGATTCTTTTATGATTTTGAGGAGCTTAGACTTTCACATCTGTTTTACGAGGCCTTTAGTGCAATGTTCTTTGTGGTGCTGACCTCGACATCCTCTTCTTCTTGGTGAATCCCGTGGGTTAGTAACTTCCCAATGAGCTCGTCTAGCCTTAGTTGAGAGAGATTCCGAGCTTCTTCAATGGCTGTCACCTTGGGACCCCACCTTCTCTTTGGTAGACTTCTCGGAATTTTTCGGAAATTTCTTCGTGAGAGATCTTTCTACCCAGAGACATGAGATTATTAGTAATCTCTATGAACCGAACATACATCCGAGTGATGTTCTCTTATGGCTCCATCTTGAACAACTCATACTTGTGAAGATATTGACTTATCTTCGCCTGCTTCACTTGACTTGTTCCTTCGGAGGTGTTGACAAGAGTGTCCCACACCTCTTTGGTTGTGTCACGAGCTTAGACTCTGTTGTATTCTACTATGCTAATGGCACACATCGGTGTGTTCATAATTTTGAAGTTTTTACGAACTTATCGGTCTCTTCGGTGGTGAACTCATAGTTGGCCTTAAGCACGGTAGTTCCACTATCCGTCTTCATTGGGATGTAGTTGCCTCCTTGGATGATATGCCATACTTCTTCATTATTATCCATTAGGAAGCATTCCATTATTTTCTTCCAATGTGTAAAGCTTGACCTTTGAACATTGGTGGTCTAGTGGATGATCTTCCTTTATTGAACTCTCTATTGTTGTGAGCCATCTAATCTTTAGACCTTTGGATGGTGAGATCCTCTTGAAAGGCTAGGCTCGATACCAATTCAAGGTTTGCTTGTTGGAGAGTCTAAGTCACCCTAGAGAGGGGTGAATAGGGTGATGAAGAAATTTTAAACACTTTTTGCACAATCACTTAGATAAAGCGATTACGAGTCTAAATTGAACTCAAAAAGATAAATACAAAGGACTTACTATTTTGAATCACTTAGACTCGAAGTTTTAAACACTTTTTGCACAATCACTTAGATAAACGCTCCGGGGTAGAAAACCACGGACAGCGCTAATCCAAGCACCAAGTCGAATTCACTATTTTGAATCCTTAAAATATAAAGGACTGACTCAACTAGAATTGCTCCCTTAAATAATTCCTTACAAAGTTTCCCTAGACTCGAAGTTCCCTTGTCTAATCTAGTACTTCCGACTGAAGTAACCTTTATAATTAGGGACAACTAAGTTGAGTTAACCCTTACAACTTAGTCAAGGGACATACTAAGAAAGTAAGAGGAGTATGTAACTGATTACTAGACTTTCTTTACAACTCGGACGATATGAAATACAAAGTTGGAGTTGTAAGTAGAAGATTGAGTAAGTATGCTTGTAAGTAAGTGTTAGTTAATAAATTTAGCAATAAGTTCGGTATAGCAATCTTCTAGTCTTGCGGAGTGGCTTCTATATATAGTTAACCGGGCGGAATGACCGTTGAGTCTTGTTCTTGGACTAAAGTCTTCACTAGCCGTTGTAACGACTATTCCGAGTTGCTCAAAAAAGATCCGTTAGAATGTGAACGTCTTAGCGCCAAAAGATGATCTAATAAACTTGTGGTGATTGAAAACTCAGGTGGAAACAACCGTTAGGCCTAGAGTTAGAGTTTTACAGTTTTGGAAATAAACAACCTTGACACGGTGTACGAGCCATGTCTAGAGTAACTAAAGCTTGTCTGTTGGTGTTTAACGGCTAAAAGCCGGTTGCTTTTTCTTTCAAAAATATATTAGCCTTTTTGAATAACCTACAAAAGGAAGCCATATTGGTTCTCAAATTATAAAATACTTTGGTCCAAGATTAGCCACGAGATAATAATGAAATTAGAGTAATTAAGTGCTAATTATCTTTGGCCTAAAAGAATGGAATTTTTGAGTCTAATATGCACTAGGTTCATATTCCATCTTGAGTCAATCCTAAAAGTAATCAAGTTAGATAATAGAGCATCAATAAACAAGAACTTGATTCAATTAAATAATTCTCTAAGAAATAAACTGACATAGAATAAAAAATTAACGTTGTAATTCATTTTACTTTGAAATACAAAGTCGAGTGCACAAAATAAATATGTGAGAGAAATTATTTGAGCATGCAATGGTTCTGAGTGATGTCTAAGTGAGTCAGAGACACAAGTAAGAGATATGTAATGAAGTGCTTTCGAGTCGATCGGAATAGAATGACAACTTACATAAGAGTTTCTATAATGCCTAGAATGACTTAGAATCAAAACCTAAGAGAGATAGAGAGTTATACCCGAGTCTTTAGAAGTCTCTCGTGAAACCACGCCTAAGGAGGGGTAAGACGAGGTTAAAAATAAGGATGGAACCATTACATGACAAGGACTTACTCGAAGAAGATGTTACACACAACAACGCCTTTTATCTAATCGTAACTTGCATGAACAAGTTTATCTCTCTAACCTTAGTGGACAATGGATCCACTCGTAAACATCTCGCCCTAAGAGGAGCTGGTACACGGTCAGGTATCAAAGAGCAACAACTCTTTAATTAAGCTGTTGGTTACATGACTCTTCTAATTAATGTTGGGCCGGTAGTGAAAAACATTAACTTCCAAGTCCTAGACATTCCAACAACTTTCAATCTCCTTCTAGGATGCCCTTGGTTACGTGACCACCAGGAAGTGCCCTCTACAATGCATCGGAAGATCAAAATGATTATTAAAGGTTAAGTAGCAACGATTAAGGGAGATAACCTCTATGCCACAATCACTTCTAAGAAGTCTGTCGTTGAAATTGAGTACGACACTCATTATGAAGAATTCTATAGATTTGAGACTATAGCTACTGTGGAGAAGGATGAAGCACCTTTTACTTTAATCCTTATGTCAACCCTAGTGGCCATTCGGTGCTAAGGAACAAGGGGTATTTTCCTGACCTGTCCGTAGGCAAGAGGGCATACCACGGAACCTTTCCACCCCCTTGAACCCACCACTAATTATAAGTTTGGTCTAGGATATCATCCAACTTCTAAGGAAGTAGCCAAAGTTAAGTAGAAAACACAAACCAGGAAGTTGGATGATATCCTAAATCGAACTTATAATTTTTCTTGAGCTCTATTATCTAAAGGAGAAGGGCATCCTAGTCCTCAGTGATTGTCATGTGCTAGAAAAGGAGGCACCTTACCTCCTTAAAAGGAGCAATCCACCCAAGACCGAACTAATCGGCTTAGAGCAATATCTTTGTTCTACTATTTGGGCATGAGAAGTGCCTAGAGGGGAATTCTGTTTCCCTACTATTTTAAGCCATGTCGCACCCAAAATCTAATCCATCCAAGTTCATAATCGACATCGACAAAGAAGGGTCCAAGCACATCACTTGGATTGATGCTTGAAAAGGGCAAGAGTTCGCCATCATTTTAGGAGAGCAGATCTACTTACGAGTCTAAGGCTAGGGCTATTGTTTCTTTTTCGATTATGTTAGTTCATCTTCCAATTAAGCAATTTCCATTTCTGAGTCTAATGTACTCCTTTCTTAATTCAATAAGATGAATCTTTATGCTTACTCTTTGTCTCCTCCTATTCTTAATTATTTTACCTCTAATGATGAAAAAAATCATTAAAGAACTAATAACGAGTTATGAAATATCATGAAAATCGCTAAGCAATAATAGAGAAACAATAACTATTGACTCGGGGTTAGTAGATCAACCCTAACATGTCAAAATTGGGAAAACGCTTAGGGCAAAAGAGCAGCAACAATTTACATCGCTCCTTACATAATTTTTGGATATCTTTGCATGGTCCTACAAAGACATGTCGAGGATATATCCAAACATAGTGGAACATAAAATTCCACTCTACGAAGATGCTAACCAAGTTAAGTAAAAAGTTAGAAAGATGAAACCTGAATGGGCGGTGAAGATCAAAGAAGAAGTTCGGAAGCAACTAGAAGCCAAGTTTATTACGGTAATTCGCTACCCTTAGTGGGTAGCAAATATAGTGTCAATTCCGAAGATAGATGGCAGGGGTTAGGATGTACGTCAACTTCGGGGATTTGAATAAGGCAAGCCCCAAGGATGACTTTTCATTACCCCATATAGATATTTTAGTTGACAACACGCTAGTCTTGCCTTACTCTTATTCATGGATGGTTATGCCGGATATAACCAAGTAAAGATTGTCAAAGAAGACATGGAAAAACGACCTTCATCACTCAATAAGGAACGTATTGTTATGTCGTGATGCCTTTTGGACTAAGAACTGCTAGAGCCACGTATCAAAGGACAACCATGACGTTACTACATGACATGATACATAAAGAAGCCAAGTTTATGTTGATGACATGATCATCAAATCTAAGGATAGGTCACGGCACTTACCTAGCCTAAGGAAATTCTTTGAAAGGTCGCGGAAATATAACATGCACCTTAACCCACGAAGTTTGCCTTTTGGGTAACCTCGGGCAAGTTGTTAGGTTATGTGGTCGAGTCTTAGAGGAATTAAAGTTGATATATCAAAGCCATCTAGGAAATACCACAGCTGAAGACGAGAGAAGGAAATACAGGGGTTTTTCTAGGCCGTTTGTAGTATATTAGTTGTCTCATATCAAATTGACTATGGTATATGAACCCATCTATAAGAAGCTCAAAAGGGAGCTAGGCCTATTTAGAATAAGGAGTGCCAAAGAGTAGTCGAGAAGGTTAAGGAATATGTGGCCAATCCACTAGATATAATTCTGCCCCAACCTAAAAAACCATTTCTCCTATATCTCGCCATGATAGAGACTACAACGGGAGCCATTTTAGCTCAATGAGATGGAAAAGAGGAGTACGTGGTGTATTATCTAACTAAGAAGTTATTAAATTAGGAGACTCGATATACACCTTTAAAGAAGACATCATTGACTTTAGTCTTGGCCTCTAAAAAGCTTAGACACTACATACTAGCCCACACGGTACAAGTAATAGCACCAATAGAACCCATGAAGTATATTTTGGAACAACCTACTATCAATAGCAAGATAGCTTGATGGACGGTCATGTTATCGGAATTTGAACTCAAGTATGTCCCACAAAAGGCAATTATTGCTTTTGTCCACTTTGTCACGAGTTTGTGTTAGTAGCAATTAACTACGTCGAAAAGTGGGTAAAAGCAACATCCTACGTGATGATAGCATCAAAACATGTGGCAAAATTCATCACTCATAACATCATCTATTGATATGGGGTACCATATGAATTGATTATTGACCATGGTAGTCACTTCAAGAAAGAGATAGAAGATTTCCTGGACAAGTACAAGATCAAGCATCATAAGTCTTCTCCCTATCGCCCTCATACCAACGTAGCGATCGAAACCTCTAACAAAAAATAGTGGAGAAAATGCATGTTAGTTAAAAGTGGCCCGACAAATTTCCCTTGGCTTTGTGGGGCTATCGACCCTCTATTAGAGCCTCAACGGGAGCAACCCCTCACTCCCTAGTGTATGGCGTAGAAGCAATCTTTCCTATAGAAATTGCCACCCCTTCTGTGTGAATCATTGCAGAAAGTAAGATTCTTGAAGCAAAATGGGCCAAAGTCCATTACAAGGAGTTAGCAAAATATAACTAGTGCGTATATCAAGGGTATTTAAAAAATTCAAGTCTCGTAATTTACAAGTTGCAGATTTGATTCTTAAGGAAATCGAGCACCAATTCAAGAACATAGAGGTAAATTTTGGCCAAATTGGCAAGGCCCATACATACTCGGTCAAATACTGCCATGAGGAGCAGATCAAATTGACGAATTTAGACAGAGAAGAAGTGTTTCGAGTACACTAACTTGGATAAATTAAAAAAATACTACACTTAGCATAATACTAAACAGTTTATGTCTGTTCTTCTAAGCGCAGCCCAATTAGGCCACGACCACTGGCGATGCTCGGCCACCGCCGAGTCAATAGCGAGATGGGCCGGTTAATGTACCCCTCCAGCTGATATTTTAGGCGTTTGATTATTTTTTTAGGGTGGTCCATTTTTAGACACTCCAATTATTAATTAATTCCTTTAAGTGAGCGATAAAATAAAATTAAATGAAGCATAAAAGTGAGCATAAAACTTAGTTTTTACTTTATTAATGATAAAGGGTAAGCCTAATACTTACCTGAATACATAGCTAAACAAAAAGGGAAATAACAAGCATATTATTTGGAAAATTAAATGTTCTAAATAGGCAAAATAAAAATTTTCCTTATTTTTCTTCTTTCCTAAATCTAAACCCTAGCCGATATTTAGTTTTTTTACCTTTTGAGCCGTTAGACTCAGCTACATCTCCGTGGGTTCACTTTTTCGGTTCCTCAATCTTGTGATCCCTTCTATCTTCTTTCTCCTTAGCTTCTACCTCTCTCTAGCGAGCCCGTTAGTTGATCTACGGGACCACCTCGTGAAGCTAAAGGGGCACGATTACAAGAACACCTCCTCTTGGATCGTGCTCTCGAGCCCTCGGTGCTTTACATATCTCGGGATCAGTCACTCTTATCCATTCCGGATAAAATCGGGAGACACAGTAGTAGATCATTTGTCTACTAGCTTCAATAACAAAAGCAGAGTTCATCCAATATTCAGCACATATAGGCACCCGCCTCGCGCTACCGAAAATATCAAAGGATGGAAGTGTGACATAATCCAAGCAAGGGATATCCTTAACCCATCCGATTTCGCTGCATTACACGATCCGGCAAATAGGACGTACTGATTTTAAGTCCCAATAAACATAAAGGTTTTCTCTTTAAGAGTCCGAATCACCGTAGAGGAGGCTGAATAGGATGTGAAGTGAAGACTCGGGTATAACTCTCTATCTCTCTTAAGTTTTAATTCCAAGTCATTTTGAGCTTTATAGAAACTCGCATCTAAGTTTTCATTCCGTTACGACTGGCTCAGAAAACACTTTATTACATATCTTCTATTTGCATTTTTGACCCACTCAAATATCACTCAGAACTATCGCATGCTTAAATAATTTCTCTAACACATTTATTCCGAGCACTCGACTTTGTATTTCAAGTTAAAGTGAATTACGACATTAATTCCTTGTTCTAGTCGGTTTATTTATGGAGAATTATTTGACTTGATCAAGTTCATGTATCCTGATATATTTCTCTCTTTAACTTGACTATTTAAGGTTTGACTCAAGATGGAATCTGAACCTAATGAGTATTAGACTTAGAAAATTCCACTCTTTTAGGCCAAAGATAATCAAGCGCTTAATTACTCGATTAAATTATTATTTGTGCCTAATCTTGGACTAAAGTATTTTATACTTTGAAAACCAATGTGGTTTGTTTTTGTAAGTTATTCAAACAAGCCTAATCTTTTTTTAAATTACAAAAGCAACCGGCAAAAATTAGCTACTTCTAGACATGGCTCGGACACCGTGTCGTGGTTAGTTGTTTCCAAAACTAGAAAACTCCAACTTTAGGCTTAACGGTTGTTTCCACCTTAGTTTTCAATCACCGCTAGTTAATTAGACCATCTTATGGAGTCAAGAGCCGTTGCCCAACGTTCACATCCCAATGGATCTCTTCTTAGTAGCTCAAAATAGCCCTTACAAAGACTAGTGAATATCATAGTCCAAAAACAAGACTCAACGGCCACTCTGCCTGGATGTTTATAAATAGAAGCCACCTTGCAAGACTAGAAGGTTGCTTGTTGAACATTATTGCAAAACACTTGTTTAGGGCATTCTTACTCAATCTTCTACTTGCAACTCCTAATCTATATTTCATATTTTTCGAGTTATAAAGAAAGTCTTGTAATCAGTTACATTCTTTTCTTACTTTCTTTATAAGTCCCTTGACTGAGCTGTAAGGGTTAACTCAGCTTAGTTGTCCCTAATTGTAAAGGTTAACTCAGTCAAGAAGTACTAAATCAGATGAGGGAGGGAGCTTCGAGTGTAGGAAAATCTTGCAAGGAATTGTCTAAGGGCGCAATTCTAGTGAGAGTCGATCCTGTGTAAATAAGGATTCAATTAGTGGATTTGACTTGGTGCTTGGATTAGCACTGTCCGTGGTTTTCTACCCCGGGAGGGTTTCCACGTACTTCGTGTGTTTATTTTTCCGAGTCCAATCTAGACTCAAATTCCGCTTTTGCTAAGTTCTATGCAAAAAGTGTTCAATTTTATTTAAGTTTCTTCATCACCCTATTCACCCACCTTCTAGGGTGACCTAGACTCTCCAAGAGCAAACTTTTAATTGGTATCGAGCCTAGCCTTTCAAGAGGATCTCACAATCCAAAGGTCTAAAGATCATATGGCTCAAAAAAATGGAGAGTTAGATGAAGGAAGATCATGTACTAGACCACCTTAGTTCAAGGGGTCAAACTTTGGACATTGGAAGAAAATAATGGAATGCTTCCCGATGGATAACGATGAAGAAGTCTTGGATATCATCCAAGGAGGAAACTTTATCCCAATCAAGAGTGAAGGTGGAACCTCTGTGCCTAAAGCCAAATCTAAGTACACTAGTGAAGAGGCTGATAAGTTAAGAAAGAACTTCAAAGCTATGAACACCCTAATGTGTGCCATCGGCTTAGAAGAGAACAACAGAGTCTCTGCTCGTGACACAGCCAAAGAGGTGTGGGACACCCTTGTCAATACCTATGAAGGAACAAGTCAAGTGAAGCAGGCAAAGATAAGTCAATATCTTGATAAGTATGAGCTATTCAAGATAGAGTCGAAGAGAACATCACTCGGATGTATGTTCGGTTCATAGAGATTACTAATAATCTCAAATCTCTAGGTAGAAAGATCTCTCACGAGGAAATAGCCAGAAAAATTTTGAGAAGCCTACCAAAGAGAAGATGGGGTCCCAAGGTAATAGCCATTAAAGGAGCTCGGAACCTCTCTCAAATAAAACCAGACGAACTTATTGGGAAGTCTGCTCACTCACGAGATTCATCTAGAAGAAAAGGATGCCGAGGTCGGCACCGGAAAGAACATCACGTTGAAGGCCTCGGAAAACAGACGTCAAAGTTTAAGCTCCTCGGAATGAGAAAAGGATCCTATGGCACTCATTGCCCGAGGCTTCAAGACAATGATGAAGTACGGAAAATGGGAAAAGAGGCCAAAGGATGAGTTCTACAAGAAAGATAAGGAGGATAGGAAAGGTAAATACTCATCCCCTTCAAAGTTATCTTTAATTAAGAACTCTGGTTGCTTTGAATGTGGCAGCTAGGAGCACATAGTCAAAGATTGTCCCAAAAGAAAGAAGGGCGAGAAAGAAGAAGGCTATGATGGCTACCTGGAGTGATGTTGACTCATCCGAAAGATGATTCGATGACTCAAAGTGTCTTATGGCACTAACGGACTCGAAGCATAATCCGAGTCGATAATGAGAACTTAGATATTGAGGAGGTAATTGAATACTTTCTCAAGTTCTCTAAAGTTGATTTAGCTAGATATATTTATACTTTGGAACAAAAGTCCAATTCGACTTTTCACAGTTCAAAAACAACTTGAGTCTCTTATCGCTGAGAGCAATGCAATGCTTTAAAAACTAAGGTAGAAAACTTGAGACAAAATCCGATAATATTCAAGACCAATGCTCAAAACAATGAGACCGAGTCCGACTCACTCGTAAGAGAGAATGAGAAACCGAAAAGGAAGCTCAATGAGTCTCAAGAGCTTGTTTTGAAACTCAGTCAAGGTAAGAAAAACCTTGATATTTTACTCGACTCTTAGTGTGTCTCATTCAGGAAAGAAGGATTTGGATACAATGCTAAAGAGGAATCAAATTCCTATTCTAATCTTTTCAAAATTGATTTCGAACCGTGAAGTTCAAGAAGGCTGAGCATGGTCCCATTAATACAAATGAAAAGAGAACTGAGCCCAAACCAGTTTACAAGAAAAAAGCCTTCTCCACCTGTTTACAAAAGAAAAGATTTTCAAAAGAAAGAGCTACAAACTCAATTTTTTATAAGGAAGACTTAGAATCGGACTAGACCCAAAATCATTCAAATCTGGGTTCCCAAAAATGCTCTTCCTCGAAAAGGAACACAAGTAAAGGGAGTTACTGGGTTTGTAAGAGTAAGTGAGGCGGGTTAGTTTGTTTCGTTTTGCGGTTGACTCGAGAAAAGAAGGGTCGCGAGTACTTAGACAGTGGTCTGCTCACACCATATGTTTGGAGATTCAAGGCTCTTCTCGAATTGGAAGATCTAAAAGGAGGAAAAGTCACATTTGGAGACAATAGCAAAGGCAAGATAGTAGGGATTTGCAAAATTGGTGAAGGAAACAACTTAGTTATTCCAATCTACTTTATCAAAGGGCTGAAATACAATCTCCTCGTCATCTCTTAATCATGTGACAAAGGCCAAGAGGTAAGATTCACTCATACCAACTGCTACATTTCGATGTACTCATCAAAGAGGCAAAGCTCGAGGTATGAGGTTAGTTAACATTTATACCATTCCTCTTTCAAATTCTAGTCGAATTCATCTTGCTTGAAAGAATCTTTGAATGATGATTCATGGACTTGGCATCGTAGACTAGGTCATATTAGCATGCATACAATCAAGAAACTTGCGTCTCATGTATTGGTTAGGGGATTACCTAACTGTGCATTTAAGAAAGAAAAATCAGTAAAGCATGCACAAAAGGAAAGCAAGTCGGATCACCTTTAAAACCAATCAAAACCGTGTCTACATCCAAAGTACTTGAATTAGTTCATATGGATTTCGTGGTGAAATATCCTTGTGAAAAGCCTTGGAGGTAAATCTTATGTGCTTGTCATTGTTGATGATTTCTCATGATTTACCCGGGTGTACTTTCTAACGAATAAGAATGAAGCCTTCAAAGAGTTCACTAAGATTTGCAGGAAAATTCAAGTGAAGTCTCGGACTCGGATTAAAAGGATTCGAAATTACCATGGAAGGGAGTTCAACTACTCAAAATTTGCGAGACCTCTATGACAAGAATGGCATCTCTCACAACTTCTCTACACCAAGAACTCCTCAACAAAATAGAGTAGTAGAGAGGAAGAATAGAACTCTTGAAAAAATAGGAAGGACAATGTTGATTGAAAGTTATCTACCTTACTATTTCTGAAGTCTGAGTTAGTCAATAGAACAAACCGCACACTCAACGAGATGCGTTATAAGACCCATTCTGAAGAAGACACTCTATAAGTTATATAGGGGAAAGAAACCCAACATCTCGTACTTCGGACCATTTGGGTGTAAATGCTTCGTTCACAACAATGGTAAGGAGCATCTAACTAAGTATCCATGTTGTCTTTGATGAGATTGATCTTGGCAGAATAAGTGAATCCACATTCTCATATATGAAGCTTAATAGAGATGATGATGACCTTGCTGAAGCTGAGATCAGAAAGTGTCAAAGCAAAATAAGTCGGACAACTCAAGCTACGGCAACTCGGAACGAATCCACTCGGAATACGGTGACTCACACTCGAACAAGTTCAAGAGCCGACTTAGAATGTTAAAGAACAAGTCAACACGAGAGACTCAAGCAAGATCAACCAATTGAAGACCAGCCTATTCAACCAACAAACTTGGTGAATCGGAGGAAAGGTAGAGCTTTCAAATATGCATCCAATCACCCACTTGAGAATATACTTTCTAATATCAACAATAGGGTAAGAACTTGTTCTTCTTTTCGTAATATGTGTGCATTTTCTGGATTCATTTCATTAACGGAACCCAAAAATGCACTAAATGCCCTAAATGAATCTGAATGGGTAAAAGCCATACAAGAAGAGCTTAATCAATTTGATAGAAACCAAGTTTGGACTCTTACCAAATGACCTTCCGACCACCCGAGTAATAGGAGCCAAATGGGTTTTCAAAAACAAAATAGACGAGGAAGGGTTGGTAGTTAGAAATAAGGCTAGACTAGTTGCTCAAGGTTACAACCAAGAGGAAGGAATTTATTGTGGGGAAACCTTTGCACCCGTTGCTCGAATTGAGACAATAAGACTTCTTTTAGCATTTGCATCTAGCATGAACATCAAGCTTTATCGGATGGATGCCAAATGTGCTTTTCTCAATGGTTTTAATACAAGAAGAAGTTTATGTTGAGCAACCCCTAGATTTGAAAACCCTGAATTTCCAAATCATGTTTTCAAGTTGTAGAAGTCTTTCTATGGTCTTAAAG
Organism: Talinum fruticosum; assembly: GCA_021018815.1. Lineage (NCBI taxonomy): Eukaryota > Viridiplantae > Streptophyta > Magnoliopsida > Caryophyllales > Talinaceae > Talinum > Talinum fruticosum. The sequence continues at coordinate 4,496,506 of JAITYX010000035.1, read as the reverse complement.
AAGCTCCCAAAGCTTGGTATGAAAGACTAAGCGGTTTCTTGGTTGAAAATGATTTCAAAAGAGGTCGGATTAACAAAAATCTTTTCACAAAAACCAAGGGGAAGGATTTTCTTATCATTCGGAGTTATGTTGATGACATCATTTTTGGAGCTACTAATGAAACTATATCCCAAGAGTTTTCGAGTTAATGAGATAGGAGTTCTAAATGAGTATAATGGGAGAACTCAATTTCTTTCTTGGTCTACAAATCAAACAAGATAAGGATGGCATTTATGTTCATCAATATAAGTATACCAAGAAGTTATTGAAGAGGTACAAGCTACAAGAAGTGAAACATGCAGCAACAACTATGAGTAGCAGTTTGAAACCGGACTCAAACGAGAAAGGTAAAGCTGTAGGTCTACAAAGGTATGATTGAAACGCTACTTTATCTCACATCTAGTAGGCCAAATATCATGTTTAGTGTCTACCTTTGTACAAGATTTCAATCTAATCTAAAGAATCACATCTCGCCGTGGTGAAGAGAATTTTTAGATATCTTGCAGGGACTTACAATCTTGGTCTATGGTTCTCAAAAGACTCAAAACTAATTCTCATTGGATACTCGGATGTTGATTATGCTGGATACAAGGTTCATAGAAAGAGCACATCAAGAGCCTGTCAATTTCTGGGTCAATTCATTATCTCCTAGCATTCAAAGAAATAGAACTTAGTTGCTCTATCAACTGCCGAGGCTGAGTACATTGTAGTTCGAGCTTGTTGTGCCCAGATTCTCTAGATCAAGCAGCACTTGAAGGATCTTGGACTATCATTCACATCTATCCCAATCAAGTGTGACAACCAAAGTGCAATCAGTATCACTAAGAATCCAGTTCAAGCACTCAAAGACTAAGCATATTGAGGTCGGTATCATTTTCTGAGAGACCATTCTGAGAAAAGTGATATTGAGCTTGAATTTATTCCTACTAAGTTTCAATTAGTTGATATTTTCACTAAGCCACTTAGTGAGGATTAGTTTTGTTTTATTAGGAATGAGCTTGGCATGATTAATGCATGATTATGTGATTCATTGCATAAACTATTGTTACATGATTATGTGAATAATGAGTAGATCAGTTGAATCAAAATGAGACTAAGCTATGAGTTATTAGTTTTCCGAGTGTTCTTAATCACTCAAAAAAGAGATCGAGTCGGACTCAATTTATGAGCAAAATGGACACCAAAATTCCGAGGTCATCTTTAGATAAATGGGGAATCTCATAAATGCTTTTGAAAAATCTTTCTTCTCTCTCTACCATGTGTTTCAATCAAAAGAAACTAGTCGTTGGAAAAAGTTGTTAGAAAACTAGTCGTTACGAGTGCATAACGACACAACGGTTTGAGAACGTTGCTTGGTATTCGGGTCGAACGAAGGTTAAAAGTCAATTTTTCGTTATAAATAGCATCCCTCCATTTTCGTTTCTTCACTTTACCCAATCCTTACTTGCTCTCTTTGCTCGCAATACTTTTGCTCACTCATGCTCTCTCTCTCTCGAATTCTCAACTCTCTTCGATCTCATCTCTTTCTCCTCTCTTTTTCATTCTATCTCATTCTCCACTCTTTCAAAATGCCAAAGAGAGGAATCACTCAAGAGGGAGGTTCAGCCACAAAGAAGGCTCGAACCAAAACAAAGACCGAGGAAGGTACCCTCTTAAGTGTTATGTCGCCCAACATCTTACCTTGGATGACAAATTCTTTCCTACTACTTTTTCTTGGTTGCATAACATCAAAGATACTGGTGTATACAACTACTTGTGCTTCTGCAAGTACATCTATCTATAACTTGTTTCTGAGTTCTATTCTAATATGACAGCTGCTAAAGGCGTCATATCTTCCGTCATTCAAAAGAAGGTTGTTCGCATCAACCTCACTCTTCTCCACTGATCGTTTGATGTCAAATCTCTCTTTCTCAACTCTAACCCCATACCCTTCCCAAAAATTGCTGATAATTTCTTTGATAAGTAAACTAAAGAAGTGCCCGAGTCACGCAAAAATTTCTCTCGTGACTCGGATGAAGTTAAAAGCAAGATTGCTTTGCTTGATCCTCGATCGGAACCTTCTGTTCTCATCATTCTAGTAAGAAAAATCCCAACTTTAAGATTCTCCGGACTCTTTTCGACATTCTTGAAGGCTATGAAGTAGACCTCTTTCCTGCTGTTCTCCGAGCAAATGGCAACTGTGCCTGCTCATTCTAAGAAGTCAACTCTACAGGTTTGCTCTTAGAGAGTCTAAGTCACCCTAGAGGGGGTGAATAGGGTGATGAAGAAAATTAAACAATTTTTACACCACTACAAACTAAAAGCATATTCCGAGTCTAGAATGGACTCAAAAAGACAATAACACGAGATATAGGTGGAAACCCTCCTGGGGTAGAAAACCACGGACGGTGCTAATCCAAGCACCAAGTCAAATCCACTATTTTGAATCCACAAAATACAAAGGACTAACTCAACCAGAATTGCTCCCTTAAACAATTCCTTACAATGTTTTCCTAGACTCGAAGTTCCCTTATCTCGATCTAGTACTTCCGACTAAGGTAACCTTTATAATCGGGGATAACCGAGCTGAGTTAAGCCTTACAGCTCGGTCAAGGGACTTACTAAGAAGGTAAGAGAAGTATGCAATTGATTACAAGACTTTCTTTACAACTCGAGAGAATATTAGATACGGAATTGGAGTTGTAAGTAGATGATTAAGTAAGAATGAATCCAATAATAGGTTCAACAATAATTCCGGCAACCTTCAAGTCTTGGAAAATGGCTTCTATTTATCGACACCCAAGCAGAGTGACCGTTGAGGCTTGTCTCCGGACTGAAGTCTTCATTAGCCGTTGTAACGGCTATTTTGAGTCATTCGGAAAAGATATGTTGAGATATGCAATGTTGTGCAACGGTTCTTGGCTCCAAAAGATGGTCCAATCACTTGATGGTGACTGAAAACTACGATGGAAACAACCGTTAGACCTAAAGTTGGAATTTTCCAGTTTGGAAACAAACAACCCTCACACGGTGTCCGAGCCTTGTAGAAGTAGCTAAAACTTGTCTGCTGGTGGTTAACGGCTAGAAGCCAATTACTTTTATAATTCAAAAATAGATTACCTCATTTAAATAACATACAAAAGTAAACCACATAGGTTCTTAAAGTATAATAATACTTTGGTCCAAGATTAAGCAAAGATAATAATTGAATCCGAGTAATTAAATGCTTAATTATCTTTGGCGTAAAAGAATGGAATTCTCTTAGTCTAATATTCAATATACTCAAATTCCATCTTGAGTCAATCCTAAACCGATCAAGTTAGAGAGAGTAAAATATCGAGTATAACAACTTGATCCGGTCAAATAATTCTTAAGGAAATAAACTGACTTAGAATAAAGAATTAACGCTGTAATTCTTTTTGCGTTCAAATACAAAGTCAGTGCTCGAGAGAAAGTGCGCTAGAGAAATTATTTGATCATCCGATGGTTCCGAGTGATGTCCGAGTGAGTCGAAACACTAGTGACGAAGATATTTAGTAAAGCGCTTTACGAGTCCGTCGAACATAATGAAAACTTAGATAGGAGTTTCTAAAGGATACGAGAATGACTTAGAATCAAAACCTAAGAGAGATAGAGATTTATATCTAAGTCTTCAAGCTCCTTTCCCTCTTGGAGCTCTTTTGACTCGCCGTCTTCAAGCATTTCAAGGTCCCTCTTCCTACGGACCCCAAAGCTTGCTTGGAATCTGCTCGTTTGTCTAGGCGGAATGACCTTTCGGGTCTTGGATACAAGGAAATCAAACCTGGTGCCTGGATTCATTCATTTGAATTATCTCCTCCTTCTCATACTCGGACTCCATAGTGGCACCACTTCGACTACTACACCTTCTACTTCTCAACCTCCTCCCTTCGTTGAAGTGTTTACCCAAATGGTAAACAAGTTTGCTTCTCCGATCGAAGATCTTCGGGGTACTCTGAAAACCTTCAAGACTTTCATTCCAACCTTGGTTCTACTCCAAAAACCGCACAGTCTCAAATTCGAGAGAACCAAGAGTTGATCCGAGTTCAAGGGGATCATCTAAGAACAAGCGTGATCGGATCCAAAGCTGCTGAGCACTCGTAAATGTTTGATACTTCTAAGGAGTCCTCCGACCAAGCTAAGTTAGCCTCGGCTAAAGCTACGTAAGAAGCTACGTAAGAAGCAAATGAAGAGGAAAGAGAGGCGAGAAAACAAAGAAGAAGAACAAGGAGAAGTGGCTGCTCAACCTAAGGGCCAGGACACAAAGGAACCTGAGCTGATCTCCTCGGATCATGCTCGAGCGACTCGAAGAGATTGGCGATGTAGGCCAATCAAATGCCCTAACCTCAACAAGCAGAACCAGCAGTTGTCTTCGAGGAAGAAGAAGAAGCCGAGGATGATGTATCTTTGATTCCTAGAATCAGGACTACTCAAATTCTTGACATCCCATTTCCGCACCCTCCTCGCTTATCTCGGTCAACACAAGCTTACGGGCGAAGGTGCAATGCTCGTCCCTTCTCCTCCGGACAACCTGCTCCTGCCTCTTAGTCTTCTTAATTTTTTTAAACTCAAATTTTATTTTGTTTTGTCCAACATCCGATGTACTTTTCTGCTACTTTCTCCTTATTTTTAATGAAATGCATAAGGGGAGAAAAACTAGAAACTTGGATGTTTGGTTTAAGGGAGTTTTTTTCCCTATGTCTAAGTTTATCTATTTTATTAGCTTTGTGTATATATGTTTCTGAGCAATGAATGAATTTTCTTTTCTAAGCATACTTGTTTATGAGTTCTACATTTCTTTCTCTAATACTTGACTCTGTAACATATCTACTCTGGTTACAATTTTTCTTTGCTCCGATTCATTAACAACAAACCCGTTCCGAGTTATCTTATGATCCGAGCTGCACTCTACTCGTAAGTATCTTAAGTCTCGGTAAGAGAATATTGTTTTTGCTCCGATCAATTCGCTATGAAAGCTCACTTTTGAACTAACAAATTTCTATCTTGAGTAAGGACTGCATTTCATCAAAAAGGGGAAGATTGAAGACTTAAGTATAACTCCCTATCTCTCTTAAGTTTTGATTCTAAGTCATTCCGAGCTTTATAGAAACTCGCATCTAAGTTTTCATTCTGTTTTGATTGGCTCAGGAAACACTTCATTCCATATCTTTTATTTGCATTTCTGACCCACTCAAATATCACTCAGAACTATCGCATGCTGAAATAATTTCTCTAACACATTTATTCTCAAGCATCGACCTTGTATTTCAATTTAAACTAAATTATAACGTTCATAACTTGTTCTAAGTCAGTTTATTTATGCAGAATTACTTGACTTGATCAAGTTCATGCATCCCAATATATTACTCTCTCTAACTTGACTATTTAAGGATTGACACAAGATGGAATCTGAATCTAATGAGTATTAGACTTAGAAAATTCCACTCTTTTAGGCCAAAGACAATCAAGCACTTACTTACTCTAATTTAATTATTATATGTGCCTAATCTTGGACCAAAGTATTTTATACTTTGAAAACCAATGTGGTTTCCTTTTGTAGGTTATTCAAACAAGCCTAATCTATTTTTGAATCACAAAAGCAACCAGTTTCTAGCCGTTAAACACCAACGAAACAAAAATTAAATACTTCGGACATGGCTCGAACACTCGTGTCAAGGTTTTTGTTTCCAAAACTAGAAAACTCTAACTTTGGCCCTAACGGTTGTTTCCACCTCAGTTTTCAATCACAACCACTTGATTGGACCATCTTATGGAGCCAAGAGCCGTTGCCCAACGTTCACATCCCAACAGATCTCGTATGAGTAACTCGGAATAGCCGTTACAACGGCTAGTGTAACGCCCGCCATCACTATTACTTAATAATCTCCTAATTAGAGAGTATGAAGTATGGTCACAACGGGAGTTAACGACCGAAGGGTTTACCGCCGTCCTAAAAATAGGATCGGGCTAAAATAGAATGCATATAAGGGAAAAAAAAAAACTTGCATCAATCACTTACACTTTAACAAGCCCCGATAGAGGTAAATATTTATGTCCCAAAGAGTTAAACCATACCACGTGATTAACCCAACTCCCAACATACGGAGATATTTGATATATTATGCAATTGACTATCCGAAAATACGCCATATGTAATACCTTCCAAGGGCAAACCCAAAAACCCGATGTGAAGAAAAATCATTGTGAGCTTCTAGACCCATCACAGATCGGTGATAACAATTTGTCCAGCTAAGTCTTGCGTGCGTCGGACTTCTTAGGCAATGGGCTGTTCACATATGCTTTCCCTAAAAACGAAACAAGTAAAATAATTCGAAGAATGAGTCGAAACTCAATACGAACATTCCTGCACTCGTAATAAAAGCTGCTTTGAAAAACTTTAACCGAGCGCACGCATTTCAATTCATTTTTGTTTGAAATCAAGGGAGAGAATATGAGTAAGACTTGCTTGCCGGTTATTATATGAAAGTGGAACCCCTTGTATAATTGATACGATCTTTGAATAAGGTGCACACCTCCCGGCCGACCGAGAACCCGAGTTGAAGCTGCGCGGGTGGAATTGAAGGGCATAAGCCCTGATAATTGATAATTGATAATTGATCGGGGACCACTTAATTAGGTGACAAAACGTGATTTGCAAGTCGATTCGTTATTAGTTATTTATATAAAAAATGTTGATATTTTCTGAAATATGTGAATTTTCGAAAGGTACTGGCAATGAACGTACCTGAATTGAAACCTTTGTTTCTCCCCTTTTATAGAAATTTGAGTCACCAGCTATTCGGCAACGGAAGTGGCCTCAATCTGTTTCAATAGATTTCTGTTCTTAATAATGTTCCTCTTGAATTTTAATAATTGAATTTGTATAGGTGTTGACAATTTATTTTATTTTCTATACTTATTACGTAATTAGTTAACCACGTTTAACAATCCCAAAATGTGTTCTTAGTAGTTAGTGTTGTTATCACCGTCATTGTTATTGCTATTATTATTATTATTATTATTATTATTATTATTATTATTATTATTATTATTATTATTATTATTATTATTATTATTATTATTATTATTACTATTATTACTATTATTACTATTATTACTATTATTATTATTATTATTATTATTATTATTATTATTATTATTATTATTATTATTAATTACAATTAATTTGATTAGTTTACCCATTTTAGCGTTATTTTCAATCCTTATAGCTAGCTCAACTCATTTTTTGTTATATTTAAGCTCCATGATTAAATAATTACACTAACCCATCAAATGTCCTTCCCACAGGTAGATTTCACCATTTACTTAATTGCTCAAATCCATGTATATACGACTTTAAGGTTATGAGCATTCTTTTCAACAAAATTTCATTCACAACGCAATTAGGTATACCAAGTGTTCAAATTTTCCACATGCCTCCAACACAATCTATTATTCAACTTCAATCTCCCTACACATTTTCCTTCCTTTTTATTCAATTCTAGCTAATTACAAAATATAACTAACCCATCAAATTGCTCAACATTCACACCAATATACTCCCAATTCAATTCACTAAATCACTATTTTACAAGAGAAATCATATTTATTCGCCTTCGTTTGTTCAATATAACCATTTCCAATATAACATAATCCATCAAATTACTCAATTATATACAAAACATCCCTAATCTCATTCATTAAATTATAATTTCCCAAAAGCAATCACCTTCATTCACATTCATACAATCAATCCATCTAAATACCACCCCTCAATCATCCACACCAATTCGAATTTTTCCAAATCAATCTTTAAATTCCCTCCACAAACATATTTCTAAATCAGATGATTCAATTTACAATCACAATTACTAAGTAAATAATGAAGTGTGCAAATATGAGTTTTAGGGTTTTACCTTCAAAATCAAGAGATGAAAGCTAAGACGAGGAAGAAGTGGTGGTGGTGCAGCATGGCTAGGCTCGGGCGACTAGTGACAGCACCGAGTGTCGATTTCCGGTGGCCGGGCTGCGGTTGTTAAGGCGGAGAGTGGGCGGCGAAGCAAGGGTGAGGCAAGGCAGCTGCCGCGAGAGAGAGAGAGAGAGCGTGAGGGCGGGAGAGGGTGCACGTGGTGCTGGCGCCGGCTTTTGGCCGACGTTGGTGGCGTCCGGTGGCCGGAATCGGGGTGGTGAGGCGGGGAGACGAGAGATGGAGCACGGGAGAGAGGATGAGTGTGTGTGAAGAATGAAGTGAATTTTTGAAGCTATATATACATTCTAGAGAAATCCCTTCCGGATTTTTCTTTCAAAAGATCGAGTGTCATTACTTTTATTTTGTTTTTATTTTTTTATTATTTTATTATTTGTCCGGTTTTATATAACTTACTTACATTGTTACTATTATTATTCCTTAACTTGGGTGATTAATTAGCTTTAAGTAAATACACTTTAATAATATCACCTTTATCTTCCTTAAATGATTTTATTTTATTATGTTTATCATATAATAGTGTTGTAAATAAGTTATTCGATCTGTTTTAAATGTAATGGTTCGTTTAAAATATAATTTCGATAAACTTATAATTATGTACCTTTATATTTATAAGCGTTATATATATTCATATAAATTCCTAAATTTTTATTTTAAACATATCTCGTAGGTTTACTATCATTATTATGAAATTTATTTATTGGAGGCCACTTCATCGCCTTAGTTGCATAACACACATATAAAAATAATTTAAATATAAAATATCGAATTAAAGTGCTTGCGCTCGATTATATAAATTTTATAATTAGTAAGATAAGTAATATTGTTTGGGGTCGAGTTATTACAGTCTTCCCCCTTAAAATAAATTTCGTCCTTGAAACTTGCAAGTTTGGAAAGAAATTTAGATTGACCTTAACACAAGCTGGTGTGTGTGTATATATATATATATATATATATATATATATATATATATATATATTTCTCACGTCTTCCTCGGTTGGTCTCCGATGACCTATGGTTAGCCCAAAAGACTTTAACCAAAGGAACGCTCTTAGTATCGACTTTTTAACCTTATAATCCAATATTTGATCCGAGAACTCTTCATATGTTAAATTTTCAGTGATTTCTATTAGCTCTGTCACAATATTATGGCTTGAAATGGGTATATATCTCCTGAGCTGCTAAATATGAAAAACGTTATTTTCACGTTCAAGTTCGGATGATAGAGTAACATATGGGATACTTGGATGGCTCAATATACTTAGGACTATATTTTTCCTTAACATTGACTCTTTGACCCTTTTTCGATGGGGACACTTTCGAAAACACTTTTATCTGTCTAGCTCTTTTGTCAACTTTGAATTGCCTTGATATGTTCTTGAATCATCCTACCATTTTCGGTCCCACCATCAATGTTTCATCCATTTCATTACAACACAACATAATTCTCGTATTTCCTTTCATATAACACTTTAAATGGAGCCATTTTAATGGTGATCCGATAATTGTACTATAGGAGAATTCCATCAAAGGTAAATTATTTTCTCGTTCCCCCAAAAGTTGAGTACATATACTCTGAGTATATTTCTTAATATTTGATGTACTTTTTCGGTTTGCTCGTTCGGTTCCGGATGATACAACTACTAAAACTCAATTTAGTCCCAAAAGCTCGCTATAATGCTTCCCAGAAATTCATGTGAAACCTCTTATCACTATTTGATATAATGTCCCTCAATATTCCATGTAGCCTAACAACTTCTTTAACGTATAATTGTATCAATATTTCTACATTCCATGTGTCAAGTGTTGGTACAAAATGTGCAGAGTTTAGTAAAAATTGGTCAACAATCACCCCTATAGCATTTGTCTTTGAAAAAGTAAGAGGTAATCCCCGACAAAGGCCATTGAAATTTAACCCCTTTCCGGATAGGAATCTCCAAGGATCTCAACTTACCAACGGGATGTCGATATCCCTTTTCATATTATACTCTCAAAGTTCGGCTTTAACCATTTGACAAGTCAAGCCCTTGTTTGTAATATCTTCATTAATATTATTTCACCAAAATATTGTTCGAGGTCTATATACATTTTGTTCCTCCTAGATATAACAAGTATCGTGTATTGTGTGTTTCCTCAAGAATTTTCCTTTTTAATTCCTCTTTCTTTAGTACACAAAACTAAAAGGTTTCATCATCGTGTATTCCTCAAAATCAGGAGAAATTTTTTTTTCCTTTTAATATTTTTCTTAATCCTTTCCATCCTGATATCATCGTCTTGGCCTAATTGAATTTCCTTCGTTATAATATATTATACCTCTATCGCTGCTAGGAACCCACTCATTTGTCCATGCGAGACTCGACTCAATACTTATATTGTGGGGATCTCGTACAACCACGAGCTAAGTTGTCATTATTACATTCAAACTGTATTTTGTCTCCGTACTCCACGGATTTGCCACTATATTTACTTTCGCTAAGTGATATTATATTTGTAAGTCATAATCCTTAAGTAATTCCACTAGCAGCGTTGCTTCGCATTGATCTTCTTTTGGGTAAAAATGTATTTCAAATTCTAATGGTCAATATAAATCTTACATGTTACTCCATACAAGTAATGTCTCCAAAGATTTAAAGCCAAAAACAACAGCAGCCTACTCCAATCATGAGTAGGATAAGTCTTTTCACATGGTTTGAGTTGTTGAGAGGCATAAGCTATGACCTTGTCGTCCTGTATTAATACGCATCCTAACTCGTTTTTAAATGCCTCATTATAGATGGTATACTTTTTACCTTCCATGAGTGAGGTAAGAATTTGGGTTATAGATAACCTTTTCTTTAACTTCTAGAGTGTCTCTTCACATTTATCCGACCACTTAAATTAGGTTGTTTTCTTTAACAAAATTATTAGAGGTGACGTTTTTAAAAAATCATGTAGAAACCCTTTGTAGTACCCTGTTAACTCAAGGAAACTCTTCACCTCTGTACCCTTGGTTGGCATGGGGTATTCAGTTACTACCTTTATCTTATGAGAGTTGACCTTAATCCCTTCCTTAGAAACATTATGCCCTATAAATGTCACTTCTTCTAACCACCACTCACATTTTTGCCATTTAGCATACAATCGATGTTATCTCAAAATTTATGGCACTATTCACAATTGCTCGTCATATTCTCTCTTATCCTTAGAGTATATAAGAATATCATCAGGAACCACCACCACAAATTTATCTAGATAAGTCCTCAAAAATTCTATTCATGAGACCCATGAATGCAACAAATACATTGGTAAATCCTCCGGGCATCACCGTAAATTCGTAAAGTCCATATTTAATTCTAAAGGCGAGTGTTGGGAATATCTTCCTGTTTAATTCCAAGTTGGTAAAATATGCTAACTCCTTGTATCTGATCAAACAAATCATCAATTCAGGGTAGTGGATACTTATTCTCGACAAAACTCTTGTAGTAATCTGCTAACCCAAGAACACTCCTAATTTATGTAACATTAGTTGGTTTGGATCATTCTCATTCTGCATTTACCTGATGAGGATCAACCTTGATCTCTTCTTTGGAAACAACATGCCTAAAAATGTCTCTTCCTCTAGCTAGAACTTACATCTTTGCGATTTGGCACACATTTGATGTTTTCTCAAAGTTTGTAGCGCTAATCTCACATGCTCGACATAATTTTCTCTTATCATCGAGTATATAAGAATGTCGTCAATACTATTACCTCAAATTATCTAGATAACACCTAAAATTTCCATTTGTGAAATTCATGGATGCAGCTTGGTAAGTCCACATATAATCACCTTAAATTCATGATGCCCATATCTGGTTCTAAACACGGTTTTGGGAGTATCCTTCTGTTTAATTCCAAGTTGATAAAACACATCAACCCCTTGAAGTTGATCTAACAAATCATTAATTCGGGGTAAAGGATACTTATTCTGGGAGGGGTTATCTTGTTTAGCTCTGTATAATCTATATTGAGTCTTCAAGTATCATCCTTCTCCTTCACAAACAAGACTCGAAGTTCTCCAAGTTGACACGCTTGGCCTAGTAAATCCTTTTTATAGTAATTCATCGAGTCGGGCTTTCAACACTTTGAGTTCCATTGGGTTGATCCTATATGGCCCTTTGCAAATGAATTATGCGTCAGGAATTAGTTCAACCTCAAACTCAATCTCCCTTTGAGGAGGTAGACCATGTATATTTTTAAGAAATACATCCGAAAAATCACATACTACGGGTATAACATTTATATCTGTCTCTTCTTTTCTATCCTTAATAACATAACATCAATGCCTTATGTAGTCCTTTCTTAATAATTAACTAGCCTTCATGACTGAAGTTATGAAATACTCCTTTGTATCTTTTTCTCTCGAACACACTTCTTTCTCTTTTCTGGCCCTTTAAAATAATCTTACAACCTTTACAAGCTTTGTTCACTTCATGTGTCACCAACCAATCCATTCCTAAAATGACATCGGATTCCGTCGGATCAAATTGCATTAAATCTACGGAAGACAATTCCTAACATTTGACTATGGCACGTGCTACTAGAGTACTTGGACATTTTACCACTTTCTAATTTCGTAACCTAGTTTGGCACTCTATTCGGGCCTTACGATCATCTAAATGTAATTACGAGGCAATGTGAGTAAATATAAATGAATGGGTGGCACCTGAATCAAATAAAACATAAAAAGACTTTGAGTTTAGTACCAGTGACAATCGTCATTCCTAAAGTTGTGGCTTCCTTCACATGGTGTCATTAAGGGCTTAGTACTCCCTTCTCTACAACTTTCTACCCTCTTGGGAAAGTGTTTATTGAATGTTCAAAGCTACCACACCACATACATTTATTACTACCCATTCGACAATGCAGTGCGGTGTGATTTGTTTGGAAACATTTCCCACAGGGTTTAAAAACAATCAATGAGTGACCCTTATTGGAACTCGTAACATGTTTCTTTTGAACTATACACTCACTTGTATTGTTTCAGCTTCCCTTTGAGTCTCCGAGGATTTAAGGCCCTTAGTTCGCTCTTTTACTCGTTCAACCCGTGCTGCTTTCTCATACAATTTTTCATAACTTTTGATAGGTTGGTTAATACGTTAACGTCAAATTTAATAGGTCAAGCCTTCCTCAAGTCTTAACATCTTCACCCTATCAATAACAACAAAGTCCGAGTCATATCTAGATAACTCCATAAATTTATTAGCATACTCCATTACTATCATGTTGTAGTCCATTTTTAACTCTATGAGCACCTTTTCTTTTTGTCCTTGAATTGCGATGTGGTCAAATTTGACTCTAACTCTTCCAGAAATTGACCCCAAGTGAACTCACAACCTCGTACTTTGTTTTTCATCGCTGCTTCACCAAATGTCCGCTTCACAAGTTACGTAATGTGCCCCTATGTTCACCGCATTTTATTATTTTTTCCTTCGAGTACCTCACAACTAAAATATATTCTTCATTCCCTTAATCCATTCTTCTAATTCCACTGGATCAATCTTTCCATAGTAAGTCTTAGGATTACGACGAGTCACGTTGTCGGCTAACTTGTTACGCGTAGAAGTGGGTTCGGTAGGTGTAGGAGGGATCCTTTTCATCGGCTTTGTCTCCAAGTTCCTCCAGTAATTTGGGCCCCCGCTATCTGTAGAACCTCCTCCCTAAGGTTACACATTGGGTCTCATCAATGATTTGTTGGGTGTTGGGAGGAGTTTCTAATGCCTATTCGGTAAGTCTTCAATCATGGCCTAAGTCTTCATTCGCATTCGAAACTACGTTATTACTCTCTAACTGAGACATGCTTAGTCATATAAATATAAACTTTCCTAATTAATTTCTTTTCCCTCTCCTATGAAACAAATTGTTAACATCTTCTAATATAAAACATACTTAGTTAACTCCTACTTTCATTGCGTTTATATAATAAGTAACGCCAAATTGTATGTTGAATTATCGCTCAGCTCTGGAAATTTTATCGATTAAGAAATCATCAATTCAAGGAACTCCCAAGGCTCATTAAGGTGTCGGTTTGTTTTCTAAATTCAACCAAAAGGGAATAAAGGAAATTTTCTAAAAGAGTTGGATATTTCCTAAAAATTTTGACAGAGTTTTGTTTGTAATATGGTGTATCCCCTAGGCTTAAAGCCATAAAATCCTGCATAAAACCACAATATCACTCAACAAGCCACACGCTCGGAGTACACAACTCAACGACCATACGCCGGAGTCCAACCAATCTACATTAAGGCTTAAAACAACTTAAATGGTTCATGATACAATTGATACAAACTATATGAACTTAATTACAAGCTACCACGCTTAAAAGCATATAGAATATACATCAGCAGCTTGAGTCATTACGCACATCGTTTATACCAAGCATACCCAAAAGTATATATACCAACCCAACATTAACTACACTACATACACAAATCCCAAAATGACAACTTGAGGAAATAATAGCCGCATAATTTTCCTAAAGGTCAAATCATGACACCTTAGAATCCTATTACTCACAGTGATTTCTAAACCCGGCTCGATACCACAACCGTAACGCCCCCAATCACTATTACTTAATAATCTCCTAATTAGAGAGTATGAAGTATGGTCGCAGCGGGAGTTAACGACCGAAGGCGTTACCGCCGTCCTAAAAATAGGACCGAGGCTAAAATAGAATGCATATAAGGGAAAAAAAAACTTGCGTCGATCACTTACACTTTAATAAGCCCCGATAGAGGTAAATATTTATGTCCCAAAGAGTTAAACCATACCACGTGATTAAACCAACTCCCAACATACGAGAGATATTTTATATATTATACAAGCCCCTGCAATTGACTATCCGAAAATACGCCATATGTAATACCTTCAAGACTTTCATTCCAACCTTGGTTCTCGCTCCACAAAACCGCACGAGTCTCGGATTCAAGAGAACCAAGAGCTGATCCGAGTTCAAGGAGATCATCCAAGAACAGCGTGGTCGGATCCAAAGCTGCCGAGGACTCGAAATGTTTGATACTTCGAGGAGTCCTCCGACCCAGCTAAGTCGACCTCAGCGAAAGTCGTAGAAGAAGATGCGGAAGAAGCAAATGAAGAAGAAAGAGAGGCGAGAGAAGAAAAAGAAGAACAAGGAGAAGTGGCTGCTCAACCTAAGGGTCGGGACACAAAGGAACCTGAGCTGATCTCCTCGGATCATGCTCGAGCGACTCGAAGAGGCCGGCGATGTAGGTCGGTCAAATGCCCTTACCTCAGCAGCGAGAACCAAGCAATTGTCTTTGAGGAAGAAGAAGAAGAAGCTGAGGATGATGTATCTTTGATTCCTAGAATCAAGACTACTCAAATTCTTAACATCCCATTTCTGCACCCTCCTCACTTATCTCGGTCAACACAAGCTTACGGGCGAAGGCGCACTACTCGTCCCTCCTCCTCCGGACAACCTGCTCCTACCTCTTAGTCTTCTTAATTTTTTTAAACTCAAATTTTATTTTGTTTTGTCCAACATCCGATGTACTTTTCTCGCTACTTTCTCCTTATTTTTGATGAAATGCATAAGGGGAGAAAAACTAGAAACTTGGATGTTTCGTTTAAGGGGAGTTCTTTTCCTATGTCTAAGTTTATCTATTTTATTAGCTTTGTGTATGAAGGTTTGCTCGAGGAGAGACTAATTCACCCTAGAGGGGGTGAATAGGGTGGTGGAAGATTTTTATGAAAATCAAACTCTTTTGAACAAAGTACGGACGAAGCGATTCCGAGTCTATAATGTACTAAGAAAATGAAAATACGTAAAGTACCAGGAAACCCCCTTTGGGCAGAAAACCACGGACCATGCTAATCCAAGCACGAAGTCAAATCCACTATTTTGAGTCCACAAAATACAGTAGACTGACCGAACCCTGAATTGCTCCCTTAGACAACTCTTTACAAGTTTTCCTAGACTTAGAAATTCCCTTATCCGATCTAGTACTTCCTAACTGAGATAACCCTTACAAGTTAGGGACAACTGAGCCGAGTTAACCCTTACAGCTCAGTCAAGGGACCTTACTTAGAGAGTAAGAAAGAGAGTGTTTGTAACTGAGTACAAGACCTTACAACTCGGAATATAATGAATTACGAGATTGGAGTTGTAAGTAGAAGATTGAGAATGAATACAATGGCTTTTGATCAAGTATGTGTATTAATAATAAGTTCGACAATCTTCAAGTCTTGAGAGTTGGCTTCCTTTTATAGATAACCAAGCAGCTTAGCCGTTGTGCCCATCTTTTGACTGAAAGTTCCTCTATGACCATTGTGTAGGATTTTACGAGTCACTCGGAAAATATCCGTTGATATGTGAACGTTAGGCAACGGCTCTTGACTTCCTTGAAAGTGCCTAAAACCACTCGGCGGTGTCTTCGAAGTAAGGTGGAAACCACCATTGAGCTTAGTGTTGTAGATTTCCATTTCTAGAGACAGACAGTCCCGACACGGTGTCCGAGGCTAGATCGAGAGATGGAAAAAGCCTTGTCTACTCGGTGATTTGATGTTTTGAAGTCGGTTACTTTTGTAATTCAAAAATAGGATAGCCTCGTTTGAATCACCTACAAAAGTAAATCAATTTGGTTCTCAAAGTATAAAATACTTTGGTCCAAGATTAGACACGAGATAATGATATAATTAAGATAATTATTTGACTAATTATCCGAGTCGGAAAAGGAATGGAATTTTCCGAGTCTAATATTCATGATACTCAAAAATTCCATCCGAGTCGGTCTAAAAGTAAATCAAGTCAAATATGAAATATCGAGTAGACAGACTTGATCTAGACTAAACACAATTCAAACTAAGATACCGAGTTAGAGCGCGAGAAAAGATAATGTTTGAATCATGCGATATGTCCGAGTGTTAGGTGACTCGGAACCGAGTGAACCATGCAGAGATGATTTACGAGTCACACGAGTCATGTATAAATGCATGAGATAATTTCTATAAAACTTAGAGAGAATACCATATCACTCGGAAAAGTTTCTAAGACACAAGGAATGACTTGGAATCAAAACTTTATAAGTGAGAAAGTCTTATACCTCATTCCCTAGATAGAACTCGAAAGGTGAGATGTAAAGTCCGAGTCTTCAATCTCCCCTTTTTGATGAAAGGCATTCCATACTTAAATAGAAACTTTGTTAGTGATAATATATTGAATCTGTAACCTCGCTCGGAAAAGAAACTTAAATTTTCATAGATAACAGAGCAAGAAAGAGGTCCGAACAATAATTGTTAATGATGTTAAGCAATAAGACATATTAGATGGAAACTCAGAAAAGCTTGCATTTATCATTGTACTCAGAATTGGAACAAAGTGCATAATTTCATTAAATTTGAAAGAAATATGTACGAGTGAGAGAGAGAAGCTCCCCCTAGACAAGACAACAAATTTTCTAATTATTCTCCTCCTTGCCTTTCAGTAAAAACAAAAAAATGGGAAGAATACAAGAAATACAAGTTTGATGTCCGGGCAAAAAAAAATAGAACAAATGAAGAAATTAAGAGAGGGAAGGGTTTGTCCGAGTGGAAGATGAAGGACGAGCGGAGCGCCGACGCTAATATGATCTTGACTATGTGCTTGAGCGCGGCGGAGGAAGGACAGGGATCTCCGGCATAGGCTTAGTTCTAAGTGGTTGACCCGGAACGAAGGGATCCAGAGGTTCTTCCTCTTGTAGCTCGGCAGCTGGAGGGGATTGCTCGGGCTGACCCGCCGCTATTGTCCTTGTGCGGCCAGGTCTTCGACTCACTCGGAGCTGTCATGCGAGCTGAGTACTTCCAGTTGAGCTTGAGGAGCACTTATTCCCTCAGCTGTTGCTCCTTGTTGTTCCTTTTGTTCCTCCCCTTGGCCGAGAAAGAGCTGCCTCGGCCGCGAGACTCTTCGGCTTACGCTTCTTCTCGATCTTCTTCTTCTTCTTCCTCACCTCTATCTCGAGGAGGTCTTGGTCGGGCTCGAAGACTCTTCGGATGTGTCCGAGTCACGTTGGTCTTGAGCTGCCTTTGACCGTCTCTCCTGGAGAAGCTCTAGCAGCTCCCTTTGCTCCTTCACCGGGGCCTTCATCTCAATGAGCATATTCTCGCTGCTCTCGGATTTGAGATTAGGTAGGTTTCTGGTTTATGGTCATAGACCGATAGATAGTCTTAAGTGACCGGAGTATGTCCTTGAATTCCAAGGACACGGAGCTAATTTTGTCTATGAAGGCAGAGGACAACATGGAAGTGAGAGATTTAGAGGCACCTGAGGTGGAAGCACCACCAGGTGGGGCGAGGAAGAAAGGGGGTTTCTTTACGAGTCCGAGAGGGCCTCAACTCTAAGCTATATATCCGGATACCGAGTTCGGTCTCCTGGTACCCGTACCCTGAAGTTCCTTTTTGTCGACAACAACGGCAGCCTCGAAACGAGCATTTGGGTCCGAGGGAAGAGGAACTTTGAATTGTTTAAAAACAAGGGTGAGAAGAGCACCGAAAGGGAGAGGGGTGTTCTTCTTGTTTTGGAGTTGAGCTGGCACAGTTGCCATTTGCTCAATGATGGAGGGAAAGAGGTCTACTTCGTAGCCCTCAAGAATGTCAAAGAGAGCTTTGAGGTGTTTTGAGTTGGGATTCTCTTTGTTGGAGTGCTGAGAGAAGAAGGTTCTCATCGGCAAGAAGCACAAAAGGCGTGCTTTTGACCTCGGCTGAGTCACGGAAAAATTCTTGCGTGACCCGGGGAACTCTTTGGCATACTTTTCAAAGAAGTCATCGGCGACCTCGGTGAAAGGAATTGGATTGATGTTCAAGAAGAGAAAGTAACCTTGAACAGGACGATGAAGAAGAGAGGTGTTTATGCGAACTATGATGTTACGAAACACTGGAGGTTAGGACACCTTCGGAGCTGGTGAGATGAGTGTAAAACTCGGATACGAGTTCGGGGTAGATGAACTCGCTGAAACAAAGAAAGTTATAAACCTAGTTGTTTGGATGTGGGGCAACCACAAGAATTTGGTGGTTAGGAAGAACTTATCATCCAGCACAAGATCTTTGGGTGACAATACGTTTAGAGTTTGAAGGGCCTTCTTGGCTTTTGGTTCGGGTTTCTTTGTGGCGAGCAAAGAAAGTTAGGGTGAGAACCTCTTTTAGTTATCTTTAAGAGTAAAAGAGAGAGTAGAAAGGCTTGAGAAGGATGAGGAGAGAAGAACTCGAAGAGAGTAAAAGTAAAAGAGTAGAAGAAGGAGATAAAAGCAGGTGAGCGTACTTGAGATGGTCTTCACGAAGCTTGAAATTCACCGGAAATCGCCGTAGCCGCGAGAGAGCTTTGTGCGCGAAGTTTTGATTTCGAGAGAGAGAGTAAGTGAAAAGTAAAGTAATGAAATGAAGGAGAATAGTCGCTATTTATAGGGAAAATAATCATCCTTCAATATCCGTTCGACTCGGCTCTTTCATTAGTCACCTCGGACCGGTGTGACGGTTCTCTCCTTCAACGGTTAGAATTCCGGCGATTTGCCTTCCAACGGCTAGTTGTCTTATGACAGCGCGCGAGAGAAAGAAAAAGGTTTTAAAAGATAAATTCTGAAATTCTCCACTTATCTAGTGATGATTTCGGAAGATTGATGCCCATTTTTCTCAATGTCCGAGTCGACTCGGCTCGGTTTCGAGTGACTTAGAAGCTGGAAACAAAAATCACTACCGAGCTCGGTATCACTAAGTCAGCTGAATTGATGGTTACTAAAGAATTCTAAACACTTAACACATAATCTTGCAAAGAAAATTTTCACATAGAAACCACATAATTATGCATTTAACATACCAAGCTCATTCCTAATAAAGTAAAGCTGATCCTCACCAAGAGGCTTAGTAAGGATATCAGCTAATTGGAGATTAGTAGGAATGAATTCAAGTTCAATATCACCTTTCTCAAAATGGTCTCTTAAGAAATGATACCTGACCTCAATATGTTTTGTCTTTGAGTGCTTGAACTGGATTTTTGGTGATGCTAATTGCACTACGATTGTCGCACTTGATTGGAGCCGATTTGAAAGTAAGTCCAAGATCTCTCAAGTGTTGCTTTATCCATAAAATACGAGCGCGGCATGCTCCAGCTACAATATATTCAGCCTCGGCGGTTGATAGAGCTACTGAGTTTTGCTTCTTTGAGTGCCAAGATATTAAGGATTGACCCAGAAATTGGCATGCTCCTGAAGTGCTCTTTCTATCAACTTTGTATACAGCGTAATCGGCATCCGAGTATCCGAGTGAGAGTCGGTTCGAGTCTCTTGAGTACCACGAGACCTAGATTCCGAGTCCCTGCAAGATATCTAAATATTCTCTTCACCGCAGTGAGATGTGATTCTTTAGGATTAGCTTGAAATCTTGCACATAGACAAACACTAAACATTATGTCTGGTCTACTTGAAGTAAGATACAGCAAAGATCCAATCATACCTCGATAGAGTTTCGATCTATTGCTTTACCTTTCTCGTCCGAGTCAAGTTTTAAGCTCGTTGCTCATAGGTGTAGCTGCGTGCTTTACATCTTGGAGTTGATATTTTTCAGCGGCTCCTTGGTGTGCTTTGATTGATGGACATAGATTCCATCTTTGTCTTGCTTGATTTGTAAACCAAGGAAGAAATTGAGTTCTCCCATCATACTCATTTGAAATTCCGACTCATTAACTCGGAAAAGTCTCGACACGATTTTCATTAGTAGCTCCAAAAATTATATCATCAACATAAATCGAGCGATAAGGAAATCTTTCCCCTTGGTTTTTATAAAGAGAGTTTTGTCGATCGACCTCTTCTAAAATCATTTTGAACCAAGAAATTGCTCGGTCTTTCGTACCAAGCTCCGGGAGCTTGTTTAAGACCATAGAGAGCCTTTTGATGTTTGAAAACATGATCCGGAAATTCTAAGTTTTCAAAACCAGGAGGTTGCTCAACATAGACTTCCTCTTCAATAAGACCATTGAGAAATGCACACTTAACATCCATTTGATATAACTTGATATTCATGCTAGATGCGAATGCCAATAGGATTCTAATGGCTTCAATTCGGCAACAGGTGCAAAGGTTTCCCCACAATCAATCCTTTCTTCCTGATTGTAACCTTGAGCTACACTACCAATCCACCTTCATCTAGTTTGTTCTCGAAAACCCATTTGGTTCCTATGATCGGGTGGTTAGAAGGTCGTTTGGTCAAAGTCCGAGACTTGATTTCTTTCGAATTGATTGAGTTTCTCTTGTATGGCCTCTACCCATTCAGGTTCATTTAGGGCCTCTAGTGCATTTTTGGGTTCGAGTTAATGAAATGAATGCAGTGAATGCACATAGATTTTGGAGAGAGGAACGAGTTCTTACCCCATTGTTGATATCGAGATAATATGGTTTCTAGTGGGTGACTAGAAGCATACTTGAATGCTCTACTGTTCTCCGATTCACCAGATCTGTAGGCTGAGCTGATTGATCTTCGAAGCTTGTTCGAGTGATCTTGTTCAACAGATTGTTCTTCAACATTCCGAGCGAGGCTCTTGAGTTATCTCGTTCGAGTCACATTATTACGAGTTGCTTCATTACGAGTCTGGTTGGGTTTGAATCTGATAGACTTAGTTTTATCATCATCTTCTCTGCTGAGCTTCGGATCCGAGAATGATGATTCGCTAGGTTTTTCCTGTTCAATCTCATCAAACACAACGTGGATACTTTCTTCCACTTTGTTAGTTCTTTTATTGAAAACGCGATAAGCTTTACTATGAGATGAATAACCCGAGAAAAATACCTTCATCGGACCGAGCATCAAACTTGGTCGAGTGATCCTTACCATTGTTATGAACAAAACATTTGCATCTAAAAGGCTTGAAATAGGAAATATTGGGTTTCTTCCCTTTGTAGAGCTCATATAGTGTTTTCTTCGAGTATGGGTCCGATGAGGCACCTATTCAAAGTGTAGTTAGGTCTGTGTTGACTACCTCGGCCCAGAAATAGTAGGGTAGATTGTGCTCAATCATCATGGTCCTAGCTATTTCTTCAAGAGTTCTATTCTTTCTCTCCACTACTCCATTCTGTTGAGGAGTTCTTGGTGCTGAGAAGTTGTGAGAGATTCCATTCTTGTCAAAAACTCCGAGAATTCCGAGTAGTCGAACTCCCTTCCATGGTCGGTTCGAATTCTCCGGATCCGAGTCCGAGACTCAACTTGAATTTTTCTGCAGAGCTTGCTGAACTCCTTGAATGCTTCATTTTTGTGCTTAAGAAAACACACCTAGGTAAATCGTGAGTAATCATCTATAATAACAAGTACATATGATTTACCTCCGAAGCTCTTGACAGGATTTCACCACATAAGTCCATATGTAGCAATTCAAGCACTTTGGATGTGGAAGCTGTCTTCGGGGATTTGAATGATGATCCGACTTGTTTCCCTTTTATGCATGCTTCACGAGACTTTATCTTTCTCAAAAGCACGGTTAGCCAAACCTCTAACTAAATCATGAGATGCCAATTTCTTAATAGTATGCATGCTAACATAGCCTAATCTACGATGACATGTCCATGATTCATCATGAAGTGATGCTTTTAAACAAGATAAATTCGACTAGGGTCGAAAGAGGAATAATATAAGTGTTACCTGATCTCTTACCGAGAGTTTGATCTCCTTGGTGGTATCATCAAAAACGTAATAGATGGTCCGAGTGAATCTTACCTCTTGACCTTTAACGCATAGTTAAGAGATGCTAAGTAGGTTGTATTAGTCCTTTGACAAGGTAAACTAGGCTGACCAGATTGCTTCCCTTTCCAATCTTGCCTATCCCAATTATCTTGCCTTTGCTGTCATCTACAAAAGTGACTTTTCCTCCTTTATGCTCTTCTAACTCATAAAAGAGTCCCGAGTCTCCTAACATATGGCGTGAGCATCCACCGTCAAGATACCGAGTGTCCTTTTTATCTCTTCTAAGTAACCTGCAAAACAGAGACAATCTAACCCTTCTCACTTCCTCTAACGAACCTAGTAACACTCTTTACTGTGGTCCTTTTCGAGGAAGAAGGTTTTCCGGAACCCAGATTTGAATGACTTTGGGCTTAGTCCGATTCCGAGTCTTCCGTGTAGAGAACTGAGTCCGTATCTCTTTCTTTTGAAAAACTTTTCTTTTGGAAACTGGAGGAGATGGTTTCTTCTTGTAAGCTGATCCGGGATTAGTCCTCCTTTCATTTTTATGAATGGGACCATTCTCGGCTTTCTTGAACTTTACGGTTCTAGAATCCTTTTGAAAAGTTATGAGTAGGAATTGGATTCCTCCTCTTTGTTGAAACCAAGACCTTCTTTTCTGAAGGAGACACATTGAGATCCTACGAGCATGTTAAGGTTTTTCGACCTTGAGTAAATTTTAAAACAAGATCTTGAGACTCATTGAGCTTTTGCTTGTAGTTGCTCATTTTCTTTTCGAGTAACTCGGACTCGGTCTCATTAATTTGAGCACTAGTCTTGAGTTCTCTCGAGTGTGAGTCTCGGTTTTCCAATTCATTGTTTAAAGATATGCTCTCGGAGGAAATTGACTCAAGTTGTTCTTCAAAGTGAGAGGAATCGGAATTGGACTTTTCTTCCAAAGTGATAATATACTTAGCCAAATCAACTTTGGAGAATTTAAAAAGTACTCAATTACCTCTTGAGGATTAGATTCCTTATTGTCCGATTGATCCGAGTCCGACTCGCTTCTACTTCGAGTTAGAAAGTGCCATCGAGACACTTTGAGTCATCCGAGTCCTCATTATCTTCGATGAGTCCTCGTCACTCCATGTGGCCATCATAGCCTTTTTCTTCTTTCTGTCCCGTTTTCTCTTTGGACGAGTCTTTGACTATGTGTTCCTTCGCTGCCACATTCAAAGCATCCCGAGTTCTTAGTCAAAGATAACTTTGAAGGAGAAGAGTATTTACCTTTTCTATCCTTCTTGTCTTTCTTATAGAACTCTTCTTTTGGCTTCTTGTCCCATCTCTTGTGCTTCATCGTTCTCTTAAAGCCTCTAGCAATTAGTGCCATGGGATCCTCTTCGAGCCGGAGGAGCTCGGACCTTTTCTCTCGGTTTACGAGGCCTTTAGAGCAATGTTCTTTTGGTGCCGACCTTTGCATCCTCCTCCTCTAGGTGGATCTCATGGGTGAGAAGCTTCCCAATGAGCTCATCCGGCTTCAGTAGAGACAAGTTCCGAGCCTCTTCGATAGCTGTCACCTTGGGACCCCATCTTTTCTTGGGTAGGCTTCGAGTATTTTTCTGCACATTTCTTCGTGGGAGATCTTTTTACCCAGAGATTTGAGATTATTGGTGATCTCAGTAAATCGGATGAACATCCGAGTGATGTTTTCTTCGGCTCCATCTTGAATAGCTCATATTTGTGAAGATATTGGCTTATCTTCGCTTGTCCGACCTGGCTAGTTCCTTCATAGGTGTTGACTAACGTATCCCATACTTCTTTAGCTGTGTCACATGCAGACACTCGGTTGTATTCTTACGAGCTGATGGCGCACATAAGAATGTTCATAGCCTTGAAGTTCTTTCGAACTTTTACGCTTCATCAGCTGTGAACTCAGCCTTTGTTTTGGGCACAATTCTTGTTTCTTCTGTCTTCATGGGAAGGTAGTTTCCTTCTTGTATGATGTTTCGAGACATCTTCATCATGATCCAGGAGGAAACATTCTATAAGTTTCTTCCGAGTGCACGAAGTTGGATCCTTTGAACTTTGGTGGTCTCGTTGGAAGATCTTCCTTCATCGAACTCTCCATTGTTTTGAGCCATTTGATCTTTAGACCTTTGGATGGTTAGATCCTTTTCTGAAAGGTTAGGCTCTAATACCAATCAAAGGTTTGCTCGGGGAGAGACTAAGTCACCCTAGAGGGGGTCAATAGGGTGGTGGAAGATTTTTATGAAAATCAAACTCTTTTGAACAAAGTGCGGACGAAGCGATTCCGAGTCTAGAATGTACTCGGAAAATGAAAATATAGAAAGTACATGGAAACCCTCCTGGGGCAGAAAACCACGGATCATGCTAATCCAAGCACGAAGTCAAATCCACTATTTTGAGTCCACAAAATACAGTAGACTGACCGAACCCCGAATTGCTCCCTTAGACAACTCTTTACAAGTTTTCCTAGACTCGAAATTCCCTTATCCGATCTAGTACTTCCTAACTTAGATAACCCTTACAGATTACGGACAACCGAAGCTGAGTTAACCCTTGCAGCTCACTTAAGGGACCTTACTTAGAGAGTAAGAAAGAGAGTGTTTGTAACTAAGTACAAGACCTTACAACTCATAATATAATGAATTAGAGTGGCGGTTTTAAGTAGAAGATTGAGAATGAATACAAAGGCTTTTAATCAAGTATGTGTATTAACAATAGGTTCGGCAATCTTCAAGTCTTGAGAGTTGGCTTCCGTTTACGAGATGACCAAGCAGCTTAGCCGTTGTGCCCATCTTCTGACTGGAAGTTCCTTTATGACCGTTGTGTAGGATTTTCCGAGTCACTCGGAAAATATCCGTTGATATGTGAACGTTAGGCAATGGCTCTTGACTTCCTTGAAAGTGCCTAAAACTACCGGCGGTGTCTTCGAAGTAAGGTGGAAACCACCGTTGAGCTTAGTATTGCAGATTTCCATTTCGGAAACAAACGAGTCCTGACACAATGTCCGAGGCTAGATCGGAGATGGAAAAAGCCTTGTCTCGCTGGTGATTTGACGTTTTTAAGTCGGTTACTTTTGTAATTCAAAAATAGGATAGCCTCGTTTGAATCACCTACAAAAGTAAATCAATTTGGTTCTCAAAGTATAAAATACTTTGGTCCAAGATTAGACACGAGATAATGATATAATTAAGATAATTGTTTTACTAATTATCCGAGTCGGAAAAGGAATGGAATTTTCCGAGTCTAATATTCATAATACTCAAAAATTCCATCCGAGTCGGTCTAAAAGTAAATCAAGTCAAATATGAAATATCGAGTAGACAGACTTGATCTAGACTAAACACAATTCAAACAAAGATACCAGAGTTAGAGCGCGAAAAGATAGTGTTTGAATCATGCGATATGTCCGAGTGTTAGGTGACTCGAACCGAGTGAACCATGCAGAGATGATTTACGAGTCACACAAAGTCATGTATAAATGCATGAGATAATTTCTATAACACTTAGAGAGAATACCATATCACTCGGAAAAGTTTTTAAGACACAAGGAATGACTTGGAATCAAAACTTTATAAGTGAGAAAGTCTTATACCTTATTACCTAGATAGAACTCGGAAAGGTGAGATGTAAAGTCCGAGTCTTCGGTGTATATATGTTTCGAGCAATGAATGAATTTTCTTTTCTTAGCATACTTGTTTATGAGTTCAACATTTCTTTCTCTAATACTTAACTCTGTAACATATCCGCTTCTGGTTACAATTTTTCTTTGCTCTAATTCATTAACAACAAACCTGTTCCGAGTTATCTTATTATCCGAGCTGCACTCTACACTATAAGTATCTTAAGTCTCGGTAAGAGAATACTGTTTTTGCTCCGATCAATTTGCTATGAAAACTCACTTTTGAACTAAGAAATTTCTATCTTGAGTACGGAATGCATTTCATCAAAAAAGGGGAAGATTGAAGACTTAAGTATAACTCTCTATCTCTCTTAAGTTTTGATTCTAAGTCATTCCGAGCTTTATAGAAACTCGCATCTAAGTTTTCATTCTGTTTTGATTGGCTCAGGAAACACTTTATCGCATATCTTTTATTTGCGTTTCGACCCACTCGGATATCACTTAGAACTATCGCATGCTCAAATAATTTCCTAACACATTCATTCTCAAGCACCGATCTTGTATTTCAATTTAAACCGAACTACAACGTTCATACCTTGTTCTAAGTTAGTTTATTTATGCAAAATTATTTGACTTGATCAAGTTCATGTATCCCGATATACTACTCTCTCTAACTTGACTATTTAAGGATTGACTCAAGATGGAATCTGAACCTAATGAGTATTAGACTTAGAAAATTCCACTCTTTTAGGCCAAAGATAATCAAGCACTTAATTACTCTAATTTAATTATTATATGTGTCTAATCTTGGACCAAAGTATTTTATACTTTGAAAACCAATGTGGTTTCCTTTTGTAGGTTATTCAAACAAGCCTAATCTATTTTTGAATCACAAAAGTAACCAGTTTCTAGCCGTCAAACACCAGTAGACAAAAATTAGCCACTTCCGGACATGGCTCGGACATCGTGTCGGGGTTGTTTGTTTCCAAAACTAGAAAACTCTAACTCTGGGCCTAACGGTTGTTTCCACCTCGGTTTTCAATCACAACCACTTGATTGGACCATCTTATGGAGCCAAGAGCCGTTGCCCAACGTTCACATTCCAAAAGATCTTGTTTGAGTAACTCGGAATAGCCGTTATAATGGCTAGTGTAACGCCCCCAATCACTATTACTTAATAATCTCCTAATTAGAGAGTATGAAGTGTGGTCGCAGCGGGAGTTAACGACCGAAGGCGTTACCGCCGTCCTAAAAATAGGACCAGGCTAAAATAGAATGCATATAAGGGAAAAAAACTTGCGTCGAGTCACTTACACTTTAACAAGCCCCGATAGAGGTAAATATTTATGTCCCAAAGAGTTAAACCATACCACGTGATTAACCCAACTCCCAACATACAGAGATATTTTATATATTATACAAGCCCTTGTAATTGACTATCCGAAAATACGCCATATGTAATACCTTCCAAGGGCAAACCTAAAAACCAGATGTGAAGAAAAATCACTATGAGCTTCTAGATCCATCATATATCGTCGATAACGATTTGTTCAGCTAAGTCTTGCGTGCGTCGGACTTCTTAGGCAATGGGCTGTTCACATATGCTTTCCCTAAAAACAAAAACAGTAAAATATTTCAAAGAATGAGTCCAAACTCGGTACGAACATTCCTGCACTGTAAAAAAGCGCTTTGAAACATTTTAACCGAGCGCGCGCATTTCAATTCATTTTAGTTTGAAATCGGGGGAGAGAATATGAGTAAGACTTGCTTGCCGGTTATTATCTGAAAGTGGAACCCCTTGTATAATTGATACTATCTTTGAATAAGGTGCACATCTCCAAGCCGACCGAGAACCCAAGTTGAAGCCGCACGGGTGGAATTGAAGGGCGTAAGCCCCGAAAAATTGATAATTGATAATTAATCGAGGACCACTTAATTAGGTGACAAAACTTGATTTGCAAATGATTCATTATTAGTTATTTATATAAGAAATGTTGATATTTGCTGAAATATGTAAATTTTCGAAAGGTATTGGCAATGAACGTACTCGAATTGAAACCTTTATTTCTCCCCTTTTATAAAAATTTGAGTCACCGGCTATTCGGCAACGAAGTGGCCTCAACTCTGTTTCAATAGATTTCGTTATTAATAATGTTCCTCTTGAGTTTTAATAATTGAATTTGTATAGGCGTTGACAATTTATTTTGTTTTCTATACTTATTACGTAATCGGTTAACCACGTTTAACAATCCCAAAATGTGTTCTTAGTAGTTAGTGTTGTTATCACCGTCATTGTTGTTGCTATTATTATTATTATTATTATTACTACTATTGTTATTATTAATTACAATTAATTTGATGAGTTTACCCATTTTAACGTTATTTTCAATCCTTATAGCTAGCTCAACTCTCATTTTGTTATATTCAAGCTCCATGATTAAATAATTACACTAACCCATCAAATGTCCTTCCCATAGGTAGATTTCACCATTTACTTAATTGCTCAAATCTATGTATATACGACTTTAAGGTTGTGACCATTCTTTTCAACAAAATTTCATTCACAACGCAATTAGGTATACCAAGTGTTCAAATTTTCCACATGCCTCCAACACAATCTATTATTCAACTTTAATCTCCCTACAGATTTTCCTTCCTTTTCTTTCAATTCTAGCTAATTACAAAATATAACTAACCCATCAAATTGCTCAACATTCACACCAATATACTCCCAATTCAATTCACTAAATCACTATTTTACAAGAGAAATCATATTCATTCGCCTTCGTTTGTTCAATATAACCATTTCCAATATAACATTATCCATCAAATTACTCAATTATATACAAAAC
Organism: Talinum fruticosum; assembly: GCA_021018815.1. Taxonomy (NCBI): domain Eukaryota; kingdom Viridiplantae; phylum Streptophyta; class Magnoliopsida; order Caryophyllales; family Talinaceae; genus Talinum; species Talinum fruticosum. The sequence continues at coordinate 4,467,339 of JAITYX010000035.1, read as the reverse complement.
ATCCCTAATCTCATTCTTCATTCACATTCATACAATCAATCCATCTAAATACCACCCCTCAATCATCCACACCAATTCGAATTTTCCCAAATCAATTTTTAAATTCACTCCACAAACATATTTCTAAATTAGATTATTCAATTTACAATCACAATTACTAAGTAAATAATAAAGTGTGCAAATATGAGTTTTAGGGTTTTACCTTCAAAATCAAGAGATGAAAGCCAAGAGGAGGAAGAAGTGGTGGTGGAGCAGCACGGCTAGGCTCGGGCGACTACGACGAGCACCGGCGTCCATTTTCGGTGGCCGGGCTGCGGTTGGTAGGGCGGAGAGTGGGCGGCGAAGAAGGGGCGAGGCAAGGCAGCCGCCGCAAGAGAGAGAAAGAGAGAGAGCGCGAGGGCGGGAAAGGGTGTAGGCGGCGCCGGCGCCGGCTTCGCCCGACGTTGGTGGCGTTCGATGGCTAGAATCGGGCGGCATTGGGGTGGTGAGGCGGGGAGACGAGAGATGGAGCACGGGAGAGAGGATGAGTGTGTGTGAAGAATGAACTGAAATTTTTAAGTTGTATATACATTCTAAAGAAATCCCTTCTAGATTTTTCTTTCAAAATATCGGTGTCATTATTTTTATTTTGTTTTTATTTTTTTATTATTTTATTATCTCGTCTGGTTTTACATAACTTACTTACATTGTTACTATTATTATTCCTTAACTTGGGTGATTAATTAATTTTAAGTAAATACACTTTAATAATATCACCTTTATCTTCCTTAAATGATTTTATTTTATTACGTTTATCGTATAATAGTGTTGTAAATAAGTTATTCGATCTGTTTTAAATGTAATGGTTCGTTTAAAATATAATTTCGATAACCTTATAATTATGTACCTTTATATTTATAGGCGTTATATATATTCATATAAATTCCTAATTTTTTATTTTAAACATATCTCGTAGGTTTACTATCATTATTATGAAATTTATTTGTTGGAGGTCACTTCATCGCCTTAGCTGCATAACACACATATAAAAATAATTTAAATATAAAATATCGAATTGAAGTGCGCGCGCTCGATTATATAAATTTAGTAATTAGTAAGATAAGTAATATTGTTTAGGGTCGGGTTGTTACAGCTAGTGAAGATCACAATCCAAAAACAAGACTCAATGGTCACTCTGCCTGGATGTTTATAAATAGAAGCCACCTTGCAAGACTTGAAGATTGTTGCTTGAACATTATTGTAAAACACTTGCTTAGGTCATTCTTACTCAATCTTCTACTTACAACTCCTAATCCGTATTTCATATTTTCTGAATTGTAAAAAAAGTCTTGTAATCAGTTACATTCTTTTCTTACTTTCTTTGTAAGTCCTCGGACTGAGCTGTAAGGGTTAACCCAGCTCAATTGTCCCTTATTATAAAGGTTAACTCGGTTAGGAAGTACTAGATCAGATAAAAGAGCTTCTAGGTCTAGGAAAATCTTGTAAGGAATTGTCCAGGGGAGCAATTCGGTTAGAGTAAGTCCTATGTAATTGAGGATTTAATTAGTGGATTTGACTTGGTGCTTGGATTAGCACTATCCGTGGTTTTCTCGCCCCAGGAGGGTTTTTACGTACTTCTATGTGTTTATCTTTTTAGTCCAATCTAGACTCGGAATCTGCTTTTGCTAAGTTACTGTGTAAAAAGTGTTCAATTTTATTTAAATTTCTTCATCACCCTATTCACCCCTTTCTAGGGTAACCTAGACTCTCCAAAAGCAAACTTTCATGAAGGAAATTTTGCGGAATTAAAGATTTTCAGCACAATTCAGAACTCAAAAAAGAATTCTCGGTCTAGAATGAACTCGGAACAAATAGAATACCAGAAATATGTGGAAAACCTTCTGGGGTAGAAAACCACGAGATAGTGTCAATCCGGATGCCAAGTCAAATCAACTATTTTGAATCCACAAAATACAAACGACTCGACTTATTAGAATTGTTGTCTTTGACAATTTAATACAAGTTTTCCTAGGCTCATGAGTTCCCTTATCTATCCTAGTATTTCCTAATTAAGTTAACCCTTACGAGTTAGGTACAAGCGAGCTGAGTTACCCCTTACAACTCGGTCAAGGGAAATTACAAAAGAGTAAAGAAAGTAAGTGTTTGACTATTTAGAAGACTTCTTCTGTTTCTACTCAAAAGTTTAGAAAAACTAAGTATAGAGTTGAAAGCTAGACAAGATTGAGTGTATGAGATCGGAGTTCGGTTCCAGCAATCTTTTAAGTCTTGTAGAGTGGCTTCCATTTATATTCGGCAAAGCAGGTAGCCGTTGTGTCTCGGTCTTGACTGGGAAGCTTCACTAGTCTGTTTTAATGGATAGTCTAAGTCCCTCAGCAAGTGAACTGTTGTGAAGATCAACGTTGTGAATCGGTTCTTCGCTCAAAAATCAGTCCATCCCACTTGTTGTAACTGAAATCTTGGGTTAAAAAAATCATTGGACTCAAAGCTGAAGTTTTCCAAAAATGGAAACAAACAACTCCGACACGATGTATGAGTCGTCATGAAAATGTGGCTTCTCTATCTGCATGCGTTTAACGGTAAGAAGCCCGCTGTTTTCGCTTTTCAAATTGAGATTAAATAACTTTAATTAACCTGCAAAAACAAATCACAATAGTACACGAGTATAAAAATACTTTGGTTCAAGATTAGTCGAGGATAAGAATAAATTCAAATAATTAAACACGTAATTATCCTTGAACTAATTAAATGGAATTTTCAATTCCATTTAGTGTCTCTTTAAATGAATGAAGAGTTAGAAAATTATATAGACATAACACATCAAATGCCATAAAATAATTTTAGTTAACAAATAAATATGGCTTAAGATTAGAGTTAGCATCATAATTCCGATTCAACTTTTGCAATGAGCCGGATGCTAAAATTAAGTTGAGGATAAGAAATTATTTCGTCAAGAAGTATGTCTAAGTTTTATCTAAGTGGGTCAGAAACCTAGATATAAGTGTTTCACTCAAGAATAGATTTATGAGTGCGTTAGACAGAGATGAAAACTTAAAGATGAGCTTTCTAAAGTTTATGAATGACTTTAATTCAAAATCACAAAAAGAGATAGAGTCACACCTGAGTCTTCAATCTCCTTTTTTTTATGAAAGGCATTCAAGACTTAGAAAAAAAGTTAGAAATATAGAGAATTAAGTTTTTAGTGCTCAAATAGTGATAGCCGATAAAAATAGCCTGAGTAATCATAACATTCGCAATCTAAGTCATCAAAAATGAGTAATAAAAGTTAGAAACAAGGATGATCATTACAAGTTATCAAATTTATTTGACAAATTATCAAAACATATTCGAATAAGAGATTTAAATAATCAGAGCTTGAAAAATAGGAATCACTGAAGCAAAGAAAAATACTTGGCATTATAGTTGGATTCTCATAAACGGGACCATACAACAACAACGCAAAACAAATTACTCCCCGAAACTAAACAACTATCTCTCCCCTATGCATTTCATCAAAAATAAGTAGTGAAGAGAGGAGACATAGAATAATGGATAAAATAAATAAATAAATTGAATTAAGAAGGGGGTGGAGCAGTTCGATAGAGGAAGAGGAACGAGGTGCCCTACGCCTGCAATGATATCTCCGTGATGAAGCGAGTTGGCTGCGCGATTGGAGGCGATGGAAGAAGAGGCGACATTGAAGTGCGAGGCTGATCTTGTTGGACTAGTCTATGAACAAGTGGTTATTCTTCCTCATTGTCCTCTTTTGATCCCTCAACTTGATCAGGCTGAGTAGGTTGTGAAGATGGTTAGGCTTGGGATTGACCAACATCCCTGGCTTCCTCGAAGCCGATTCATTGTGCTTAGATGAAATTAATTCAGCTTCGTTCTCTCATTGGTCTTCTCCTTGGCCTTCTTTTGCTCTATCTTCTTCTTCTTCTTCTTCTTCTTCTTCTTCTTCTTCTTCTTCTTTTTCTTCTTCTAAGTCTAAGTCGGAAGCTGTATATGACTCCGAGGACGAGTCTAATTCGATTTTGATTTTGAGTCCTTAGTAACCTTGGATCCGCACTCTTGAAGACTACTGATCTACTCCTACTGCTTTTTTATGACCACTTTGAGTTTATTAATCGAGTCCGACTCGATCAATCTACTTCTAAAACGTGCTCTGAAGTTGGGTCAAAATAGGCATTAAAGCCCGAAAGACACCAAGAGTTTATTGTAACTCTTTGGCCGGAGGAGCAAATTGAGAAGCCACCTTCGAAGGAGATAAATAAAAGGGGTTTGTTGATGAGAAGGACCAACAGCTAGAAGAAGAGTTTATGGTGTACTTTTCTTAGATGGAGAAGGGGGAGTAGGTAACTCGAAGTGTGAACCCAAACACCAAGTTCAATTTCCTAGTAATCCTAGATTGATTGGCTTAGTTCTCGCAAGTGGAGACGGTAGGCTCAAGAAATTTGTTAGGATCATTGGGAAGATCAACTTTAAAATGAGCGAAAAATTTGGAGAGAAGGGCTCCAAAAGGTAAAGGGGGCTTTTTTATCCAAGGGAACAGAAGCAATTTGTTCAATTTTGAAAGGGAAGAGGTCAACCTCATATCCATCGAGAATATCAAAAAGAACTTTAAGAACCTTGTTGTTGGGCTTCTCTTTAGAAGGATAGAATGAGAACACGGTTGTCATCGGAAAGAAGCAAAGAAGTATGACCTCGGACTTCGGTTAGGCAACAGAAAAATTCTTTCGAGATTTTAGAATAGCTTGGGTATATTTTTTAAAGAATTCATCTACTAATTTAGTGAAAGGAATGGGATTGGAGTTCAAAAAAGACAATAAAAAGTTTATGGAGGAGAGGCAGATTAATAATTATGCTTTTCCCTTAAACAGACGAATAAACAACATGTTCCTTTGAGGACATGTTCGGATAGAATCCGAGACTAACTCAGGATAGATGTAGGAACAAAAATAGAAGTAGTTGAAGATATCTATTTTGATGAGTGGTTGGACAATGATAAAGTGTTTTAGATCTTCGAAAGATAGGGCTTTACCACTTGAGGTATCCTTTTGTGGATATTCAAGTTGAGTGACACGGGTTCTTGCCTTCTTTCCGGCGGAACCTTCTTTGGCAACATTTCCTCTCTTCGGTATGTTAAGAGAAATAGAGGATTGACAAGAGAGATATAGAATTGAGTGAGTAAGAAAGAGAGTGAGAAAGTAGACAAGTAAGGTTATCGGTGTGGAAGGGTCCGATATAAGAGTGAGAGAGCTAAAAACGCAAACTAAAAGAATGAGGGTGAGCAAAGGCTATTTATAGATAAAGGATCTTGCAAAAACCAAACCTCAACTGACCTAGTTTCGGAGTAATGGCTAGTTTACCATTTGGCATTCCAACATCCTTCTAACGGCTACTTCTTGAAACTGCTTCCCCAACTGCTAATTTCTTCACCGTTCGCGTGCCGAAAGAGAAAAGAAGTTTCGAAAATATTTTCAAGATTCTCTATTGAATTAGAGATCATCTCGGAAGTTTGATGTCCATTTTCTCTTAACCGAGTTTAACTCGATAGACTGCCTAAGTTGCTCATAACATACTAAGAAACTAATAGCTGCAGACTTAGTTTCATGAAATTTCAATCGAACCACTAGTTATTTAGACAAAGCAAGTATGAATCAATAAAATCACATAATTTCTCATGCAATAACTTAAGTAATCATGCATTCAGCATACCAAGTTCATTCCTATTAAAATAGAACCGATCTTCACTCGAGGTTTTGTGAAGATATTAGCTAACTAAAATTTAGTAGGAATAAATTCAAGTTCAATATCACCTTTTTCGAGTGGTCTATCGGAAAATGGTATCCGACCTTAACATGCTTCATTTTTAAGTGCTGAACTAGATGCTTTATGATGTTGATTACACTTTATTATCACATTTGATAGGTTTGTTGTGACTGACGATCGTAGATCCTTCAAAGGTTGCTAGATCCATAATATCTTAGCACATCAAGCCCCAGCTGCTATGTACTCTGCTCGAGCTGTTGATAGAGCAACTAAATTTTGCTTCTTTCACTCGCCGGGAGTTGAGTGATTGACCTAAAAATTGACATGCTCCTAAGGTGCTCTTTCTATCAACTCTGTACGAGTAAACTTCGGTCGATCTCGTTTGGGTTCGTTCGGTTTCGGTTTGGGTCAACTTAAGTTTGATTCAACTTCGAGTCAATCTCGTTTGGGTTCGTTCGGTTTGGGTCGGTTCATTTTGGTTTTGGGTCAAAATCGGTTCAAGCTGTTTCGGATGTCGGTTCGGTTTGGGTTTCGGGTCGTTCAAGTTGACCCGTTTGGTTCGGGTCAATTTTGCCAGGTCTACTTACGAGAAATCCCAAGGCTCTATCAGGTGTCGGTTCGGCCCTCCGAACTCAACTTAAAGGTAATAAAGGTGGTTTTCCAAAAGAATTGATATTTCCTAAAAATTTCGGTAGAGTTACTGTTTATAACGTGGACTATCCCATAGGCTTTAAAACCCTGCATAAAAACCACAATATAACTCAACGAGCCATACGCTCGGAGTATACAACTCAACGACCATACGCCGGAGTCCAACCAATCATGCGATAAAACTTAAACAATCTAAATCGTTCATTATACATCCGGTACAACTATATAAACTAAATTACGAACTACAATGTTGACAAATATAAAAATGCATATTCTTGACTCGAATCACTCAAGACACACAGAAACGAGCAATCGGGAGTCTAAAATATGCTAAGTGTAGATCATACTTTCGAAAATGTACTCGCAACACTGGGGGAAAAGGGGGAAATTTGTGGGGGTGAGCAATAAACCACAAGCTCACCGGAGTCTCACACTCTTAAAATGAAAATTCTTTACACATATTACTCATAATAATGAAATCAGCGAAAACATAATAATATAATACAAATCTATATACTTTTCAAAGAAATCTCTTGAAATTATTTGTAACATAAAGCTCATAACACTTCAATCATTTGAAGGCACGAATTGCAATCATTTTAGGAATGGAATCACTTTAAACAAGGTGGAACCATCTGCACTTTCTTTTAAATACTTTCAGCCATAGATCGAAAATTCTTTTGGGGCTTTAGATGATTGAACTAGCACCGGGTGGTTCTCGGGGCGCGACTCCTAACTCAGGTTCCGGGACCTATCTCTAGTCAAATACCCGGAAGGCTCCTTTTTCCTCGTCAGGAAAGAATCAACCTCTTCGGTTGATGGGCATCCTAATACGCAAGAACCCCGTGGCCTTATACACATGGCCACCTCCTTGCTCTAGTCTAAACAATCCCTAGCCCAAAATTCATTTAAACCAAAGTGATCACAATCACTTATCAAACTTGGTTTCTAACCAAGATCTCTAATCAATTTATCATCGTAGAAAGCATGACACACGTGTCACCCTTCTAAGTTCACTTTCTCAATCAGTTTCACTTCTTATAGAACACATTTCAAGTTCAAAAGCATTTCTCAAGAATCATACACAAGTATTATTTTGAGTAAACATTTGAACTTTTTTCAAAACTAACTTTCAAGCATTATTTAAAATCAAATCATTTCATGTGTCAAGCATCTCTATACTGAGACTTAACATTCCAAGCTAGCACATTTATTCAAGTATTCACGCAAGTATCTCACGTCTACTCGTATTCTTCCATATTCTACCCAAGCATGAGTCTCCTATTCCTGTATATGTAGTTCTCACCGTATTTTGTTTTCAATGCCACAAATCGATCTACATGGATGCATATTCCCTTAATATTCCAATTTCCCGTTCCTCCTCTATATTCCACATTCAAGTTATAGTATTCACCAATTCAGGAGTAACTACACACCAAGCATTATAATAGCAATTTATCACTTTCCATACCTCAATTGAACATCGGTTCCCAATACAAATTCTCATTCCCTTTTTCACACTTTAGGCCATCATATTTACAAACCCAAGCTTTCGGAACTCATAGAGTTTCATCATTATATTCAGCCATATAATTCTCATTCCTACTTCATGACCCATTCTTCTACAATCAAGGTAATCTTCCTATTCAATTTAATTACCGAGAATTATCTTCGCTTTCATTTTTAATAATCTATACTCAGCTCCTCCTCGCCAACGAACGTAACCCACAACAATTTCTTCCTATCTCAATCTGCCCATTATAATATCATTGTGAGTCTCCATACCTCAATTTAACATTCTAATCCCATTAATACCGACCCAAACCTTCAAATTTATCACGCATGTAATAATTCGACATCAAATACTTAAACCCACACATCTGCAATTTAGCTTATTCTTTCTGTTTCAACTTAAACTATGTACCCCAAGTAAATCCTCTCATGTTCTAATTCAGCCTTAACAACTCCCTAAATTCATTCTAAGTTCTTAATTCAATCTGAAACAACTACTAAACTCCGTTCCGCAATACAAATGCTCAAAATTCACAACAAATTCAATATCACAACAAACATTCAATATTCACAATAAATTCATTTGGGTTTCGAAATTACTAATAGTTTAGTGCATGAGACTACCCACCTCGAATTTTTATGATTTGAGAAATGGATTGAGTATTCTGCGTTCTGCTGGGCTCCGGCCTCTCGCTTTTCTCGCCTTTGGCCCCGGTTTCACCCGCTGAGCTCTCTCTCTTGCTCGTTTCGGTCGGTCGGCTTCCCCTGCCTCGATTCTCGTTTCTTGCTTCCTTTGCTCTCCGTGGTTGCTTTCGCTCTCTTTCCTCGCCTTTCGCCGCTCTCGTCGTCCCTCGGGGTTGGTCTCGGTCCCTTGCGCTCTCTATCTCTGCTCCGGGTCTTTCTTTCGCCCTCACTCGGCCCCGTCTCTCACTCTCTTCCCTTAACTCGCCGCCTCTTTGCGTCGCCGACTGCCGCCTTCGGTTCTGCGGTGGTCGCCGGTCCCCCTTGGTCTCCCTAGCCCTCGCACGCTCACCTTTCTCCGTGCTCGATCCTCCCTCTTCCCTTCTTCCTTTTCCCTTCTTATTTTCCTTTTGCCTTCCCAAGCCCTCGCTCTCCCTTTGCCCACCGGCCGCTCGCCGTTCAGGCGGGCCACCGACCTCGCTTCGGCTCCACGGCTCTCTCTCTCTCTCTCTCTCTCTATTTCTCCCGCTCGTTCCTTCTCTCGCTGCTCGGGCTCCCTCGAGCCCTCTTTTCTTCTTTTCACTTGTTTTACTTTCTTCTTTTCCTATTTTGTTGGCTCCCTTAGAAAAATGCCACGCCCCATCAATTACACTAATCCCCTTTCATTCTTAACACCTAATTTTCCTCCTCCTTAATACCCCTTGTTACCTTCCTCTTCCCTTTTTCCTCTTGCTAACCCTCATAACAATTAAACTCACATGCGTATTATAAGCAATCTCGGGTTTTTACTTAGCTAGTCCAGACGAAAAATTCGAGAGGAAGGAATTAATACGCTCTACTAATTATAGTTATGTGATAATAATAATTCGCTCAATTAATTTTACGAATATCTAATCACGTATATAACTTGGTCGTTCGACCTACTCTATTTAATTAAGGCTAAATAACTAACTTAACTCGTATCACTACCTAACCCAAAATTACAGGTCTTACATGTAAGATCAAGTAAACATCCAATCATACCTCTGTAGAATTTTTGATCTACGAGCATTACCTTCCTCATCTAAGTCCAGTTTGGTACTACTACTCCTTGGAGTTATTGCATGTTTGACATCTTATAGCTTGTGCTTCTTGAGTAACTCCTTTGTGTATTTGGACTGATGGACAAAGATGTCATCTCTTTCTTGTTTAAGTTGCAGTCCAAGAAAGAAGTTGAGTTCTCCCATCATACTCATTTGAAATTCTTGTGTCATCAACTTTAGCTCCAAAAATTATGTCATCAACATAAATCTGAATAATGAAAAAATCATTCACCTTGGTTTTTGTTAAAAGAGTTTTGTCAATAAGACCTCTTTTGAAACCATTTTCGACCAAAAAGGTACTTAATCTTTCATACCAAGCTATTAGGGCTTGTTTCAATTGATACAAAGCTTTTTGCAATTTGAAAACATGATTAGGAAATTAAGGGTTTTCAAACCCAAGGAGTTGCTTAACATAGACTTCTTATTTAATATAACCATTAAGAAAAGCACACTTAACATCCATTTGATATAATTTAATGCTCATGCTGGATGCAAATGCTAAGAGAATTCCGATTTCCTCAATCCTAGCAATAGGTTCAAAGGTTTCCCAGAATCAATTCCCTCTTCTTGATTGTATCCCTAAAAAACAAACCTAGCCTTATTTTTAACTATCACACTTCCCTCATCCAATTTGTTCTTGAATACCTATTTGGTTCCTATCACTCGGGTGCTCGGAAGGTCGTTTAGTCAAGGTCCACACATGGTTTCTTTCAACTTATGAGTTTCTTTTTCATCGCCTCTACCTATTCAGGTTCATGTAGGGCTTCCGAGTACATTTTTAGGTTGAATTAATGAGATGCATGTAGAAAATGCACATAAATTTTACAAAGAAGAATGGGTCCTTACTCCAGAGTTGATATCCGAGATGATGTTCTCAGGTGGATGACTTCATGAATATTTGAAAGCTTTAAGCTGTTCTCTAGTTTACCAGATTTGATGGTTGAATACTCTGTTCTTCGGTTGGTTCAGCTGGTTGTATCTCTTCCTCACCTTATGCTTCAGTGGTCTGAGCTTGTTCTTGAACTAGCTCAATCCGAGTTGGCTTAGTTTTCTTGTTATCGATGATTATGAGCTTGACTTCCACTAAGTCATAATCATTTTGGTTGAGTTTAATGTTTGAGAAAGTAGACTCGCTTATCTTGTCATCATCAGCTTTATCTAAGATAACGTGGATGATTTCTTCCACTTTGTTAGTTCTTTTTTAGAAAATGCGATAAGTTTTGCTATGAGATGAATAACCAAAAATATACCTTCATCCGACCTTACATCAAACTTGGTCAAATGATCCTTACCATTATTATACACAAAGCATTAACACCCGAAAGATTTAAAGTAGGAAATGTTAGGCGTCTTTGCCTTGTAGAGCTTATAGGGTGTTTTCTTTAAAATGGATTGAATGAGGCATCTGTTGAGTGTGTAGTTTGCTGTGTTCACTGCCTCAGATCTGAAATAGTAAGGAAGGCCATTTTCAATCATCATAGTCCTTCCTATTTCTCTAAGAGTTATGTTCTTTCTCTCCACTACTTCATTCTGTTGAGGAGTTCTAGGTGCTGAGAAGTTGCGGGAGATGTCATTCTTTTCACAAAAGTCTCGCAAATTCTAAGCATTCGAACTCCCTTCTATGGTTAGTTCGAATTCTTTTAATCTAATTCCGAGACTCCACTTGAATTTTCCTGCATATCTTAGTGAACTCTTTGAATGCTTCACTCTTGTTCTTTAGAAAACAAACCCGGGTAAATCATGAGTAATCATCAACAATGACCAGTACATATGATTTACCTCCTAAGCTATTAACAAGAAATTCAACACACAAATCCATATGTATCAATTCAAGAACTTTAGGTGTAAACACAATTTTAAGTGGCTTAAATGATTATCTAACCTATTTTTCTTTTGTGCATGCATCACATATTAAACTTTCTTAAATGTGAAATTAGGTAGTCCTCTAACTAACCGTTGAGATGCAAGTTTCGTAATAGTGTGCATACTACTATGACCTGATCTATGATGCCATATCCATGAAGCATCATTAACTGAAGCTATTAAACATGATAGATCTTGATTAGAATCGAAAGAGGAATGGTGTAGGTGTTACCCGACCTCGGACTAGAGAGTTTTGCCTCTTTGGTGGTTGCATCATAAATGAAGTAGTTAGTCCGAGTGAGTCTTACCTTTTGACCTTTGTCACATAGTTGAGAGATACTCGAAGTTTATACTTAAGTCCTTTAACAAGATACACTAGATCGACTAAGTTGTCACCTAGCCCGACTCTACTAATACCAAATATCTTGCCTTTGTTGTCATCTCCAAATGTGACATTTCCTCCTTTCATCTCTTCTACTTCGAGAAGAGTCCCGATTCACTAGACATGTGGCAAGAATATCCATTATCTAAATACCAAGTGACCTCTTTATTTCTAAGTAACTTGCAAAACAGAAACAAACTAACCCTTCTCACTTCCTCTTACAAACGTAGTAACAGTTTTTACTTGTGGTGAATCTTTAAGGAAGAACACTTTTTAGAACCCATATTTGAATGATTTTGGGATTCGTCCGATTTTGAGTCTTCTTCTTAGGAAACTAAGTATGTGTCTCTTTCTTTTGAAATCGTTTCTTTTGGCAAACAGAGTTAAGAAGACTTTTTCTTAAAGACTAGTCCAGGCTCAGTCCCTTTCTTCTTTGAATGAATGAGACCATACTCAGCCTTCCTAAACTTAATTGTTCCGGAATCGGTTTTGAAAAGACTCTTGTCGAATTACCTTCCTGCTCAGCATTATAATCACACTACTATAGGAACCACTTTTAACTACGAGTTCCGAAAGACATTTAACTATAGTTATCCGGCGTCGTGTATGCTATCGTAATTTAGATGGGCATCTTTTGCTACGGTTTACAACCATAGTAAAAGACAACCTATAACTACGGTTGTTCAAAACAACGATAGTAATAGAGTATCTATTACTATGGTTATAAACCGACAACCGTAGTAATAGGATAACATATTATTACGAGTTCTCTACTAAAACTTGTAGTAGTAGGTCCGGCCCCAAAACCTCCTATTCTAGCTAAAACTTTAGGCCCGGACTTATTAGTAGGGCTCTTAACTAACAATTGTAGTAATAGGTTATAATTCGGACCTATTACTATGGTTATTCCTTAACAACCATAGAAATAGGTATAAATTATTTATTTAGAATCTTTTTTGTCTTTGTTTACCCCCTACACAGTACAAATAACATATACAACTATTTACACTAACTCTTTCATAATATATACAAACTAGAATCCAATAATCTTTACTAGAATATATATAAACCAGATTCATCACACAAAGTTGTATATGGTACATATAAAATAATGAACAAAGTGTAAATATATATGCCTATGTAATTGTATACCTATGTAAATTTATACATATGTAACTGTATGCCTATGTAAATCATAAACTTGACCAATCAAATAATGAATAATAAGTGTAAATATATACCTATGCCTTTATACAATTATATACAAACTCTTCCAACCTTGTTTTAACTTGTTGAGCACTTTATTTGTATAGGGAGTGGGTGGGTCATTTCCTGGAAAGCATTGTGACCAATACTCGTAAAAGACATATTCATTAGGTCAAGTGCAAGTGTTAATTAAGCAGGAAGGAACACTAAAAAGTTTAATTTCTTTCATAATCAAATACAAGTGCAAGTGCAAATACCTCTTTGGGATTAGATTTATTTAAATCCAGCTAGGTCGTAATCTCTTTCATGTATTGAAGAATGTAGAAGTCGCATTCCACGTTCCCTTTTGTTTGTGGCACTACAATTATAAAATTTCCAACACATGAACAATTCATTAGTACTTTATATAGTTAGCAAATAATATGAAATGAAAACAATTAAAGTAGACTCTAAGTAAGAGAACCTCAACTTTACGGAGACAACTTGTGGGTTTGTTCTCACACATGAGCCTCTCAAGCCTCCCTTACAAACATATATTACTAGAGCAATATTTTTCAATCAAAAAATAAAATTCAAATTAAACACACAATTGAAAAGAGTACTAATTAACAAAAAAGCATAAAATGATTAAGGTATGAACTAATTAGTCGAGTACGTTCTTGATATCTTTCCTGATGGTCCGACCCAAAGGATCGAGCTAGTATGCAACATTGCTCCTTGGAAACATGGCAACAAACATTCAATGTTGGCTACACTAACACAAATAACACATCTATAAGTATGTAACACCAAACACTTCATATAAGTTTATTTGTACACTTACCCCTCAATAAACGGCGTCAAGTAACATTTTTTCTACATATTATATTTCATGAATTTGAAGATATAATCGGATCGGTCATCGGTTGTCCGCCAAAATCCTTGAATGGAATTAGGGTTGAGAAACTTAACCAACTCGTTTCCCATCTTGTGGAACCACCTTAGTTATTAATTGTATATAGTTAGAAATTGAAATTAATATTTAAAAATAAACTTATGAATATAGTAACTCACATAATACCAATCATAATAGCAGATGCGGTGATCTCTTACATCTCCAAAAATTGTATTACGTCGTTCGGGAAGTCATAAAAGGTCATGTCCTCATCGTCCCCATCAAATTACCCAAACGCGTGATGTGGCGCTCCGATTTCCAACATTGTATCTTCCGACAAAGTCTTCACAAAACTTTATAGAGTAGAATACCAATCCGTGCGGGACTCGTGAATGGTACAAGAGGGGACTACTTCGGACGACGAACGGGCACCGCCGAGTACTTGCTTGTGCCAATGGAGGGAGAAGGAGTGCCCTTCATACCACCCTCGGATCTGTCCCCGATATCCTAGTGAATAATCAATACATGAACTAGAAATGTATATATGTGATATTAACAACAGTTAGATCTAATATTTTAAAAATGGATTACCATGGAGCGGATGACCAAAGTCTTGGGCCAAGGAACAAAAGTGTTCACCGCTTCGTCAACGAGTGTGGTGGTCCGGTGATCGGATCGGCAACTCACAATTGCCTTTTCCTTGCATGACTTCTCTCACACTCACCCTCACCTAATCAACTAAAAAGGGTGCCCCATGAACCACGATATCCGGCCTCCAAGGGCAAACAACACCCAATGCCACAACATGATGTAGGGGAGGATAATAAGAAGATAGCATGCACTCTGTGATGGCTGCATAAGAATAAGCATAATAATTAGAATCATGAGATAACCCTTGACATAGAAGTTAAACTATCTAAGAATCTTGAAAATAAACAGATTGATTTTCTCTTTAAAAGTAGACATGTTCCCGTGATTACGGCCCTCATCCAAAACATGAAAAACATACTATAACTAATTACTTAACGGCCACATGCCGAAGTTCCACAACAACCACACAATATACAACATTCATTCAACAAGTATATACACCAATTAGTCAAAATATAAACATGGATGTAAATATAATTAGGTAGCAAAATCTGAATTACCTTCACCATAAGCTGGAATCGGTCGACGGGTGAGATCGCATTCGCTCGCCGGTGTCACGTGGTGCGAATGGACATAAATCATCCAAGTTGCTCGGGTGTCGGCATACCTATGTTGCTGAAGTATGTTGTGATGCATTCCCTCATCTAGGCATGCATATGGACTCGCATCCGGGCATGCATCTAAGCCTCGCATATCTCGTCCACATCTATTCCCTCGTCTCTTCAATCTATGCAACCATTTGGGACATTTGGGACTGTTGGGACTGCATTTGAGACTACATTTGGGCCATTTAGGCCTCCATATCCGCTTGGCTAGAAAAGACAGGGAGCTTCTTCCTTGTCCCAAAGTCTTAACTATCCCCACCCTCCCAACGACAGACTGAACATGACCAGGATACTTATCTCTTTCTAGGGCTAAGGCTAGCTTGTCCCTCCTCCTAGTTGTGTCGGGGACTTCGAAGTCGATATCTTTGATAAAGACTCCTATAAGAACGAAATAAATTATCATTCGGCAATTAATATATTAAAACCGATAAGTTCTCAAAATAAATAAAGGAAATAGTAAAAAACCTCACGAGTCACTCGCACAATAGATTCTACTTCAATCGTAGTAAGGTTTCCATCTTTCTTCTTTCTCCCTTCAACCCACAATTTATCCCTCTCGATAGTGAGCTATGAAGTATCTCGTGATGGAACCTTCACCGAATGTGCTTTGAAGTTGTTCAAGCTTCTACTAGTACAAATTGTCCTCTAATTTCACATATCCCCCACGAGACATCATATGGGGATACGCATTGCTCCTAATCCTCCTCCAGTTGGTTTCACCTCAAGCCTACACAAGTAATTAAGATAATGAAGATATCGGTAAATAAGACTTACATCGGAAAAAAGATAACAAACGATAAATTACCTTGTATTCTAGAGAGGAGATATATGCATCAAACGTCCTTCAATCCTCCTCGGTGATGAAGTTGTAGACCTCCTAGGGTCTACCTTGTGCCTTTATCTCGCCTTGTTTGGTACATCCATATAGCGGTAATGCAATATTTGAAGTTTCTAAATTTTTTTGGTATTGTATCTTACCAAGGGGATATGAGATTCTTTAACGTCCAAGAAAACATTTTCCGAAACACAAGAACGACATGCATTAGTACATATTAACCATTTACAATAAGTTGCAATTTTAAGTTGAGATGTAGTGCATTTACCTAAATATCATTCCAAAGGTTGTCCTTAACGGAATCAGGGATTGTGCCTCAACTTCGTAGTTGATGTTCACGTATGTGCGGGTTATCGCACCAACATAGCTCATAAAACAAGTTGCGTGATCACCTACAGCATTTTCGTGCTCGTCAAGTTGGACCGGGCAAGGAGAGTTGGATCGCCTCTATTCCGGACCAACTTCTCCTTATTCTTCATAGTTCATCCCCTCGATTTTTTTGTACTTTGGGAAGGATCCATTTTATACTACAAGCAATTATACAACTCTTGATAAATAAACATGTATAACAATTTTCTTTTTTAATACTCTACTTTCCACTGGTCACATTTATTTACAATTTTTAGCATGCATACCTAATAGTAATCTTCCTAAAGTTTTAGAAATTGATATCCATGTGAATTAAAACTTCATCCTATTGATGTTTATGTGATAAAAATATGTCACAAATAAGGTTTTACTTAGTTCAAGTACATCTAATTTAACATCGGATACAAAATTAAGTCTTATATGTTCATATTTATGTGAAAAAATATGGTGAAATAAAGTTGTATGCTTAGTTCAAATATATGTAGTTTATGGTTTAGTTATATTCACAACTCATGTCTAATTTATGGCAGGGCACAACATATATACACATTTCATTTTCGGATAGACCATAAAGAAAGTTCAAATACACCGATAAAATGTGAAAAAACCAATTTCGAAACTCTTTCTCAAATACCCCAAACACGTGACATAGCACTTTGTCAAATACCCCATCGTTGCAAATTGCCTTTAGGGATTGAAGTGAATCCCTTAGCTAAGTAGTAGTCGTTGAACATTGATGACTCCCGTAGTAGCTTCTCTATCCGATCGATTTGTGGATCAAACCGAGGTTTAGGTGGAGGGTTGGCCTCCTCTCCATCTTTTCTTGCTTCATTAGCTTTTTTATTGAGGGTCTAGAGCATAAGATTAAGGGTTTTAGATATTGACTTGATCTTCTTATCTTGGGCCTCAATCTTAGCTTCTATTTTTGTAGCAGACTCCTTGAACAAGGTCATGATGGGAGTTTGCTCTGGGTTGTTGGTCATTTTTGGAGGAATGTTGCGCTTTGTCCGTGGGCGACGCACTGGTGTTTCTGGTAAAGGTGTGAGATATACTGGTGTGGCACGTGTTGATGTGGGATGTATCGGTGTCGAACGTATTGGTGTTGAAATATGCTTCTTATTTCCTAGTCAAGTGTTAGGATTCCCCATTTGAGTAGGATTCCCTATCCCGCGTCCCAAAAGAGTAGGTGCTTAGGACTACCTTGTGAAATTTTTCTAGGGAGATGGGGCTTAAGTGCTTGACCCAAGGAATGACTAATCCCAAGATGAAAGAAAATAATATGCTTTTATTTAGATGCACATAAAGAATGCAAAATGGAACAATATGAAATGCAATTATGAAAATGGAATTCCTTGGATTGGGATGGATTTGATTTAACTAAATGCAAAACCAAGACTCACCGAATTTGAGATGAATCTGATTTGGCTAATGTAAACAAAAACCCACCTATTTTGAGATGAAATTTAACTTGGCTAAATGTAAATGAAAGACTCTCCTAATTAGAGATGAATTTAAAATTTGAGTAATTCAAAAATGGACTCATCTATTTGAGATGAATTTAGAATTTGGCTAATGCAAAAATGGACTCACCTATTTGAGATGAATTTAAAATTTGGCTAATGCAAAAATGGACTCCCTATTTCAGAAGAATTTAAAATTTAGCTAATGCAAAAAAAGACCCACCTATTTTGAGATGAATTTAAA
Organism: Talinum fruticosum; assembly: GCA_021018815.1. Taxonomy (NCBI): domain Eukaryota; kingdom Viridiplantae; phylum Streptophyta; class Magnoliopsida; order Caryophyllales; family Talinaceae; genus Talinum; species Talinum fruticosum. Next base: position 4,449,155 of record JAITYX010000035.1, on the reverse strand, counting down.
ATTTGGCAAATACAAAAATGGACTCACCTATTTTAGATGAATTTGAAATTTGGCTAGATGCAAAATGGACTCACCTATTTGAGATGAATTTAAAATTTGACTAATACAAAAATGGACTCACCTATTTGAGATGAATTTAAAATTTGGTTAGATGAAAAATGGACTTACCTATTTGATATGAATTTAAAATTTGATTAGATGCAAAATGGACTCACCTATTTGAGATGAATTTAAAATTTTGGCTAATTCAAAAATGGACTCACCTATTTGAGACGAATTTTAAAATTTGACTAATGTAAAATGGACTCACCTATTTGAGATTAATTTAAAATTTGGCTAATGCAAAATGGACTCACCTATTTAAGATGAATTTATTTTGGCTAAATGAAAAAGGAAATGCAAAATTAGACTCACTTAATTTGAGATGAATTTATTTTGGACTTTTGGCTAAAATGCACAAATTGGACCTACTCAAGAAGGTTCATTATTTTATTTTATTCCCATGCAAGGATTATTTAGTGAACCTCGGACTAAACTAGAAGCCTCACAAGAAAAAGGTTGAATTCTAAAAATAACCAAACTCATTTCAAGCATGCAAATGAAGAGAAGGTGCAACCTAGACAACCAAGGATCTATGGTCAAAAAGAGGGATAATTCTAGGTCGGATACGTGGTGTGTCATAGTCCGAGCATTTAGTTCTCCATGGGGTGCACGACAGGAAAAGCATGAATCCTCGGTGCCTCTTCGTAAACTGAAAGAGTGTGCTATGAGGGAAGAGGTACCACCTCCCCGACAATCAAGCCTAGTTGGGCCCATTTGGTTAGCGAGTCCAAACCTCTTCCAAAAATTGTTCTTAAAAAGGGAAAGTCTAAAGGTCGAACAATATTAAAAACAACTATGTTTGATGTTGCTTAAATGCAATATGCCTAATGTAAATACAATACAAAAACTCACAACTCAAACTTTCAAGTTTTACCCTATTAATAAGTGAATTTCCCAGTGTAGTCACTACTATAGGAACCATGGTCTCGTCTCGAGGCCCGAGCTTCCCCATGAATTGACTGGATTTTCTCTTTTTGGAAATGATTTGATTTTTGAAAGTGGGGATGAATCTCTTATTAGGATTTTTGATTTTTATAATCTGATTTGGAATAAATTAAGTAAAAGTGAATGGCAATTTTATTAATTATTTTATTAGGAATTATTTTTAAAAACCCGGGATACTATTTTAGAACTAAAAATAAAATAAATTAGGGTAAATTAATTATGTTGTAGGGCTTTTGGGCCAAACCGGTGTGAAAACACCTGGCTTGGACCGAAGGCCTATATGCTGACCGTCCAACGCCGGCGAGAGATAGTGCCGTATTGTTGGCGGTGGCTGGCTATGGGCCCAAACCGAGGTGATCGAGTCTTAGTCCGTGGAATGACTATCGGATCTAAAACCCCGTTTTTATTACTTTTCAGTCATAAAACCCAAGAAGTAAATTAGGAGAAATGAATAAGAAAACAAAGTCACCAAGTCACTTTTAAGAATAAAAACTAACAAAAACATAATAAAGAAATTTTCTTCCAATCCTACTATGGTAAAACTAAGCTTGGAAGAGGTTTTAACTTGACTCCATCGATCTAGAACCGAGAATCCAAATTCGGGGTAAGGGTACGAAACATAGGGATAAGCCCTTCCGTTCCGTCGGTCAAAAGACGACCTTTACTAATTTAAGAGGTGAGTTTGGATAACGCATTAAAAACAGGCACACAGCATAGTAAGATATGAAATTTAACAATCAAGGCATGCTAACAAAAGCGATAAAAGCATATATAAAAAAGCAATAAATGAAAGCGATAAAGAAACAAAAAGAAAATCAAAAGAAAGCAAAAAGAAAATAAAAAGTTACATCGGGCGGAGAGGAATTAAATGCTTACATCTTTTCTCCACAATACTGAAAACGATAAATAAGGAAATTAAATAAATCTTGGTTTGAAGGTCGATTTGGCCCACTCGAGGTTGTCGCACCTGCTGATTTGGATCTTGAACCGAATCTTAAAGCATGACGGCGGTGACTAGAAATATGCTTTTATAAATTTTTGTGAGGGTAGGTTGATGTTGATGACTAATGAAGGCTTAGGAATTAAGTGTGGGAAGTATAATGAGAGTAGAATGAAAAGAAACCAAGATATCGAATACAAGAAGATGTATTCGGTAGCTCTTAATTTAGCTTCACTGCATAAAGCATAGGGATGAGCCATATGCAAAATGAGAGCCTAAGCTCTCTATTTATAGGAAATGATTAAGTCAAAAAGTAGCATTTGGGGGTAAAATCCGGCTGATAAAATCATAAAAAACTAGACCAAATCGAGGCTTGGACCAGATCATCGGGAATCGCGTCATGATGCGCGGTGCCGGACCTAAACAACGTCGTATGGACTCCAGCTTCCTTCAATGTTGCAGCTAAACTCGAGGCAAAACGTAGCGTTTGCGGGTAAAATCCTCCGAAACGCGGCGCCGGCCATAACTAACGTCATTTTGTGAAAATAAGCTTCGTGTCTTAGTTAGATGTTTTGGAGCAAAACGCAGCGTTTTGGTGCTTTTTACCATGAAATGTGGCGTCAGCCATACGATGTCGTACGGATGAGTTTGGTTCCGTGTCTTGGTTGGACATTGGTGATGAAACGCGATGTTTTGAGTGCGATAAGGCCTTGTACGCTGCACCGACCACTCGTTGACTCTAGAAGGTTGACCGGGCTTGGACTGTCCGAAGAAAATGGATTTTTGGACCAACCCAAGGCAAAAGGCTTTTTTTAGTGCTAAAGGATTTTTTGTCGCTTATTGGCTTCCTTCATGCCAATCATATACCGACCATGATCCAAATCCACAAACAGGACTAAGATTTCACCATCGAGCCAACAAATAAGTAAAAGAGGAAAGGGATGACACTTTTTAGGTGTCTATAGTAGGCTTACCTTTTAATAATAATAATAATAAAGTAAAAATTAATTTTTATGCTCACTTTTATACGTCACTTATTTTATCGCTCACTTAGAGGAAAATAATTGGACTGTCTAATTGAACCGCCCTTAAAATAACAATTACTGCAAAATATTTTCCTTAAAGGATTTAATTAATTAATTGGACCATCTGGTTGGACCACCCTAAAAATAAAAATAAATACAAGACACTAGCCGGATGGATTTCGTGGCTCGGCTAGCCCATCGTTGCCAAAACGGTGGCCGACACCGGCCATGATGCGGCTGGTTGAGCTGGATTAACAAAGTACGAGAACTATTTACTCGTCATGCTAAACATAGTATTTCTTTAACTAGTCCAAGTTTGTATATTGAAAGATTTCTTTACCGTCCAAATTAGTCGGTTTAGTCGCTGCTCTCAGCAGATATTTGACTAAGTATGAATTGGCCTTGCCGATTGGGCCTAAATTTCCCTCAAGGATCCCGAGTTGGTGCTCCGATCTCCTTAAGGACCAAATCTCCAATATGTAAATTATGTGGCTTAACCTTCTTGTTAAATGCCCTAGATATACGCGCTTGGTATATTTGGACATTATACTGAGCATTTAAGCGCCTTTTATCTAGCAACACTAACTCCTTGTAACGTGCCTTAGCCCATTCACGCTTCAAGAATATGACTTTTTGCAATGATTCGAAATGAAGGAATGGCAATTTCTATTGGAAGGACCGCTTCCATACTATATACTAGGGAGTAGGGTGTTGCTCCTATTGAGGTTTTAATGGAGGTTCGGTAGCCCCACAAAGCAAAGGGCAATTTGTCAAGCCAATCCTTATAACTGGCAGCCATTTTCTCCACTATCTTATGAATATTCTTGTTAGCGGCCTCAACTCGCTCCATTGGTCCAAGGGAGATAAGGAGAAGACCTATGGTGTTTGATTTTGTACCTATCTAGTAGGTCTCGCTACTTCCTTCTTGAAGTGACTACCATGGTCACTAATCGGTTTATGTGGTACCCCATATCTACGAGATAATGTTGTGAGTTATGAACTTCACCACATGCTTTAATGTTATGGTTGTATAGGAGGCTACTTCTACTCACTTAGTAAAGTACTACATTGCTACTAACACGATTATGTGACCACCCATTCCTTTAGGGGTCACTTTGTTGATGATGTCAATGCCCCAAACTGAAAATGGCCAGGGTGATGCAAGTGTCGTTAAAGAGGAAGTTGGTTAGTGTTGTAGTTTACATACACTCTGGACACTTGTGACATCTCTTAACAAATTCATGACAATCCGCTACCATGGTTGACCAATAATATCCTAGCCTCTGGATTTTCTAAACCAACATTCTTCCATTCATATGGAGTCCACATTCCCCACCATGAATATCAATCATTATGTGCTCTACTTCATGTTAATTGACACAAAGTAAGCTAATTCTTGTGTTGGTTTTCTTGCATAGTTACCCTTGGTTGAAGAAGAATTATGCTCGCTAACATACGGATGGCTCGTTGAGCTAGAGTCCGGTGGTTATTCTTGATTTTCTAAGTATTGATAAATGTCATGGTACCAGCTGGTTTGGTCGATACAAGACAATTTGAGTGCATATATGTGCGCGAGGTTGACTTTGTCGTTCTATGTGAATGGGCACTCGAATAATGTCACGAGGGATATTGATCATGGATGCTAACTTGGCTAGGGCTACCGCGAATTGGTTGTCATCCCTAGGAAGGTATCTTTATGATATATTATCGAAGTATTTTGCTAATTCCATCAAATGTGCCCGGTAAGGTGCCAAGGCTGCACTGCGTACCTTCCACTTTTGTGAAATCTAATTAATGATCGGATCGGAGTCACCAAAAACTCTAATGTTTTTGGCTCGATTTCTATAGCGACTTGAAGTCCTGTGATGCATGCTTTATATTCTACGGGGTTTTGGTAACCTTAAAATCTAATTTGATCGAAATGGTAGTATGTATTCCCTCGGCGAGACTAGAAGGATCCCTACTTCAAAGCCCTTTTAATTAAAGCTGTCGTCAAAGTACATTATCCACATGTCGACCTCTACTTGTAGAATGTTTTCATCCGGGAAGTCAAGATGTTCAGGTTATGATTCATTCACTAGTAGATCGGCTAGAAATTATGATACTAACCTTCCTTTGATTGCCTTTTAAGGGACATACGTGAGTTCAAATTCTCATAGCATGACTGTCCATCTAGCTATCTTGCTACTCGGTAGTTGGTTGCTCAAGAATATAATTGATGGGATCCATTAGCGCTACTACATATACCGTATGGGGTAACATGTAGTGTCTAAGCTTCTTGGTAGCCCAAACTAAAGCTAATGATGTTTTCTCTAAGGGCATATACCGAATCTCATAATCTGAGAATTTCTTACTTAGATAATACACTGCATATTCTTCCTTCCATCCCATTGTAGCTTCGTTATAGCGAGGTAGATGAGCCAAGGCTTCCCTAGTTAGGGCGGAACTAGCACTAGTGGATTAGCCATATACTCCTTGACCTGCTCAAATGCTTTTGGCACTCTTCATCCTAAATTGGCTTAGCTCCTTTTTAAGCTTCTTGAAGAGGGGTTCACAAACCATAATCAGTTTTGACATGAAACGACTAATGTACTGTAAACATCCCGAGAAACCCCGTATCTCCTTTATGTTCGGTGGTGGAATCTCTTGGATGGCTTTGATCTTGGATGGATCAACTTTAATTCCTCTAAGACAAACTATATAGCCTAGCAGTTTGCTTGAGGTTAAGGCGCATGTTATACTTTCTTAATCTTTCGAAGAATTTTCTAAGACTAGGTAAGTGCCCCGCCCTATCCTTGGACTTGATGATCATGTCATCCATGTAAATTTCAGTTTCCTTGTGTATCATGTCGTGTAGTAAAGTTGTGGGTGTCCTTTGATACGTGGCTCTGGTATTCTTGAGCCCGAAAGGCATTACTACATGACAATACGTCCCCATTGAGTGATGAAGGTCATTTTTTCCATATCTTCTTCAGCCATCTTCAATTGATTATACCTAGCATAGCCGTCCATGAATGAGAGCAAAGCATATCCCACTGTGTTATCCTCTAGAATGTTGATATAAGGCAACGGGAAGTCATCCTTAGGACTCACCTTATTTAAATCCACGACATCAACGGACATTCTAACCCTTTCATCTTTCTTTGGAAGTAGCACTATGTTTTCTACCCACCGAGGGTAGTGGACCACTTTAATGAACCCGACTTCTAATTGCTTCTAGACTTCTTCCTTAATTTTTAGTGCCCATTTAGGTTTCATTCCCTAAGCTTCTACTTAACTGGCTTAGCATCTTCATAAAGTGGAATTCTATGTTACGTTATACTTGGATCTATCCCCGACATGTCTTTGTAGGACCACGCAAGACATCTATGAATTCGATCAGGAGCGAAGTGAATTTCTTCTACTCTTCTAGACTTAATGTTTTCCTAATTTTGACCTCTTGGGGTTGATCTGTTGATCATAAAGTTAATTGTTATTGTTTCCTTTATTGTTAGTGAGTGATTTTCATGATCTTCCATAACTTTTATTAATTCTTTAGGGATTTCTTGTTCATCATAAGAGGCAAAACAATTAAGAATAGAAGGAGGCAAAGAGCAAGCGGAAAGATTTATTTTATTGAATGAAGAAATGAGTACATTAAACTTAGAAATAGAAGTTGTAGAATTAGAAGATGAACTAACAAAGCCGAAAACGAAACAACCCTAGTGTTAGACTCGGAAATATAATGCTCTCCTAGAATGACAGACAACTTCTTGGCCTTCCTCGAGCATCAATCCAAGTAATATGTTTGGACCCTTCGGTGTCGACGTTAGTGATGAACTTGGACGGATCAAACTACGAGTGCGACATGGCTTGGGACAATACCAAAATCGAATTCCCCCTCTAGTTTTTCTCCCGTCCGAATAACAAACCAAAAATATTGCTCTCAACCAAACTGGTTGAGTCTTATATGGACTGTCCCTTCTTGAAGAGTAGTGTGCCTCCTTCTCAAGCACATGACGATCGTTAAAGACTTCTAAACCAGGTACTAGGATACCCTTCTCTTTTATGTAGTAAGGCTCAAGAAAACCAAAGTAGGGAAGTCATCCCCTTCTTTCAAGAATTGTCCATTCAGGGTATGAGGAAAGGGTTTGATTGAACGGATTGTAAATGGCGTAGTCCTCCTAGTTTGTATCTCCCACTTATCTTGGGCTATTTCCTTAGCAATTGGATGATAGCCTAATCCAAACCTATAGTTGTTGGTGGGTTCACGGGGTTGAAAAATTGGGTGGTATGCCCTCATACCTACATCTAAGCTAGGAAAATACCCCTTTTTCCTCAGCATCAAATGGAAATTAGGGTTGACATAAGGATTAAAGTTGAAAGGTGCTTCATCCTTGCCTACAGCAGCGATGGTCTCAAATCTATAGAGCTCTTCATCATCGGTGTCATGTTCAATTTTGACGACACACTCTTTAGATGTCATGGTGGCACGAGTTTTTCTCCTTTGATGGTTACTACCTGAGCTTTAACAATCATCTTGACTTTCTAATACAATGTAGAGGGCACTACCTCTTGGTCGTGTAACCAAGGGCGTCCTAGAAGAAGGTTAAAAGTTGATGTTTTTCACCACAAGTTCGACATTAATCGAAAAAGTCATCTGTTCCTAAAGCTGTTCTTTTGGAGTTACCATAGGCTCAAAGATGAACAGTTTGTTTACGGAGTTGTTACTCTCTAATGCCTAACCTTTAGGTGGTCCTCCAAGGACGAGACATTTACAACATGATTCGTTGTCTACTAAGGTTAGAGGTATAAACTTGTTAATGCAAGTTATAGTTAAATAAAGGGCATTATTGTGTGCAATGCCTTCTTCAAGTAGGTCCTTTTTGTCGAACGTGATGGTTCCATCCCCGTTATTGACCATCCCTACTGCTTCCTTAGGCGTAGTTTCAAGAAACACCTCAATTTTACTAAGTGCATCAATTAAGGCCTGCCTATGCTTTTGGGAGGAAGATATGAGTTGCTAGATGGAGATATCAACTTTAAGTTTTTAAAGTCTGTTTTAGGATTGGGTATTCTTCTTTAGCAACTTCTTTTTCTTTTGAGGTTTCTTGAGTCTGTTGTGGATCCATTGGTGTATTATGTGGTCTAGATCTAGTAAGAAATTCAATTTTTTGACTCTTTGGTTCTCCCCAAAAGTCTTCTTCTAAGGGTGGTGTGCCCCGAAGTTATCATCATTATCATATTTAGTTTCGTATACATCTTCTTCATCACTAACTCATATTCCATGGATTTCTAGATCTAGGGAAGGTAAGCTAGTAAGTGGTTTGAACTCACTGATGTCTTGAATGAAGATAGATGGATCCCACTGACATGGATTGGGTTTAGAGAAGATAACTAAGGTACCGCTGGATGGATTCTTATTGTTGTTGGGTTTTTGAGCGGCCTTAGGGAAAGGGAGTTGACCATTACGGAACATACTCTCTAACTTGTTCTTGAATGTCCAACATTGTTTTGTATCGTGTCCTTATGCATGATGGTACTTACAAAATTTTCTTGCATCCCGGTTTTCAACGGTTCGCACTTTCCGATCCTCGCTCTTACGGTGGCAACTCAATCTTCCCTTTAGATAACAAAGGATCGAGGGCTTGAGCATATGTAGTATCTATAGGAGTGTAGTCATTATACATATAAGGGCATTGAGATCTACACACCTGGTAGTATTGCATTGATTAGAGGTTTTCTTGTCCTTGGATTGATAATTACCTCTATATCCAGCCATGGCTTTTGTGGTCATGGTAAACAACTCTTCTTCTATCAGCATGTCTACATCTCTAAGAGCTATGAAGCTCATGAATGGTAAGAATTTGAGGTGTTGGTTATAAGCGAGCTGAAGATTCTTCACATTTATTCCGACTTGGTCCTTCTCGGAAGATTGGTCCACCATATGGGCGAGGCTTTACCTTCCTTCCGGTGAGAAAGTCGGTAAAGCTCTCTTTCTCCCCTTGTTTGATCAATTCCAAGTCTCTAAGAGTGACAGGTAAATCACTGTTATAAGAGTATTGGTGTAGGAACTCTTTAGACATATCATTCCAATTGATGACCTTACGTGGATCAACTGCATTGTATCACTTTATTACATCACTATCGAATGTCCACGGGAAGATGTGTGGTAAGTGTCTTCAGGTACATTTTTAAGAGTCATTGCTCCTAAGAAGTTGCAAACATGATGATGGGGATTTTCAGAACCATGAAATTTGATGTCTAGCATAGTGAATTTGGAAGGTAACTTCCCTTTAGGGATTGAAATGAACCCCGTGAGGTTAAAGTAGTGACTCTTGAATATCAAAGACTCCCTTAACATTTGCTCCATCTGATCTATACGTGGATCGGATTTAGGCTTAAGTTTAGGACCGGTTTCTAAAGAAGGATTAGGTGGAGGGCGATCTTCTTCTTCACCTACGCTTTTATTATCCTGAAGAGTCTTTAAGATGACTTCAAGAGTTTCGGATATGGACTCTTATCTTTTTGTCCCGAGCCTTAATTCGGACTTCCATCTTGGCTGAGGGTTCATTAAGCAAAGCAAGGATGGGAGATTGATCTAGTACTCCGTCCATTGGAGGGAATTTTTTGTACTCGTCCTACGACAAAAGATTGACTAAACTAGTGTTATGTGCACCGAGGCCGGTCGTACAGGGGTACATCGAGGTGTAGAGTAAAGGGAAGAGGTACCGAACTCCTTGTTGAGGTGTTCTAACCTTTTAGAGGTCGGATTCCGACGAAATCCAATGGTGGTAGGCTTCCCTATTCCGCATCCCAAAGGATAACCGCTTAGGACCATGTGAAGGAACACCAAGTGTAAGATACGAAGGAACTAAGAAAGAATACCTTTATTTGGATGCACATAAGGAATGCAAAGTAATTGAAATGAAATGTGATAATGCTAATGACTTAGTTTAGGATGATTTTTAATTTGGCTAATGCATAAATGGAATGCAAAAATGTATCCTCTTAATTGGAGATGAATTTATTTTTGGCTAAATGCAAAATGAAATGCACAATGAAAAATAAAATGAATATTGGACTCACCTAATTTGAGATGAATTTATTTTTGGCTAAATGCAAAATTGGACTCACCTAATTTAAGATGAATTTATTTGTGGCTCAATGCAAAATAAAGTGTAAAATTGGACTCACCTAATTTGAGATGAATTTATTTTTGGCTAAATGCAAAATAAAATGCAAAATTGGACTCACCTAATTTGAGATGAATTTATTTTTGATTAAATGCAAAATAAAATACAAAATTGGAATGCAAAATGCTAAAAAGTAGAAACCCTAGAAAAAACACATTGAGTGAAGAAAAAGGAGGGTCCCCGGCAGGACTCTCCCGGGTTGATCGGCGGTGGATCGGCGCCGACTAAGCCCGACGACCGGTGGCTACCTGAAATCTAGACCGAGAATTTTTGGGATGACTCAAAAATGCAATTAATGAACCGACCTAGAAAAAGAAGGTTGTTTTTTACTTTTGGCTAAAAATGCACATATTAGACCGACTCGAGGAAAATACTAAAAACAACCACATTTATTCACACCCATGCCAGGGTTATTCAACACTCCTAAACTAACCTAAAGGCTCACAAGTAGAAGATTAAATACTAAAAACAACCACATTCATCCAAGCATGCAGATGAAAAGAAAAGGTGCCGCCTAGACAACCAAGGATCTATGGTCAAAAAGAGGATAAAACTAGGGAGGATACATGGTGTCTCATAGTCCGAGCATTTAGTCCTCCGTGGGGTGCATGAAAGGAAAAACATGAATCCTCGGTGCCTCTCGGTAAACTAAAGAGAGCGTGCTATAAGGGAAGAGGTACACCTTCCTAACAATCAAGCCTAATTGGGTCCGTGCTGGGTTAGCGGTTCAAACCTCTTCCAAAATTATTCTTAAAGGTAAAGCCTAAAGTTCAAAATTAAAAGCAACTATGTTCGAGGCTACCTAAATGCAAGATGCCTAATGCAAAGCACATTACAAAAACTCACATCTCAAACTTTTAAGTCTCACCCTCTTAATAAGTGACATATCCCCGGTGGAGTCGCCACTTGTAGAAACCACGGCCTCGTCCCTCCTAGGAGGGAACCTGGATTGGGGACCGAGTTTCCCCATGAATATTGGGTCTCTTTTTTAAGATGATTTTTAGAAGATGGTTTTCTAAAAATGATTTGAAATGATGGTGTACCTCTTATTGAGATTTTTGATTTTTGTAATCTAATCTAAAATAGATTAGGCAAAGGTGATTGACAATTTTATTTTAGAAATTATTTGTAAAAGTCTCGGGATATTATTTCACAACTTAAGAAAATGACAAAACAGAATAGATTCATCTCTGTCGCAAGGTTTTGGGCGAAACCAGTGTAAAAACACCGACTTGGACCAAAGCCTTGCCCGCTAACCGTCCGGCGCCGGCAAGAGCCAGCACCGTATGGTCACCGACCATGGGCCGTGATCGAGGTGATCGGTCTCCGCCCATGGCTCAAACTATTAGAAATAAAAAAATCCCTTTTTTATCATTTTCAATTGGAAATGTCGAGGAGCAAATTAAAGAAAAATAAAGTCATCGGTCGGTTTTAGGGAATAAAAACTAACAAAAATAAATAAAATACTTGTTTTAATCTTAGTATTGAAAAGACTAAGCTTAAAAGAGGTTTAAAACTTGACTCTATCAATCTAGAATTGAGAATCTAAATTCGGGGTGAAGGTACGAAACGTAAAGGTAAGCCATTCCGTTCCGCCTCGTCAACAAACGACCTTTACTAATTTGAGATGTGAGTTTAGGAAAAGTGTTTCGAGCAAGCATGCAACATATTAAATGCGAAATTAAATCACTAGACATGCTTATGAAAGCGGCAAACAAGCAACTAAAAAATAAATAAATAAAAGCAATAAAGAAAAACAAAAAGGAAAGCGAAAGAAATAAAAATATTATAGCGGGCGGGGAGGAATTAAAAACGATTACATATTTGCTCCACAACATGGAAAACAATAAATAACATAAATTAAATAAACGAGTAAAGGACTTAAAGCGGATCCGGCACCCTCGGGTTGCCCAATACTTGTTGATTTGGGTCTCGAACCGGATCTTGAAGCATGACATTGGTAAATTGAAAGTGGCTTTTTATGAATTTTAATAAAGGTAGAATAATGTGTGTGGATGTTGAAGGATTAGGGATTGAATATCGATATTCTAGTAAGGATTAGCTGAAAGAAAACCAAAAGATCGGAATACGTACAACATTCAATAGCTCTTGATTAGATTTCAACAAAGTTTAGCGAAGCATTTGGCATAGGAAATGACCATATAAAATATGAGAGTCCGAGCTCTCTATTTACGAGTGGAGAATTAGGTCACAAAATGACCTAATGAACTTAAACAGATCATCCAAATAAAGCAACAAACTGGCCAAAAAAATTAAAAACCGAACCAAATCCTCCTTGAATCGGGATTCCACGAACAACACCGAGATAATACGCGGCATCGGTCAAGAAACGGCGTCGTATGGTCAAACCATCCTTCCATGTTGCAGCTGGTCTTTAGAGCAAAACACAACGTTTGGGTGAAGACTCCTGAAACGCGACACCGGTCAACAACAACGTCGTTTTGTGAAGCTAAGCTTTGTGTCTCTGTTGGACGCTTGGAGTAAAACACGACATTTTGGTGATGTTTGCCATGAAATGCAGCGGTGGTCAATGCGACATCATTTGGATGAATTAAGCTCCATGTGTCGGTTGGACGCCGAAGATGAAACGCAGCGTTTGGCATGTAGCATGGCCTTATGTACGACATCGGTCAAAGGTTCACCTTGAGCGTTAATCCGGGCTTGGAATGGCCGAAATAAATGGGTTTGTGGACGGACACAAAGCAAATAAGGTTTATTTTTTGGTGCTAAAAGTTTTTGGTGGTTTCCGACTTCGTCAAGCCAATTAGACTCCAACTATGATCCGAATCCGCAAACAGGACTAGGATTTCATCATCGAGTTGACAAAATAAATTATGGAAATAAAAGAGATAAGAGTGACACGTTTTAGGTGTCTACAAACCCGATGAATCAGGAATGAGAATGAATTGAAAGCCCTCGGGTTGTCTCACCTACCGATCTTGAATCACAAACCGGATCTAGAAGCGTAAAGGTGGATGAACAAGACTAAAGTAAGCTATTTATGGAATTTGTGGAGGTAGAATAGTGTATGAGAATGATGAGAATTCTTGGTGGAGTAATGGTTAGCTGAAAATGAGCTAAGAGATCAAAATATCGATTAACATTCGGTAGTCGTTAGCCTAAATTCGAGTAGTGTATAGCTAGGGTTCAACAAAAGAGATTGATTAGCTTAGAGTTGAGCAGCCTTAAAGGTCAAAATGCAGCTTCATTCAACCAAAAATAAGGAAGAAACTTCTCTATTTATAAGCTCGGGGTTAGGTCACAAAATGACCTAAAAGGTAAGCAAGTAGTCGTCCAAAATAACTAAACCGGACCAGGCATAATCCAAAAAATTGGATAAAATCAGCCTTGGATCGGGAATCCCATGAAGGGTACCAAGAAGCACGGCAGCTGGCCCGAAAACGATGTCGCTTGAAAAATTGTCCTTCCATGTCTAAGCTGGTCTCTAGAGCAAAACGTAGTGCCTTGGCAAGAAAAGCCATGAAGTGCGGTGCCGACCTCAAGCAGCATCGTTTGGTGAACTTGACTTCGTGCCTCGGTTGGGCGCTTGGAGCAAAATGTAATGCTTTGGCGTGAAAAGCCATAAAGCGCAGCGCCGGCCTAAACTACGTCGTACGAACATTTTGAGCTACGTGTTATCGTTGGGACGTTGAGGATGAAATGCTTGCGTTTAGTGAATAGCGAGGGCTTGAAGCACGGCGCTGGCCTTGTCTTGATCGGGAGCGTTGACCCGGGCTTGGTCCGATCGAAAAATGGGTTTGTGGGTCGACCCAAACAAAAATGTTTATTTTTGTGATGCTAAAGTATTTTTGTGGTTTATCGGCGTCCGTCATGCCAATCGATTCCGGCCATGATCCGAGTTTGTAAGCGGGATTGGGATTTCATCACTAGGCTCGTAAAATAAAAATAACGAAACAAAGGAGATAAGAGCAACACATTTTCAGTGTCTACAGACGCTACATATCGAACAAACAAGTACACTATGATTTGTTCGTCTTTTGTTTGTATGAACCACCATGCAAGAAACACAATAGTTGGATGCAGCTTTTTATTAAATGAAAAAACTGAAAGTTTTATCTTGTTGTTCAAGACATTCCTCAAATCTATAGATGACATTGCTCCAAAAATAATCATGATCGATTAAGTCTGCTTTAATAGCTAATGCAATAGCTGAAGTTTATTTAACTTCTTATCATAAACTTTGTTGTTTGCATATTCAAGAGAACTTGAGGTGTCACATCATCACTTGAGGATGTTGGTTGATTTGAGCGGAAAGTTTGATCATATTCTGTTCGAGGCTTGCCACACTCGAAGAGTTTAAGCTTTGTTGGACAAGGTAAAAACACTTAACACATAAGTAATGTGCACTTGCACCTTCAACAATTCTACACTAAAGCTCTGCATGTTCTTCCTTTTGTAGATTAGTTACTGAGTATAGTTGTGTTGATCATCGTTGGATGGTAAGGCGGTATAATATCAAGAGAAAATTGTGTCTTGCATTTTCAAAGACTCATTTTTCATGAGGAGTTTTGTCCTCTCAAAGGAGTGAGAGTAGAAACGTTTCATTATCGAGATCACTAATGACATTCGACTAAGGGCCTATTCGAACTTACATACAAAACACACATACACATAAACATAAATAGAAATGAACATAAACGAACATAAAAAAGCATAAACGAATATAAAAGAGCAAAAACAAACATAAACGAACATAAACGAACATAAAAGAACATAAATGAACATAAAAGAACATAAATGAATAGAAATGAGTTGTTAAAATAAGAAACGAACGAACATAAACTAACATAAAAGAACATAAACGAACATAAAAGAACATAAACGAACGTAAACATAAATAGATTCCGTTTTTTATGTATTTTCAAACATGCCCTAAGATCACTAAGGTTTTGAAAGATTAACATTGAGGAACAATGTTGTTGATGACCATGGAAGAACATAGCAACCATGTACGTAATGAAGCTCCTCTAAAACTCTGCACCATCGTCTAGTCTGTTATAGTATAAACTCGGGCATCTTAGCTAGAACCAGGTGTCCCATTCTCTAATAACCAATCCTCCCTCAAATCTTACAAAACTCTATCAATATCTTTATCTGGGCATTCCTTAACCACTTCTTTTCCTCTAATTGGCAACAAAAATCCCACGTGAACATCCATTTCGGTTATTTCAATTTCTTTTGTTTCGATTAATTTGAAGCAAACTGCATATGGATCAAATCTTTCTAGTAACCATGCAACAAAATTTCTAGGGATTTTCTTAATTTCTAAATTTAGAAAACCCCTAAATCCCATTTCTCTTATTTCTTCTTTTTGAGCATCATTGAACCTACCACGCATATTCGAAAATCCAGTCGGTGATATGCGCGTCGGGAAATGCTTTTCATAAACCTTTTTCTTTTTCTTCTCCTCTATCTTATTATCATATTCCTCATTTTTATCCATCATTTTTTTATCTTTTTATTTTCTTCTTTGATCTAGCTTTGCTTGGTTTTTCATCCTTTTCAACTTCAGTCCTCTTTCTGTCTTATTCTCTGCACCTTTTTCCACATCTTTCTTGTTGTTTTGCCTCTTTTTCCCCTTCTTCTTTTGTTGTTCTGGTTCTTCTAATGATTTTGTTGTATTAACATCATCATCAAATAATACCAGACTCGAAGTGTCTGTTAGTTTTTAACTTCCATCTTTCTTGTTTCTATGGTTTTCTTTCTTTTCTCTTTCTTTTGTTGTTCATTATCAAACCCTTTTTCTCTCTATTCTTCACTCTTTTCTATCTTCTCAACATTTGTAATGATGTGTCTCGGATAAGGTTGGCAACAGGGTAGGGATTCCCCACAACCAGGGCCCCGCCCTGAATAGGGAAAATTTCCGGTCCCGTCGAGGACGAGGGCAAGGATGGGGAGAGGAAATTGGTCATTGAGTAGAGGTAAGGACGGGGATGGGGAAAACTTTCCCCCATCCCCATTTGTCATCCGAATAGGGAATTTTCCCCACCCCATCCTTGTTTCCTCTCCTCGCTAATCATATAAAATTACATTTATATCCTTCATTTCAATTTTAATTGAAGTATTTTGGTGGGTAAAAGGTAATTTTATACGGAATAAAACCCTAGCCTCGAGCAACCAGCAACCCTAAGTCTTTATCTCGCCTCTCAATCTCACTCTCCTTTCTCGCCTGGACTCTCTCTCACGCCTAACTTCCCTCTCGGTGACTCGGCTCTCCTTCATCTTTGCTCTCACGTCCCTTTCTCCCGTCGCCTCACGTCCGAGTCTCTCTCTCTCTCTCTCTCTCTCTCTCTCTCTCTCTCTCTCTTGCAGCGTCCTTCTTAGTCTCCACTTTATCTCTTCTCTCTGCCTCCCTCTTACAACCCTCTTGTTGCTCGGTCTCTCCTTTTGCCTCTTGTCTCCCTCTCTATTCTCGGTCTCTGTCAAGTCTACTCTACTCTTGAATCTCAACTCCTTGTTGCTTGCTTCCGACTGGTCACCATTGTGTCCTTGTTTCTTGCTCGTCGTCGCTTGGACTCTCTCTCATGCCCGGCTTTCCTCTCGGGTCCTCCGCTCTATCGTGATTCATGCTAAAATTAATTGTTTTTAATATTTGGACTAAAATTAGTTATTTATGACATGAATTATAAACTTTGCATTGTTTAGGTCTTAATGTTTGCGCCTTAAACATAATTATGGACTTTGCATTTTTAGGCCTTTAAGAGTGGATTCATGGAGAGCGAGTCCCCGATAGGGACGGGGGTGGGGGACAAAACTCCCCGGTAATAGCGGGGTAGGGCGATGGCGGAGAACCGGGCGGGGATATCCCTCGTCCCTAACCCTCCCCGTTGCCAACCCTAGTCTAGAAGATCGTCGAGGACTGGTAATATGAATTTTTACTCCTTTTTGCTGCTCCGATTCTTCTACTTCGGTTCTTCTTCTTTTGAAGTCTTTTTGTCATCAACCATTGTTTGTGTCCGATTTTCGTATGAAATTATACGTCTTGCGGATCTTAAAGTACATCGATTATAAATGACATAAGCATGCGTATATGAGTTGGATTGATTGTACTTGAGTTAGAACTTGCTTATGTGAATTGTTCGTTGTCAAGATGTTACATATGAAAGTGTTGAGCATGAACTATATGAATTACGTGTACCTCGTCGACGTAATAAGAAAATAGTAAGAAAATAAGAAACATAAAGAACTAAAGAAGGGGAAAAGGATCGTGTTATTGATCTAATACCCCAGGAATTAAAGAACCCTCTTAAGCCATGGCCATAGAAGTGTTTGTCGATCGAAGCCATGAATTATTTTGCTTCCACAAATTATTGACAGTGTGCGTCCTTCAAAGTCTAAGGCAAGCCTCAAGGCCACGAATTATTTTGCCTGGAGGCCACGAATTATTTTGCCTCCAAGAATTGAGCCCACGAATTATTTTGGCTTCAAGAACTGGGTCTTTAGAGCGGAATATAAATCTTCTTTCCATTTGAAACTAAGAATACTTAAGAATTATGATATGAAGAAACGAATGATTATGCATGATGAACAAGAAAGAAAGAAGCAATGATTTATGAAATGCATGATTGAACTCAAGAACAAGAATGAACCCCGATTTCATAAGAAATTCATGCCTTACATGATGAATGATTCTATGGCGTATCGGCGTAGAAAGAAGAATGAAGTATGATCCGATTGAATTCATGAGTAATTGTTGTCATTATACTTCTCGATAAGTTGGTAAGTTAGTATCTCGCGTGTTTTAAGCATGTATGATCCGAATCGCATATTATGAATGAATGGTGTACTTACGTGTGTTTGTTAATGAATTAATGTGCAAAGTGAAATCGGGGTTGGGTTTGGGTTATTCACTAGGTTCGTAGAGCTCATGACCTCACCAACATTTCAGGTACGAAGTTAGACTTCTTGGAGTTGCTTTTGGCTTTCCGGAGTAGCGGATCGATTGATAGAAGATGTCGGACTTACTATGTGTTCCTATGTTTCCATGTTTGTAAGACTCGGATGTATGTTTAACTTAATGTTGACTATGTATAATAAAAGACCTATGTGTTTGCTCCGAGTGTGTGGCTCGTTGAGCTTGTGTTGTTGATACTTCGAGCGTGTGGCTCGTTGAGTTTATGAATGTGTTTCGTGCGGGGTTAAGGATTTGAGCCTATGGGATTAACCATATTACGAGAGGAAACTCTGCCGAAATTTTCAGGAAAACCTTTGAAAACCTAGAAATGCACTTTTCGCCAATCTAAGAAAGAACTATTAACCCCAAGTTGAGATCATAAGTAGCCTTAGGGGTTCCTCTCGGGAAACCCTGTCATGTAATACTCCTAGGATGGGTTTTGGGGTGTTACAATGTTGTCCTGAAAAACACTAACTTATCCAAGGGTATACATATAATGATTATGTTATTTAAAAATACTAAAAGTTATGGTTGCAAAACATTTGGCTACCGATGCGGGATAGGCAAGCCGATCTAGGAATGAATACAACCTTGGGCAGCAATACGAAAATTCAACATATCCGCATTACGATAAAAAATATAAATAAACACTAAAACGTGTTCTAAATGACACTAATTTAGTTGAAGATGCTTTGCACTAAATATAGACCTTATTGACATTTATATTAAATGAAGAAAGTATGTTGCAAAATACCAAAAGTTTAAGTAAATTAGTGTTGTAGAACACTAAACCTAAACGTGATTGCTATCTTCTATAAAAACAAATGAGCATTGTATATGACTCGTAAATCGAGTATAACAATAAAATATACTCGACTTTAGGTGTTATGATGATCAATTATCAATAAAATCACTACAAAATATAGTGAGATTAAAACTAAATCTAGAAATTATCTTTGCTTTGTAGAAATCTTCTTGGTTGTCTTCTTCATTTGGTGTATGTATATCTTTTACTTGAATTTTGAATGATGAAGCTTGAATCGAAAGAGAATTCATGAATTTTTCGACAAATTTTATCGGTTTTTTGCGAAATCGGACAAGGAGAGAGAAATAGCTAAGACTCGAGCGAGTAGAGAGAGAATGCGAGAGAGAGAGGCGCATGTTTGGTGAGAGAGAATATGAAACTGCCGTTGTTTATAATTTTTTTCTATTTTCCCTTTTTCAAGGCTGAAGTGTTGGATGTGAAGTTTGGGCCATGTGGTTGTATTCTGTTTTAGGATGGAGTTGCATAGGAAAAGCTGTACCCATGGTTGTTCTATATAATGACTGTCGCAATTCAATAATTTCTTGATGTATATATTGTACAACATTACTCCGTATATAACACGTGTTCAAACTAGTTAAAAAACTTAATAAGCTCAATTCAATTAACCATCAATTTTGAAATTATGAACCGTAATTAAATTGGATAGTTTATCTATTTTTCGATTCAATTAACCGAGAAAAAGTGGTTTGATGTACTGATTCTGGTTTTTTTTACTTCGACTCAGCGGGTTTTGGAATTTGAGCGACACTAGAAGCTTGTTCGAAATTATATAAAAATCATCATCTATTTTTATTTTCCATTTATTTATATTCGTTTATATTTATTTCGATTTTTTACGTTCGTTTCTATTTGTTTCTTTTCTTTCTATTATTCATTTTTATTTATTTTTATTTTTATTTTTGTGTGTTGTTTGATGTAACTTCTCACCTGCTCCAGATTTCTCCTCAAATTTTTCCCCGCTCGAAGCACATTTTCATCTTCGTATCAGATTCGCTCCTTCTGCGCCGTATTCCCCCTCTCCAAAAAATTAAAACTCCCGCCTCCAAATTTTCATTTCATTTCTAATCAGATCAATCACCAACTTTAACTTCTGCCTCTCAGTCTCTCTCTCCCGCTCGCTCTCTCTCTCTCTCTCTCCGTCTCTCTTCTGTACTAAACCGGGGAACATCTCTCCTCTCTCCAATTCTTCGCTACCTCCTTCCTCCCCCCGCACCCCCAAACTAGCTGCGCACCTCCATATTCGTCAAAGTCTATTCGCCTTCCCACAAATTGTACGTATCTTAGATGTTCATTTGATTTTGTTTCCGTTTTACATGTAGTTGATTTATTCATTTAAGGTTTAAATCAATTGAATTGTTTTCGAAACTATATTGCCTATGTAGTTATGCATCTGCGATTTTCGTGGGTAGGTATTGATTTACTTAATTGTTGCTCCTGAAATAATGAAATGTAGTTATGCATCTGCGATTTCTGAAATTAACTGGAAGACTTAAAAGAGGAAAATTCGAGATTGAAATTTGATGAATTAATTCTATAATAATTTGATTAAACGGGCCGCAGATATAGAATAAATAGAGAAATCAATTATTGTTTACCCATTTGGTTCCTTTCAATTTCTCAGTCAAGGAGTCACTCGATTATATAGCGAAACTGGGCTTGTGGCTTTGTAGTTCATGAGGTTTTAGTTCTCTCTCTTCCCAGAGAACTGTCTCTCACTGACGGGGCCTTAAGAAATCAGCTGCGTAGAAGATTTTATGTAGCTATCAATTCAAGTCATTGACTTGCTTCTCAGGAACTAATTTACTAGAGACGTTTTCTTGGTCAAGAAACAAGCAACCTACAAGGAGCAAGATTTATAAGAAAGCTATGTCGATTAGTAGTTTTCTGAAAAGGATGCCAGATATAAAATTTTATTTAATTAATTGCCAAACTCTTATTTGAGATCTAGTATCTGCCTAGCGTGTCCTGACCTGAGGTTTGATCACGTCTAGTTGGTCGGTTGGCTTATCCGTGATAACAAAACCAGCTTGCTTATTTATGGTTTGCCTTTATTTGTATACAGTTGTTTTCTTTTTGTTTCATTACTGACTTTTGGTTTTCAATTTCATTTTGTGCATAGAGGAAAGGTGTGGCTGATCAAAGAGAGGAAATGCGTGGCTTTAAACCTGTATATATGGCTCAAAAACCCATTTCTGCGATCTTGGAGAAGATAAGGCAAAGGAAGATGGAGGTGTCAAAAAAGTGGGTTCTCTTCTGTGGCTTCATGTCTCTTTACCTGTTTTTTTTTTTACACGATTTATATATTGATTTTCTGCTCCTTTTATTTATTTGATCAAAAGAGCGATGGTTCTGGGAAGAGGACATCGTAGTGATTCTAGTGAGATCGCACTAGAAGAGCATGTTCCAAAAGAAGATTTTGTTTCTGAGACATTGGAGAGTAGGCCAGAAAAAGCAACCTTGGTGGGGCCAACAGCTGAACCCTCAGCTATGGATGCAAATCTAAATCATTCTCCTGCAATTGCAGCCAGTGAAGATGAGCATAGTTTGTCTCAAACTATTACTCAGATGGTATGCAAACTACATTTAATTCCTACATGTTTGATCATGTCTATTTGTGGCATATGGTATGCTTTGATCAATAATAAAACCAAACAAGACCAGACCTACGACTCGATGTCCATTTCATAGCCAAAGTGTTGGGCTTTTTTTTTTTGGGGGGCGGTTTGCACAACTTTACCTTTTGATTCTGGACAAGCTATTGCATTATCCCTAGATTTAAACTGCACTTGTGGGCTGCCTAAGTGCCTTGTGTGGAACAAATATGTGGCGTTTAATAAATGAATATGGGTTAAGAAAAATGCCTGCTTGTAATGTGATGCAGCATATGGAAGAGAAAACTATGCCATCATTTCGAGCTCCACTTAATGATACTCAGGTTTTATTGCCTATCCTATTCCCTCTTTCTGGTTCACAGTTCTGTATTTACAAATAGTATATGTTTTTGTGCATCACGAAGCTATTCAAAGTGGCTTACTGTCAGTCTGCATGTTTTAGGACCTGTTCTCTGATTCTCCAACAAGTGAGATGCAATCTGACCAGTCAAATGAGGAGTCTGGCAACCTGGCAGAAGAACCTGCGACCTCATCATTGCCATCGCTCAACTTCAAATTTGATTCAACTCTACCTGATGACATGTAATTGCCAATAACTTTCCTTCTTCACTTTTCATTTAGGGTATTGTATTTTGCTTTTAGTAGTAACTTTGGCATTTTTCATATGAAACCATAGTTTTTATCTTCAGTAAAATGCCAATTCATACCTTCCTCAAGTATACTTGTTTCCCTTGGTAGCTGTTCTGACAAGGAAAAGAGTGATGAAGACAACAGCAAACTCCACCAACAAACCCTATTTAAAGGAACTTGTTCTCCGCATGATGATCCTGTCAAAGAATTTGTCGATGAAGAAGCTCTAGAAGATGATAGTGATAATGACATACTACAATTTGAAGATGAAGATGAGTGCGACAATTCTGATGTGGAAGAAGTCTGTGATTATATTGTCTCTGATTACAATGAGAAGCCAGTTGACCATGAAAGGCATCATGAACTGCATCAAATGTGGCTTCAGCAACAAGATGTAACTGGAACAGAGAATCTCTTGCAGAAGCTAAAATATGGCTCAAATCAGAGAGAACTTCCTGTGCTTAGTGATGAAGACAATGATAGACAAGAAGATGAATCAGATGATGACGATACTGGAGACCTCCTTCCCATGCCTGGTGCTCGTGTCAGCACAAAAAGTTAAAGCAAATGATCCCTCAGATGTTTACTGATAAAGATGATGGTTTTGTGTCTTCTGAAGATGAAGAAACCGAAAGAAAGTTGTCTAAGCAACAGCTTCTTCAAAAACTGGTAAGTAGTTTCTCGTGCTTCCTTCAATTTCAGTGCACACCTGTTTACTATTAACTAGACTTCTAAATGAGGTCAAACTTCACATTCCTTTGACTTTTGATGCACCTCTTATTTTTTGTTTGTTTTTTTACTGTGGTTTATGATGACTTTGATCAGGAACTGGAACAGCTACCCAAGCTCTTCTCTACAGCAACAGATAAGACTTTAGGACGTATAAAGAAGCTAAATGCAGTTTCTGAATCTAGGAAGAAAGCAAAAACATCATGTAAAGCTGAACCCATATTATTAAATGTTTTATCATGTTGGCTATGCGTTCTGCTGCCAGTTATTCTAACATCTGCAACTTTTTTTTTTTCCTTGCAGATCTTTTTGACAGTCTTCTAATTAGAAGTGACACCAATAGCTCCTCAAAGGTAAAAGGTTAATTCTTAGTTTAAAAGCGCGCCCTAGGCTCACAAAAGCCCGAAGCCCACCCCCTTGCGCCCTGCAAGGGTCAAGCCCAGCTCCTTCAAAAAGCCCTCTGAGGCGCGCGCCTCAGTCTGCACCTCGTGTGCCTCACAGGGATTTTTTTCTGCTGTTTTGCTATTTTTCTGTCTCCACCCCCCTCCCCCTCTCTTGTCTCTGTCTTTTTAGACTAAGTGGGTAAGTTGCCAATTTTTTCAATCTGTGCTACTTTTTTCTTTTTTCTGCTTGCTTTTTGGTGAAAGTTGTAGCGAATTCATTATGTTATTACAATCCAATACTCTTTGTGGTATTTTTCGTAGTTACAATGATATCTAGTTACTTATTTGATGTCATCATCTAGCATTTCAAGCATTTTTAGTAAATGCACCTTGTTCCAAAAAGCCCGTGCTTTCGACTCAAAGCCCGGCCCTGGGCCCAGGACCCTTTGCGCTTTTATGCTCCTTGAGCTTTTTTAAACTAAGGGTGAATTTGACCTTTGACCTTGGCCTTTGTGTTTGCTTCTCTTGGATTGAACTCCCTCTTCCGAACACAGAACATCATTGTGCTTTGTTAACTCTCCCATACCACTCTTGTTTAGTAACATCGAGCTTACTAGACCAACTTTTTATTTATTCAGAAAAATGAAAGGGCATCTTCAAAAAGTCAGTCCAATGTGACAGTTGTTTTTGGTTTTCTTTTTCTTTTTCTTTTTCCTTTGAGGTCTCACTGGGGGTAGGAGTATTTAGAATCTGAAGTACACCAATCACCATAAGCTTATTGATATCTGTCATATTTACAGAACTATCGCCTCATCTGTAGGTCCTCGCTTTCTACGGAGTACTCATAGTTTTGCTTATGCTAAATGCAAGAAATTCAAGTGTCGTAGCTGTTGAGACTTGGAAGTATGATTATAAAGTATACTGTTGCTGAATGTCTATGCCCTTCTTTTTAGGGAGATAGACTAACTATTCCTTGGGTTCATAATCTGTAATACATACACACACACACACACTAGGTGATGGACTGACATATGTTGCTGTGCTGGTGAATCTGTAGTCATCTTTTCTACGACGATCATCGAGCCATCCTGTGACATCAAACCATAGAACTGGACCAAGCACAGGAAGATCCTTCATATTTGGACGAGATGACAGCAACAGTAGAAGTTCAATTTCATTGTCAGAGGATTCATCAACTTTGGTACGTTGTGAGATCTCAATATAAATCTGCCGATTTCTAATAAATTCTGAGATTAGTAATGGTATATCTCATATGCAGATAGAAATATTAGTTCTTAGCATTCAATCTTTTCCATACTCATCTGACTTTAATTCAACTTCTATCATAACACAGAGCCAGGACACTCATGCTAAGAAGAATGCTTCAGCTAAGTTCTTTAGCTCTCAAAAACAGAGTACTGAACAGACAGAAACTATAACCGGAGTATCCAGTAGCATTTCACTCTTTGAGGTACTGAGGCATCCTTCCATAGAAAAAGGTCATGATGCTCATCCTGATATGGTTGATCACCAAGCTGTTTTTGCTGCATTTAAACCTGTGAAGAAACGGGTAAAGATTGAGGGAAGATCTTAACTAGCTTAGAGAAGTCATATTTTTCTCTTCTGACTTGTTTAAGCAGGTAGGAAAGCATACATTTGTGTTAGGCAGCTAGGCTGGTCAAAATTCGATATTCATATCATTGTATGCTTAGGTGCTGTATTTGACTTCTCATAGCGTACCTGAAAAATCATTTGAGAGGAGGATCTTTAACTCCTATTCAGCCGATTGTCTAATCTTTCATATTGATATTATCAGTGGAATCAGGAACTAAGATGTCAATGTCGGAGTCATCAAATTGAATTTATGCCATCAGCCCTTGGTGTGCATTGTTTCAACAATCGATCGTATAGTCAGAGTAGGCATAAATTAAAAAGTAACCGCCAGAGGGTTAGTTTGTGTCATAGTTTGAACTACAATTAAACCGAATATTAACAACCATGAACCACCTACTATTTTTCCGTTCTCAAACAACCAAATAGAACATGTCAACGTATCGTAACTATTAAATTTATGATTATTATTTATTTATCATCAACACTAAATTTAATATTTATATTTATAATTATCAAATTTAAGATCCACAATCACCTTTATTGTTTTTTCTATAGAACATCTAACTTTTTTTCATAAGAAAACTGAATAAACTAATATATCAATTTGTGATGTGTTAACATCAACTAGGGTTACTATTAATTTAATTTTTATAATTAGTTATTTTTATAATTTTATAATTTTTAATTAATTTTTAAAAATAAAAATTAATAATAAGTTAAAAGAACATAAGTGTATATTTTCTTTAAATAGTTAATATAAAAATATTTATTTTTATTTTTTATAACTTATTCTGATAACTATTGTTATTATTTATATATTTAACTCATTATTTGTCTTTTCTCCTTTTTGTAGTTTTAAACTTTAAAATTCTAATTTATTTTTAAAAAATATCCATAAGGCAAAAGACAATATTTTATCTAAATTTTTAAATATTTGAATATTTTAGTATAATAAACATATGATATGTAATTTTATAAAAAAAGGAGTCAATTTTTAACATAATTAAATGCATGAACCATTTAAACATCCTAAATTTGGTAGAATTAATGTATGATTGATATGTAGGAGCTTCTGTGGCATTTCAATAACTATCTTATATTATTATAATGCCACATAAGCATCCTACTTGTCAAGTATACATTGATTCTACTCAACTTTTAATATATATATACTAGTCTAAACCCTACTGTACATGGAGCAATATAGCATATCTTAAGAAGTTATAAATTAAGAAAGTAAACATTTAACAACTATATTTATAAATAAGGTTAATAATTAAAAATACTACAATGATAAAAGTTATCCAATGTATTTGACAATAAAAGGCAATAGTAATTGAAAATTATATCACACTAAATAACATGATTAGTCCAAGTTTATATTCATTGTTATAACATAAACAATAATGTTAGGAAGATATTAAAATAAATAGTATTTGTAACAAAAAAATGTCTGTATATTGTGCAAAAAATTTGAGATAGATGAATTTGTTTGAAGTCCTACGGGTTACGGAAGTTAGAGTTTTTATTCCTTTAAACATGACACAAATTACAAACTTAAAGTGATATAATTTTCATCATACAATTCATTCCGGCTTACCCTCCAACATATTTGAATCATGTTGGAATCATTGTAGATATTTTAATGATTAATCTCAAGTATGTATGTAATTATTGTATGTTCACTTTTCTAATTTATAATTTCTTAAGTTCTAGCATAAGTTTATATTAGTAATAGCCAAATTATTTCCTTAAATATTCAAATATTTAAAAATTATTTGTATAACATGTTTGTGTTGATTTTAACTTTAAAAATACTTGTAACAATTATATTATGACACCAAGTCAAAAAAACCACCAAACAAGGAAAAATATTGCAAAAAATTATTATATTTGACACCGAGAATAATATTACATACTGTACACAAAAATAAATAAAAATCCATAATCCAAATAAATTGTCAATATCCAATTCAATTCTTCCTTTCCCTTTTAAAAAAAATGGTGAACATGAGGGAAGACATCCAATTCTTATTACTTAATTTAATAGTTGAAGGACTCAATTAGTATATTTATATTTGTCCATGAAAAACATTAAGCCAAGTCCTCTACCACCGTGGTCACAACTCTCTTAAAGAAAAAAAGAAAGTATTGAGTATACATCAAGAATTATAATAATAATGAAACAACGTAATGATCACATAATACTCTAATCAAAATGTATTTAATGAAACATATAAAAAAATTATATATTTAAACCAATTCCATAATACATCAATAAAAGGGGCGATGGAGCCAATATCGGTTACCCCAATAGCTCGACCTATTGAATGTTATTGTGTTCCTAAATACCGACCTTGAGTATGAGAATTCAAGTCAAATATTGCCCATTTTGAAAATAAACAAATATCAACGAATTAGCATTGAAAATAAATTTTACCCAAAAGAGCACTGTACTCTATAATATTAGATACTTTCTTCATTTTACATATTTTTCCAAGTTAATTATATACGTTCATCATTTAATGGCAACATATCTTTATAAACGAATTAAATAAAACATAAGAAAAAGGAGACGGGGGCCTAGAAGATGAAAAGAAAAAAAAGGAGGGTAATACGTAGTAAACACTATGCATGTATAAAGAATATGTCGAGTGATAAGTAAACATATAATATATACAAGCTGCAAGAAAAGTGTAGGCGAGCACACCCTAATTACTATCCTTAATTTTATCCAATATCACTAAGTTCACTAAATAGTGGACGTACACTTTGGTAGCTTGATCCGAGAAGATGGATATGCTTAGCATAAGGGCTAGCACTATCCGGACTTGTTGTGGAGTACGTTGAGCCCACAACTCAACATTTTCGAAGGCCTAAAAAGAAGAGTATATTTAAAGAAATTGGCCCAAGGAAACCGGCTAGCAATGGAACCAACTAGGTGACGCAAATAGTTACAATTTTTAAACAAGTCCCGGTCATAAACTAAAGGTTCTTCTCGGAAGCACAAACTTGAAAGAACGGCAAAGTCAAGAGGCGTGATGGTCATTTCCGGGAGATGAAAGGTGTTAGTCGTATCCGAAAACCATTCACTAATGGCCCGGGTAGAGTCACGCTCCTTTCGGACACTATAGACACCTAAAAGTGTCATCCCTTATCTCTTTATTTCAATATTTTATTCTATTGGGCCGATGATGAAATCCCGAGTTCCGTTTGACGATTTGAATCTCGGATCGTGATCGAGTGGTGAAACATAAACCAATAAACCACAAAGAACCCCCAGCACCAAATAAACAATCTTTTGCGTTGGGTCGATCCACAAATCCCTCTTTCTTTCGGCCAAGAACCAAGCCAAACATTCGGAGACAATAGAGTCCAGAGTCGTGTGTCGGGAAATTCCAAGTTCGGAATATTGCATTTTAATTGTGTCCAATCGGACAAGGAGCTAAAGACACGAAGATGCGTTAAAGCATTGCATTTCATGATCACGAGCATCAAAGTGTGGCATTTAGGTTCCACAAGACAGTCCACACGAGACTAGGAAATTCTCTCCTTAAAACGACGTTGAGGCCGACGCCTACATTCTAGAAGCATTAAGTTGAACACTGCGTTTTGGCTTGGAGAATCCCTTGGAGACATGCTCGGGCACAAAACCCTAGAAGCGCCCGGGTGATCGGGACCCGTCAACCGGGTTCTATCTGGTTTTATCACTTCCTTATTCGGTTCAATCTCTTAGGATATTGGCCCGGTTTATTTTCTATTGTTTAGACGGTAGATTAGAGGAAAACCTTAGGTTATTTGTGACTTAGGTCCTCTTCTATAAATAGAGAGCGTTGGCTCTCATTCCCATACGACTTCTGTCTTAGCCTTACGTCTGGAGAAAGATATCCCGAGCATTAATATCTAAATGTTACTCTGTCGAAATTACTACTCACTCATCTTCTCTTACTCACCGTCGTTGAATTTGTACAAAGAACTAAAGAATACTCGATTATTCTAAACTCCGGGCATTTATTCAACCGATCATTCTCGTTACTTACATACATAATTCAGAAAAAGAAGCCTTTTTACTTTCATTTATCGTCGTTGCATCAAGAGATCTAGTGTGGAGATCCACATCGGCGAGGTGGGACACCTAAGGGCAATTGTTCAAGCATTCAAACGGTTATTTAATTTACGTTTTATTTATCGCTTTCCGTATTGTGGTTTAAAAGATGTAATCGTTTCTTTTAATTCCTCCCCGCCCGATGTACTCTTTAATTTTTCGCTTTTCTTTTCTTTATTGCTTTCTTTACCACTTTATTTATTGCTTTTCCTTTTATTCCGTTTGGTTGCTTTTATTTATCATCGTAATATGCTACTTGCTCGTTTGTATTACATTATTTTAATTCACTACTCAAATTAGTAATGTTCGTCTTCGGACGGGCGAAACATAAGGGTTTTCCCTACGTTTCGTACCCTCACCCCCGATTCCGATTCTCGGTTCAAAGACCGATGGAGTCTAGTTTAGCCTCTTTTAATCTTAGTTTTCCCATGCTAAGATTGGAAGAGCAAATTTTTGTTTTTGTTAGTTTTCATCATAAAAATTGATTGGAGACTTCCTTATTTTACGCTTTATTCTTATTAAATTTGCATCCCGATATTTTCCGATCACAGGAATCAAAAAATTAGTTACGGATCTACCAACCAGGGCGAGGCCGAGGCTGATTTCCTCAACCCCGGCCTCCGATCGACGCTCGGCATCTGCCAGTGCAGCTGTCGCCTGCACTTGGATTGGTGTTTTGGCTCTAAAGCCTCACAACAAGACCAAAACCCTAGCTTTTAAGTGTCCTTTAATTAGTAAATGATATCCCGGGAATCCTGAAAATAGATTATTAAAATCACCATTTAAACTTTGCCTAAATCGGATTTAATAAAATTCAGAAATTTTAGTAAAAGATTCGTCCCCACATTCAAAAATGCATCTTCAAAACCCTAAAATCACTTTCCAACTTCTAAAAACCTTACGCCAAAGGGTCTATCGTGGGGAAGCTCGGTCGCGGGTCCCGCCCGGACCGTGATTCCTACACCGGTGACTCCACTGGGGATAAATCATTTATTAAGAGGGCGAAACTTGAAAATTTGAGTAATGAGTTTTAATGCTATGGTTGCATTAGACATCTTGCATTTAACAACCTTTGAACTAGTTTAAATACTATTTTTGGACCACTAGGAAAACTTTATTGTACCCCTCGTCTACCCTTTTCGGAGAGAGGCTCCCACTTGGTTCCTTTAGGCAAGCCTAACTAGGCTTTATTGCCCAAGAAAACGGTACCTCCTCCCTTGTAGCACGCACTCTTGGGCTAAAACTTTTGGTTCACCTAGAGGCACCGAGAATTCTGGTTGGTATCCTAAACCGTGCACCCCATGTAGGACCAAATTCTCGAATTATGTGTCAACATGTATCCAACCTTTTGAACTCTTTGACCAAAGAACATTTTTGACTTTTAGGTGGACCCTTGACTTTATTTACATGCTTGAAGGAGTGTGTGTGTTTTAGATTTAATCTAATGTTTGTGAGCCTTTAGGGATAGTTGAGGAGCGTTGATTAGACCCTTGCATGGGTGAAAATAAAACACTTTATTGAATTCCCTAGAGTTAGTCCGTTATGTGCATTTAGCTAGAAGTTAAAATTTCTTCTCCTATTAGGGTTGGTTCATTGTTCGCATTTCCGTGTCATTCTAAAATTTTTGTTTTAGCGAGTCTAAGTAGTTGCTTGTCTGCAATGAGGTCTTACCGAAAGTCCCCTTCTTTTTTTTCTAGTCATTTCTTCCTTTTTCATTCCTATTCTCCATTTTGCATTAGCCAAATAAAATCATCTCATATTAGGTGATCCATTTGCATTACCCAAATAAAATCATCTCATATTAGGTGAGTACATTTGCACTAGCCAAATAAAATAATTTCATATTAGGTAAGTTCATGTGCATTCATTCTTTGCATTTGCATTAAGTCCAAACCACATTCATCTCGAATAAGGAAAATGCACTATCATTTAGAATAGAAAACATTTTTTAAGGATCAATCAATCATTAGATTATCATCTCAATTAAGTCAAGTATCATATCATCACTGCATTCTTTATGTGCATCCAAACAAAAAGCATATCCTTAGTTTCTTCGGGTCTCGCGCTTAAGTCCCTTCCTCCCAAAAGTGATCTTCTCTTACATGATCATAAACCTCATCCTTTGGGCTGTAGAATATGGAAATCTATGCCAATAAAGTGCGCATTTCCCTTTTTTCATATCCATTTTGTGTGTATTTGCTTTTCTTATTTTCCAAAAAACAAAAGAAATTAAAAAAAAACAAATTAGCTATTCCCTTTTCAACTGTGATGGCCTGGTTTCCGCTATAGTGGATACATAGGAAGCCCATGAGGTTCGACCCCAATCCTAATCTTGATCCCAATTCCCATTTCCAATTTCCCAAATCCAAAAGCCACTTTTCCATACTCGAAGGAGTAGAATTCAATCAGGAAGCACCTTATTTCGATCTAGCACTAAATCATCGGGATCATGGTTCATCACCAGCAATAGTACATCACAGTTCAAGCGACCTACTTGTTTTTAGGCTCTACTTTGGGGATTGGGGGCTAAAAGTGTAATTTTCTCTGTCTTTTTAACTTTTCACATCATCCTAATAAAAGAATGCATTTGTTCTTAGAATAGAGTCTTGCATTCATCTCCTTTGTATGGGTCAAACTCTTAAAAATATAAAAATTAATAACAAAGCACCCTACAAGGAATTGTCCAAACAAGCGAGCACCAAGCATCGGATCGGCATCGGGAAGGTCACCAAGCACCGTCACCTTCAAAGAGGATCTTCCATGCCATCGGCTAATCAAAGCTAGTTAACTCTTGTATATTCAAGAAGAGTTAGACACAAGCACCCAAGAAGAACGCGGGGCTCATGACCGAAAAGGTTATACAATAACTCTAAGAATACTCGGGGAAGACACAAATCTTCTATCATACAAATGAAGGAGCTATTAGCACACAAACTAAAAACATCATATTTTCAAGTAGATAATTCCCTAAATTTTAGGTCATCCAACGACCAAGTCTAGACAACAATTTCTACATGAAGATAAGTATCCATCCCTATTCGACAAAAGTTGATAGACGTCGAGCTTCAAGCCCAATAGCGGTCAAGGTTCAAACACACTCAAGTCAAGTCCGAAACCCGAGCAACGGTTAAGGTTCGGACACCCGATCGAGTCTCGGGCCCAAAAGCGGTCAAGGTCCGGACACTCTCCGAGTCGAGTCTCAAACACACCAGCGGTCCGAGTTCGGACACCCCGTTGAGCTTCGGACCCAGCAGTGGTCAAGGTCCGGATGTCCCTCAATTAAACTTTAAGCCCGACAACGGTCAAGGTTTACACATAACGCCAAGACATCGGGATCACTCCATGGCCAAGTGAAGTAAGCACATTTGAAACATGATCTAGTTACAAATCATCTTCAAGTAACACTTGAAACTATTTACATTCGATTATTAGCAAACAAAGCTGTGATTTTAGAAATTTTTAGCCAAGCTTCGGACCAACAACGGTCAAGGTTTACACATAACGCCAAGACATCGGGATCACTCCATGGCCAAGTGAAGTAAGCACATTTGAAACATGATCTAGTTACAAATCATCTTCAAGTAACACTTGAAACTATTTACATTCGATTATTAGCAAACAAAGCCGTGATTTTAGAAATTTTTAGCCAAGCTTCGGACCAACAACGGTTAAGTTCAAGCCCCCTTATTCGAGCTTCAGGACATTGATAGAGCCAAGCTTGGGATACCTAACCAAATTTCAGATCCAAGAAGCGGTCAAGTTCGGGCACCTTGCTAGACTAAGACTGTACTACCCTACTCAAGTTCAAGCACCTCGCCAAGCATCGGACTAACTACATGGTCAAGTTTAGGCACCCAAATCTGAGTTTTAGGTTTTTGATTAGCCAAGTTCAGGAGGCAACCACTCGGACATCAGACTTTATTAGTCAAGTCCAGGATCCCCTATTAATGTTCAAGTCAAGAGACAAATACTTCCGGACACCTTGATTCAATGGGCATACGAAGAAACAGGTAAGTACCCTTTAGTGTCTACTTTGACCATCGTCTTTCGGACTCGAGTCAAAGTAGGGGTAACTGTAAACACCTAAAAAGTGTCATCCCTTCCCTATTTTATTTATTTGAAGGTCCGGTGATGAGATCCCGAGTCCTATTTGTGGATTTGGATCATGATCGGTATTTGATCGATGCGACGAAAGCCACTAAACCACAAAGAACCCATGAGAACCAAATAAATAGCCTCTTGCCTTGGGTAGGTCTAAAAATTCCTTTTCTTTCGGACAGTCCAAGCCCGGGTTAAGCCTTAAGAGTCAACGAAGTCTTGTGCCATATGCGGGAGATTTCGGGTTTAAAATTTATGCATTTCACTTTTGGCTAACCAAACACGGAGTCGAAGATCACGGAGCGACGTTAAGAGCTGCGTTTTATGATCACTAGTATCAAAGTGCTGCGTTTAGCTCCAAGACAATACGCTCGAGACAAGGAGCACACATCCCTAAACGTCAATGTATGACCGACGCCCCTTACCAGGATTAGTTCGCCTTGAAACGCCGCATTTTTCCGAAGACTCCTTTGCGGCACGGAAGGGCACGAAACCCTAGAGCAACACTCGGGTGACTGGCACCTCTAACCGTGGTTCTATCCGGTTTTATCACTTCAATTTTGGCTCGATTTTTTATAGTTGATTTTGTTCAGCTTTAGACGGCTGGTCGAGTGTAAACCCTAGGTCATTTTGTGACTTAGCCTTTTCCTATAAATAGAGAGCTTAGGCTCTCATTCTAGATACGGCTCATCCCTAGCATCGCGCTATTGAATTTTTACTAAGAGCTACTTGAATACTCCTCTTCGTATTCTAAACTCTTAGTTTCTTTTAAGCCCAATCCTATTATATTCCAATTTTCAATCACATCTCGAACTCGGAATCTTCATCATTCATACATCTTTATACTCATCTCCACGAAAACTCACAAAAAGCCAATTCAATTCACCACCGTCACATCACCGGATCTAGATTCGAGATCCGGATAAGTAAGTGGGACAACCTAAGGGCACGGTTCACTTGTTTATTTATTTTATTTATCGTTTTCGTATTGCGGAGAAAGTTGTATCGCTTTTATTCCCCCGATGTAATCCTCTTAGTTTCTCACGTTTCGTTTCTTTTTGCTTTCATTTTCTTTCTTTACCGCTTTTTTTATTATGTTTTGGTTACTTTTAGTTATGTATCGAATGTTGTGTGCTTGTGTTTAATGCGTTATTTAGATTCAATAATCAAACTAGTAGGTCGTCATTTGAAGGGCAAAAGTAAAGGGCTTATTCTTACGTTTCGTACCCTCGCCTCGGAATCCGATTATCTGTTTTAGACCAATGGAGTCAATTTTTTAATCTGTTTCGGTCTTAGTTTTTCCATACTAAGATTGGAGGAGAGTTTCTTTATTTTGTTTTGTTAGTTTTTCATTCTTAAAAACCGATCGGCGACTTCCTCTTTTTAATTTATTTCTATCAATTGCTTCTCTGTTTTTTCGATCTGCAGGATAAAAAATTAGAGTTTCGAACTCGTCGGCCAAG
The DNA here is from genome assembly GCA_021018815.1 of Talinum fruticosum. Lineage (NCBI taxonomy): Eukaryota > Viridiplantae > Streptophyta > Magnoliopsida > Caryophyllales > Talinaceae > Talinum > Talinum fruticosum. Next base: position 4,414,572 of record JAITYX010000035.1, on the reverse strand, counting down.
CCGAGTCCAAGGCCGACTTCCTCAACTGTGACCCCGGCCGGCGTCGCCAACCATTAGGTGCTGGCTTCGACCAGCACCAAGTGGTCAGCGAGTGAGGCCGGGTCCAAACCGGTGTTTTCACACCGGTTTGGCCCTAAATCCTCACTGCAGAGTCAAAACCCTAGCTTTCTTTATTTTGGTAAGTTAAGAAATAATATCTCGGGACTTCTCAAAATAATTTCTACAATAAAATGATTAATAAGACCATCATTCAAACTTTACCTAATTCATTTCAAATCGGATTATAAAATTCGAAATTCTTAATAAAAAATTCATTCCGATTCACTACTAGAAAATCGTCATATAGCGATGGAAATAGCGACGGAAAAACGTTATTTAGCGACGGAATTTCAAAATTAGCGACGGAAAATTTCCGTCGCCGATTTTCGCGTCACTAAAAATCAGCGACGGAATTTGACGATTCCGTCACTAATCCAATTAGCGACGGATTTTGCTTGTTCCGTCGCTGAGTGGATTAGCGACGGAATCAAATTCGTCGCTAATCCGTCGCTAATCGCCGACGGAATCGTCAAATTCCGTCGCTGATTTTTAGCGAATTTTTTAAAAAATTTGCAATTTTGTATAGTTTTGAGTGGTTAATACAAAAATCTACAATTAAATACAAATCGAAAATAATCCGGTAACATAACAACATCAAATTCAACTTTAATTCAAATACAAAAATCATATACAAACACAAAAATCATAAATAATCCAACTCCAAACATCCATAAAAACTAATTGAAAATAAAAACAAGAGTAAACAAAGTAAATTATACAAATACAAGTTATGTTCTTCATCTTCCTTTTCCTCTTCTTCTTCCTCTTTCTCATTATCTTTATCTTCTACCTCATTCCAACCATGCCTATCAAAATAAGTTATATCAAATCCACTAAAATGTTAAATTTTATAGTAAACAAAGTAAATTATAAATGCAACCAACAATGAGGGAGGATCGAGAAAGCATACCTACAAGAGGTTAAAGGTGGTTAGTTGGTGACGTGTACGGCGGTGGCGGAGGCGGCGGCGAACGGTGGTGGCGGAGGCGGGCGACGAACGGCGGCGGCGAACGATCGATTCGCCTCTCCTCTCGCTCTCTCACACTCTCACTTCTATTTGTCCTTATGTTTGGCGAGTCTCGTTGAAGTTCGGATTTTATATCGAAAATAGCGACGGATTTAATCCGTCGCTACTTAAAAATTTAATTAGCGACGGAATTAGTCCGTCGCTAATTAAAAAGTTTACACATTTGAAAATTTAATAGCCCGCCAACGTAAAATTTTTCAAATTTTAATTTAGCGACGGAATCGGCGACGGAACCGTCCGTCGCCAACTAAAAATTTGAAAAATGAAATAGGCGGCAAATTTAAATTTGAAAATTTGGATTAGCGACGGAATTTTCCGTCGCTAATTCAAATTTCAAAATTTTTATATTTTTCAAATGAAAGTAGGCGGCAAATTGAAGATTTAAAATTTTTTGAATTAGCGACGGAATTAGCGACGGATTATTCCGTAGCTAATTAAAAAAATTAAAAATTACATTTAGCGACGGATTGATTCCGTCGCTAATTATAAAAAAAATAAAATAATTTTAACTTCTTTTTTTCAAAAATCCGTCGCTAATTTTTCCATTTCCGTCGTTATGTCCGTCGCTAATGACTAAAATAGCGACGGAATTCCGTCGCTAATCAAGTTTTATCTTACACATGTCGGATTCAGTCGCTAGTTAGCAATGGACTCGATTCAGTCGCTAGTTTCAGTCGCTATATAGCATTTTTGTAGTAGTGATTGTTTAATAAACTTCCAAAACTATCTTCAAAATCATTCTTTGAAAAAGAGACTCGACATTTGTATTCGGTCCCTGTGGTCCCGTGGTCGTGGTTCCTAGAGTGGATAAAAGGTTCAACCAGTCGGACAGTTTGGATCTGGTTAGATCCAGTTGACCGGTTGATAATTGGATCGGGTTAAACGGGCATGACCCGATTGATTTAAAATTTTTTTTATATGTTTTTAATTGTTTTTTCCTTTTTTTTCCTAACATAAATGTAAGAGATCATATGTAATCAATTTGAGTATTCAAACTCTTAACTTTTTCAATCATAAAACATAATAAAATTAGATATAAATACATAAAAAAATTGTTAACTTATTATAAATACTTATTATAACATCTATAACTAGTAATCAACATTTTATGAGCATTAATAATCGGCGATAAGTGCTGATATTTTTCCCAATACATAGTGTTGATGTGATGACCTTTGTCTCCCTTAGAGATATTTTAAACATCTTGGACCGAGTTTGGATTATTGTTCCTTTTTCTCTGCACAAATAATTAGAAGTTGAGAGTAGACTTATTATTATCAATTGCAAATTAAAGGATCCACATCTCCATCAACCACAACGTTTTGTTTACTCCGAAAGATCATCCAAAACTGCCTAGTTTTTGATTTATCAAACTATGGCGTTTGTGTAAGTCTCTCTCTCTCTCTCTCTCACACACACACTCACACACACACATTCTATCCCGCTTTCTTATTTCATCACACTATGGCATTTGTGTAAGTACCACCACCACCTCGGACAAGGAGAGGAGAGGGGGAACCAGCGAGCACCACCGCATGCCACCGAGCGAGATCGGAGAGTTGAGAGGAGGAGAGGAAGACTAAGTGAGATGAGAGTGAGAGAGAGCAAATCACGAGACTAGAGAGGCTAGCCGGCGACCAGCGACCACCACCGCCACTCGAGGCATGCGAGGTGCGGAGCAACGGGACGAGCGAGAGGACAACGAGCGAAGAAAGAGGAAAAGACTAAGAGATAAGTTAGGTTTTTTTTTCGACGAGGTTTATATACAAGCCCCATAATTCACGGTTGAATTGCGGTTTAGCTCAGAATTCACGGTTGAACTACGGTTCATCCCCGGAATTCAATCGTAGAATTCACGGTTGAACTGCGATTCAGCCGGTCTCCCGAAGTCAACGGGCGGTTCTCTTGAGACAACCGGGTCGACCGATTTAGGCCGAGTTTGTTCGGTTCGACCATCTAAACGAGCCTACCGATTAAATCGATCGACAAACCCACCAAACCCACCGAATCACGTTTGAATCGCGGTTCGGCTCCGGAATTCACGGTTGAGCGAAGTTCAACCCCGAATTCAACCGTAGAATTCATGGTTGAACTATGGTTTAGGCTGGTAGGGTGGTTCTCTTGAGTCAACCGGGTCGACCGATTTAGAACGAGTTTTCCGGTTCGACTATCCAAACGAGCCTACCAATTAAACCGATAAGCAAACCCACCAAACCCACCGATTCCCGGTCCGATTGCCCGATCCGGTCCGATTTTGGTAACATAGCCTCAAAGAGGTAACATCATTTATGGGCCAAGTTCCTAGAATTGTCAACATTCTTACTTGTCCTTGTCACGGTCTAGCTAACGCGGACCTCACCTCCCGCTTACGATCTGACTTTACCATTAGAGGGGCTTAACTTGGGAACTCTCCTAAGTATGAGCCTTTGTGCAAGCGTAGCAATTCGACAATATGTAGCTCGGCCCAAGACAACTCAGTAAGCCCAGTTCCTCCGACCTACTTCACAAAAGGTTCTCCAGAAACAATATCTATCTAGATTCATGTGAAAATATGTATATAGGCAATTAGGCACGAGCTTAAATTTCACAATTCTCTTACGTGAGTTGTTTTCACAAAAGACGAGAATGATTCATGCTTGGTTCAGAAACATAAAATTGATTATAATAATTAGTTTTTCTAGTGGAATACCGGTTATCATTCCTGCATAATACTGTAACGCAATGCATAATCTAGTTCATAGAATACATAAACTCAACAATTAGCCTATAAAATATAATGTGATCAGAAACTGCCTTGTATATTTTTTTAATCACGAAGCTGCCTGTAAACAGCCTGAAAATGTAAGATAATGGAAAAATTGGAGCAGTATCCTCCTCCTAAATAACTGTCAAAGATGTGAAACTTCAAACATTGTAATATCAAGCCCTCTTTTTGTCGCTGGCACAGGCCTTTTGCCGCTGGATGTAGTGTTGCATGATGCTGGGAGCAGCCCTCGTAGAACAGCTAGAACGGCCACGGGCAAGAAGGGGTAGTACACCATCAGCAACTTCTTTGATGCCTTGCCTGACCCAATCATTTCTGACAGAATTGCGACCTGCCACATATATGGTCTTCATCAAGTTCTGTCCGTGATTGTATTTATATGCTTACTTGTTACCAGAATTATCCTAGTAGTGTAACATTTGTTGTAGAAGGTCAAGAAGAATTCTCAGACACATGAGATTAACTACAGTTTACACAATTTTTGTAACCCCAGAAAAGTTGGAAAATTTTCACAATTATCCTCTAGGATAGAGGGGACTAGCTCAACGATAGTTCCAAAATTTCAATTTTTTTTTGTTTGGGGGAGGGGGTTTAAAACCCCAACACCCTTTAAGAATGGGAGTAATTACCACTTTAACAAGGGTTTCCTCCCGTTTTATTAGCCCCAAACAGAAATCCAGAACTCAATTACACAGATCTGTACATATAAAAAAGAGTTCATTTTTTGACAATCTGTGTGATCAAAAAGCATGATCGCATTCAAGAAACCCAGTCAATCTTTTACCTATTTCGCCTAGTAAACCTCCTTTCAGCATACTAGCTTCATGATTCTTTTAACTTTAAAAAAACAAATAGGACATGATGGCTTCGAAACTGATCAACCATACTTAGATTTACTGAAGGATTTTAATTATACATTATTGTCCTAGTTCATAAGACCCACCAACTCATCAGCAGCTTGAAGAAACCAAAGACATCAACATAACGAATCCATAGAATGTTTTTCCATCTCACCTTGCTAGCCCTCATTATTTTGACTTTTGAATGTAAAAACAAAATTTGTTTGCATTGTGTGCTTTGGGCATGAAGTTGCTTGGCCAAAATAGTATTTACTAGCATCCCTAGAAATTCAGCTCAAATTAAAAATGGCACACTTCATATACTGGGCACAAACCCATATCTCTGCACACTTAAAAAATCTTGTCACCTAATCACTCATTTTCTTTCATACCTAAAATGAATTAAACATAATGCTCTGTTTCATTATGTCATCTACCAGCCGGGCAAATGAAAAATTGTTCCAGAGCCCAGAGTGCCGAAAATCTGCATTCAAATAAGAGTTTCACCCTGATAGCATTACACGTATACGCAAACTAAGAGCCACGAATGCACTGATTCACTCGGGCTCAATAGTTTCCCAGTTTAGTTATCCTACAAGGCCAAAGTTTTTCAATCGCTAAACTTCTCCTTTATTATGCATATCACATCCAATGACCCTAAGCCTTATTGGTTTAGATGAGCTATAAAAGGCAATAGACTACAAATACAAAGGAATTCGGGTCCTGATGTAATATAGTCTTTTTTTCTTTTGGGAGGGAATGTAATATGTGTCTAAGTTTTAGGCTTCTAGGCCAAGACCTCGTTGGCTGCAAAATAATATGCCTTCGGATCACTAGCTTAATCGTAAGTCACAAGGTAGGCATTTTCCTCTGCATTTTTACATAAAATCTTTCGCAGTTCTCAAGCAGTGCTGAGAAAGGGTTCCACTTCAATATCAATATATATAACAAAAATGGAAATGAGCAATGAACCAGTTATGCCATTTCAGGCATTTCCCAGAACAAACATAATCAATTGCTTCAGTTCCAATTCAACAACTCAGAATGACATCAAGTGGCAGAGCTACTCTTTGGTCAACGGTGTCCCACGACACTGATGGCTAAAAAAATTTTTAAGAGTTTTGTATAAAAGTTCTCGAAAATCAATAAAATTGTTAAAGTGAATAACCATACAAAATAACTAATAGTTATGAAATTCAAGAATACTCAAAAAGGACATCCTAGGATAAACCCTAGCTCCGCCACTGCCCACATCCCACGAACAAACAAATAGAATAATAATTCCGACGAGAAACACAGCATTCCACAAAAATAGAATGACAAAATAAGGAAGAAAGAGAAAATACCATGGATGTGGAGACGGAGGCGCCATAAATCAAGCAGCCAGTCGTAAACCAAGATTTGCCAGAAAGGAGACCAAACAGATTGAAGATAGAGAGGGGCCAGATGACAAAAAGCTCCAACCAAACAAGACCCACAAAGAAATTGGGCTTCTCAACGACCAAATAATCCCCATACTCGTAGCTGTACCAGAAACTCAGATCTACCAGAGCTTTGGGGTAGTATTCCTGAGGCAGACATGACTGGCCATCGAACAATGGCGCAACAATTGCGACTAGGAGAAAGTTGAGGAAAAGCACAGCGTCAATGAGCTTCATTACACAACCCATTTCTCAGTTTGGAGGTTGGTTTGATTGTCACAGAGAGGAGAGAGAAAAGAGAAAAAGGGACGCTGAGCCTTTGGTTAAGCGTACATGAATAGGAATGGGGCTAAAATGGCTTGAATCTGGATAATGATTTGGGTAATTATTGTGATTGTTGCGGTTGCCGTAATTTGATGAATGTGGCTAGAGCCGATGGATGGAGGAGTTGGAAGCACGATGTTTGATTGCTTTGTAGTGTTGGATGCTTGTGTCTATGCGTCCATGATAAAACTTTACATGTCCCAATATCATAACCATGGTAACTTTTATAATATATTATTTGATATTAAAAATTGGACGCGAATCAAATTAAAAAGGAATATTGGATCGGAATAATACACACTTTGGAGGTATTGGCCAAATATAATACGAACAATTTCGCTGACTGCGAATAGAACGAACCTTGTGGGTATTTTCCAATATCAAAACGACACCGAGTTGTATGGGTGGCGACTCGGCGAAACGTGACGTGACACTATTTTCGGACACGTGGACGGCGGAGTCCATTGTTTGACTCGGATTAATGTATTTATTGACAGTTAAGGAAGATTAAATTGGCCAAAAAAAAAAAACTAAAATTTAAGTAGTTGTTAAGAATTAGAACGTTAGTGAGGCCTAATTTAACCTCCATCTCTCCTCTTCTTTTATGCTCTTTCCATGAAAACGTGTCTTTCCTCGGCAACATCTTCGACCATCGTATTCAATTCCTCCATCTCGCTCTCTTCGTATCCGAACTCGCAAAGATCTAAATTTTTATTTCTCTCTCTTTAATTCAAAATTCGAAATTAGGGTTTGTGAAAAGTGAGAGTTGAGAACATCGAGTGGAAGAGGAAGAATAAATTGGTGGTGGGAGTGGTTAGAGAGGAAGAAGAAATCGAAGATCGAAGAGGTTGAGGTTGAAGAAGGATGTCGAGAGCAAATCGAATTGGAGAGTCTTCAAAAAGAGGTCATATTCGGTTAGTGGTGGGATCTTCTAGAGCAAGCAATGAATTGGTTTGGGAAGAATTGGTAAGATGTTTTCATAATATTCCGACCATTGAGCGAGATATGTAAGAAGCCCCCAAATAGAGGGAGAAAGTTCCATGGATGCCCTTTGTGGAAGGTAATTTGTTTGACAATTATTATGGAAATTTATGAAATTAGGTATTGTGAAAGTTGAAGAATTGCTTGAATGTAAATGTACTTTTTGTGAAGGTTCCAAATCAAAATTATGGATATTTCAAGTGGGATGGTAATGAAGATGTAAGCTTGAATGAGAAGAATGAGATACTAGAAGAACGAGTTGAAGAGTTGATTAGCCTATACTTAACTTAAATATGGAAGTCAAAAATCGAAGGAAGTAACGACCGAGAGCAGCAAGGGAATCATCCAAGCAGAGGTATTAAGTGAAGTTAGAGGCTTAATTGAAGAGAACAACAAATTAAGGAAGAAATTAGCCAAAGAGAAGGTGAAGAGGGACAAGGCAAATGAGCTACCGAAAGCTTGCAAGGAAGAGCTTAAGGGTATAAGGAAAAATGGAAATCGGGGTTGGCTTTATTTGCTTGCAATTGTAGTGGTTGTAGTTGTGTTGGTTAGGTTCATTTAAGAGGTGGAGGGTAGGGTAGGGTAAATGATCTCTTTTGTTGGAAGTTTGGTTGGTGAGAATGTAATGAGGTTGGATATGTATGGCCTCTTTTGTTAGCTTATAAAATTGTACGTGACAAGTTTAACACTTATTTGCTTGGTAATTTATGAAATGGAGTTTATGTTTTGTTGTCGGTATGAACTTCGCTGCAATGAATCTGTTTGCTTGCTATGAGGTTACTTTCAATGAAGTTGTCATATGTTAAGTAGGATGAAAAGCAATACATATAAATTGCATGGAATACGAGTGTAAAGAAAAAGCAAACTATATATCACATAATTAGTCTAAATAATAATATTAGAACATCATAATTGTTATTTACACAAGCAAAGCACAAATGACAAGCTTGTGCTTGTAATAAAAATGTATAATATGTCTGGCCATACAATTGTTTCCTGACTAAATTACAAGGATTTATACGAATACAACTAAGTAATAGGCTTAACGTAGAGTTAGTTGCTGGCCACGAAGCTTGAGTCAATAAGACTGCTTGCTCAAGCTGAACGAGAGGATGAAATGGCAGTTGAAGTTACTGCAACCTGGGGAAAAAAAATTGTATGTCGGTTACTATGGAACATTGGTGGGGGCTGCTGTGAATGCATTATATGAGTGAAGAAACATACATTATCTTATTGTTGCCTTATGCTTGCTGCACTTGCTTTGCCTTCCTCTTCCCCTTCCTCGACCTCTTCCACTTGCCCTTATTCTTCCTCTTCCCCTTCTAGTGGAAGGTGCAGCAGATTGCATGCAAAGTTGTCAATGGAGTTTTCCTTGGTCTACTCCTTCCTCTCCTTTGTGTGGGAACAGTATTGGTTGCTTGGGCATCCTTATCCGGACATGTCCTCTTATTATGACCTATCCTATGGCGAGATCGTGCAAGTCATTTCTTTCCCATGTCTACTTAAGTGACCTGGACTTTTGGGATCTTCATGAGGATCTTTTCTCCTGTTTTTCTTTGGTCGACTAGGCATGACTTTGACATCCGGGGATCTAGAGGCATGTCCATGGGTGGCCAATGTTTTTCCCCAACACATGGTAAGATAGGAAGCTCATATGCTCGCATGTACATGTCCCTTTTGAAATATGGGTGGATGAATTCATCAACATCTTCTTTCAGCCAAGTAGCACAGGCAATAGCATGGCAACATGGTATTCCAGTTAAATCCCACTTTCTACACGTACATGTTGCAGCATTCATGTCTACATGGAGGCTATCAAGCCTATGACTAACCTCAAACACCCTATTTCCGGAAGGGATGGGTAGACAAGTATCTAAACTCCTCTCTTTCTTTTTCAAACTTTGCCCTTATTCTAGGACAAACATCATCATCGGCATTTTCCATTTGTGCTCTCTTAACAACAAGCCTTTGCATCAAAGCTAGCCTAATGTCCTCAAGCATGAATATGATATGCTTAGACCTAGCTTGAACTATGTACGCATTGAAAGTTTCAGCCATTTTGTTCACAATTTAGTCACGAGTTACTAGCTGTACTTACAAAGGCCCTGCAGAAAGTCTTAGGGTTGTCGAGCAACAAAGTCATGGGCAACATGGGGGAGGCTTTCTTCAGCTCATCCAAGGCAAGGTTGAAGTCGGTTTATTGTATGCCCTTGCTGCATTCCAAAACATCAACTTCAGCTCCTCTCCCTTGTGTTTTTGGGCCGGTTTGCATATATATGCCTGGCACAATTTCTATGCTCTGCCTTAGGGAACACAAGATGTACTGCATGTAGTATGGCCTGAGCTTGAAAGCATCATAATTTCAATTTTAGCTAAATATATGTGTGATATTAATATGAAAATATGAACATAAACCAAATTGTTACCTTATGCATGTCCGATATGATTGTCCATCCACTGCCATCTATGCTCTCAATACAAGATTGAAGTTGGGATAGAAACCAACCCCAGCTGTCATTATTCTCTCCCTCTCGCCACTTCCCATACAAGTGGGAACATCTGATTGTTCCCATCAACACATATTGCCGACATTATGGTGCCACCAAAAATGTTTTAATGAAAGCAGCATCTATGCAAATGACTTGTCTACAGCCTGCCAAAACCCCTTTCCTTAAAGCATCAAAACACACAAAGAACCTTTGAAAAACAGGAATCTCTTTTGTTATTGATGGATCGGTTTCAGAATGAAAGTGCTACGGTTGTTTGACCTCCTAAGTTCCTCTATGTAGCTTCTAAGTTTGCAGTAATGATCTCTCATTGAACCATGCAGCAACCTCCCAGCAGCTTGCCTAATCTTGTAAGCATACCACTTGGTAATGCATATGGAAAAATCTTCCTTCACCATGGCTTGAATTTTCTTAGGCGACAAATGAGGACAGTCTTTAAAGTTCATCAAATAAAACCGAGCAACCCAAGAAGATTTCAACCGAGGATTCTTCTACATGTCTCTATTGCACTTATGTTGATTATGAGCTGATTTGACCGAAACGTACCCTTTTTCTTATCCCATGAGCAGAATACCCTGAACTTACACTTTTCTTTGCATTGTACAAGCATTTTCCTCCTCTTAGTGTCGGACACTCGTGAACGTCACAGAGTACCCTTGCATCAAAGCATACTTAACCACGAGCATCCTTGAACTTTTTCGTTGTCCCAAATGTCATGCCAACTTCAAGGTCTTCAAATTGGTTTTGTCATCAACTCGCTTCAATTTTTCTTCTTCTCTTCAACAACCTACTGCCCTCTTCATCACTTACAGCAGGGCTGTCCATCTCGTCATCGAGTCCTCATACTCACTTTGCCAGTTAGCTCGAAACACTTCATCACCATCATCAATCTGCATTGCATCTTGATCATTCACTTTCCTTTCGGTTTCTCTTAAAATTATATCTCTTCTTGACTTTTCCATGAACTTTTTGCATTTGTTTTAATACTTGTACCACTCTTCATCACTAGTATCCACATCATCCAAGTTTGTGTCTTCCTCTTCAAACCACTCCTCCCCTAAAGAACCAAAGTCTACCTCACCAAGTTTCCTTTTCCCTTTATCCCTACCACACAATGTGCAATCATCTAGATCTTCTTCTTCACTCGGTGGTTGGTAATCACTATCAGTGGAGGATTCACTCATACATTCTCCCCTAAGTAGCTCATCACAAGGAATAGGAGAATATGGCCTAGGATCTTCCCAATCATACTCTTCAACAACTGCACTGCTTTCCCCTCGCTTTCTGTGCTGTTTTTTTTGGTTTTGGGGGACTTTGGGCTTTAGGAGAAGCATGTGCTACTTCTTTCATTTTTGGCCTGTTTTGGGCTGTAGGGGAGGAAGCAAGTGGTGGTCTTTTGGGCTGCGAGGAGAATGGGCCTCGGAGGGGCCTTCTCTGTTTTGGGCTGTAGGGAGACTGGCTGTATGTTGGCTTACGGGAGAATGGGCCTCGAGAGGGAGATTTTTTGTTTTGGGCTGCAGGAGAATGGACCTCGAGAGGGAGATTTTTGTTTTGGGGCTGTAGGAGAGGAAGCGAGTGGTCTTTTGGCCTGCAGGAGAATGGGCCTTAGAGGGGCCTTCTCTGTTTTGGGTTGTAGGGAGGCTACTGTATGTTGGGCTGCAGGAGAATGGGGCTCGGAGGGAGATTTTTTGTTTTGGGTTGCAGGAGAATGGGCCTCGAGAGGGAGATTTTTATTTTGGGCTGTAGGGGAGGAAGCGGTGGTCTTTTGCCCTGCAGGAGAATGGGCCTCGAGAGGGCCTTCTCGTTTTGGGCCGTAGGGGAGACGAGTGCTCTTTTGGGCCTGAGAGGGGAAGTGCTCTTTTGGGCTTTAAGGGACCTAGTGGTCTTTCTTGCTGTGGTTTTTTGGCTTTTTTGCTGCTGCTTGACTTTTTGGTTTTAGCCCCAAGGGACTTTGATTTTGACCCACCTTTTTCATTGCCTTTGGGGAGCATGCTTCGCTTCACAATCAGAGACAGAGGGAGGGGCAGGTAAAGACCGAGCAAGTTCTTCAGGCTCATCAATAGTGTGTACAATGTACACATTGGCTTCCTTATGTCCATATATAGCAGCCACCATATCCCTAGCTTCATCATCACTCTTCACCCTCCTCAACCCATAGTCAAAACTTGTCCCGGTATCAAGTAATAAAAATCTTTCACTCTCCCATACCCAACCTCTTCTCGCTATCCCTTTTAGCTCCCAATAACTCAACCTATCAATATCTACAGGGTATATTGTTCTAGTGCTTCCCCCTTCATACACTACCTTATTCTTATGTACAAACTTGCCCCCATGATGTAGATGCGAGTGTTATCAAATCATCATCCATTTTTTTCACTTCATCAAACATAAAACAAAAGCAACAATAATCCAACCATAATTTAGTCATAATTCAACTAATTAATAATACTAAACAGAGAGTAACCCAATAAGCCAAAAATTATCAACTAACATTTGCAGTCATAATTCAACCATAATTCAAGCCTCAAAGGTACCCCCAATGCCAATCATAATTCACGCAAAATTAAAGCTAAACTTTTCAATTTTCCCCAAATTCAAACACACCACCAACTAAACCCTAAATCAAAACCATTACAACATTAACAATTATAAACCCAAATTCACACTCAATTGCATTTGCATTTCAACATCATCAATTCACAACCAAATTATAACTACATTCAAGTTTTTCAATTACCCGATCGTTTTCTCAAAGGACCACGCACCCTTTGATTCCTTCAACCAAAACGTCTCCCACCAACCTCTCGATGATTTTGACACTCGCAAGAATCGTTCTTCGCAATTATACCACGAGAAACAGATACAAATAACGAGTATTCTACACAAACCAACCCGGATACGAACAGAGACAGAGTGAGTGAGAGAGAAGGAAAGAAAGACAGAGAGCGAGAGAGAGAGATGAAGCCGGATGATGAAATTGACCGGGATGGACAGTGAACGATCGGGGACGAAGCAAGATGGAAACCTTAATGAGCGACGGATTTGAATGTGAGATACGAAGAGAGAGAGCGAGGAGCATGTCCGAAAGGAAAAGAGGGAAACAGTAAAAAGGAGATGGAGGTTAACTAGCATTGAATTCTAATTACTTTAACGTTTTCATTTTAACCGCCATTAATCAACCTTTTTAATTGTTAATTATTTTTTACAATATTAATTACTCCCAACTCACACCAAACCTCTTAATTACACTCAATTTATTCACTTCGCCGTACACGTGTCTAAAATAATGGACTCCGCCGTCCACATGTCCGAAAATAGTGCCACGTCACGTTTCCGACGAGTCGCCGCCCATACAACTCGGTGGCGTTCGATATTGGAAAATACCCCCAAAGTTCGTTCTGTTTGCAGCCAAGGAAGTTGTTCGTATTATATTTGGCCAACACCCCAAAGTCCGTATTATTCCGATCCAATATGGTGGCTGACGGGTTAGTTATGAAACTTGAATATTTTTCTATCCGATTGGTAGAGAACACGAACGTAATTAAGTTTCGATCCTTGTTATTTTTTGTTAATCATTGAATGAAATTAAAACTGTTTTATTTTTTAAATTACTTTATGTCATTGTAAATTATTGTTGTTGTTGTTGTTGTTGTTGTTGTTGTTGTTGTTGTTATTATTATTATTATTATTATTCGAAAAGTGATGTTCGAACCCGGGAGGTTAGAACAAATTCCGAGGAGGTAAGGTGAGTGTAGAACTCGAAACGAGTTCGGGATAGATGAACTCGCTGAAATAAGGAAAGTTATAAGCCCCAAGTGGTTTAAATGTTGGCCAACCAAGAAAATTTGGTTGTTGGAAAGAATTTATCATCCAGCGCGAGGTGCTCTGGGTGACAATGGGTTTGGAGGGGTAGAGCTTTCTGGTGTTTTGGTGCGAGGCTTTTGGCGGAGGAAGAGACTTGGAAGTCGGGATGGTTACCTCTCTTAGGCATTTTGAAATAAGAGGTAGGAAAGATGAAACTTTTGACAAAGAAAACGAGAGGAAGAGGAAGATGAGAACAAACGAAAAGAGTAGAAGAAAGAGATGAGAGCGAGCGAAACTTACGTGAGATGGCCTTTACGATCGCTTGAAGAATTTCACCGAACACTCGTGTATGTAGAAAGCTTCCGCGAAAAATTTCATTTGAGAGAGAGAGATGAAATGTAGAATACCGAGACGAAGATGAATAAGCGCTATTTATAGAAAAGAATCGCGCCCGTCAACTATCCGTTAATTATAACTCCGGTCTCGAATCGGCTTGTCCATCGGTCATTGAATACCGGTGTGACGGTTCTCTTCAACGGTTAAGATCTCAGCGGTTAGAAATCTACGGCTATCAATCGATCACAGCGCTCGAGAAAGAGAGAGAAAAGGATTTTGAAAATATATTCCAAAACTCTCCACTGTTCTAGAGATAGCTTCGTAAAATTTGAAGTCCAAATTTTTTCTACGTCCGAGTATGACTCGGAATAGTTTCGAGTGACTCGAAACACGAAATAACTACTAACCCAAGTATCACCGAATCAACCGAGCTAATGGTTATTAAAAGTGAAAACACATAACACAAAATCATGCAATGAATAGCATAAAGTTAAGCATTTAACATACCAAGCTCATTCCGAATAAAGAAAAATTGATCTTCACCAAGAGGCTTAGTAAAAATATCAGCTAATTGAAGATTAGTAGGAATGAACTCAAGTTCAATGTCACCTTTTTCTGAGTGGTCTTGTAGGAAGTGATATCTCGACCTCAATATGCTTTGTTTTCGAATGTTGAACTGGATTCTTGGTGATGCTGATTGCACTTTGATTGTCACACTTGATTGGAACCGATTTGAAGGATAGTCCAAGATCTTTCAAGTGTTGCTTTATCCATAGAATCCGAGCGCAACAAGCTCCAGCTGCAATATACTCGGCTTCAGCAGTTGATAGAGCTACCGAGTTCCGCTTCTTTGAGTGCCAAGATATTAGGGATTGACCCGAAATTGACAAGCTCCGAGTGCTCTTTCGATCAACTTTGTATCCAGCATAGTCTCGCGTCCGAGTATCTAGTAAGAGTCGGTTCCGAGTCTCTAGAATACCATAGACCTAAATTCCGAGCACTCGCAAGATATCCGAATATTCTCTTCACCGCAGTGAGATGTGATTCTTTTGGATTAGCTTGAAATCTTGCGCATAGATATACACTCGAACATTATATCTCGGCCGACTGGAAGTAAGATATAGCAAAGATCCAATCATACCTCGATAGAGTTTCGATCTATTGCTTTACCTCTCTCGTCTACGTCAAGCTTGATACTATCTGCTCATAGAAGTAGATGCGTGTTTTGCATCTTGGAGTTTGTATTTCTTTAGCAGCTCCTTGGTATACTTAGATTGATGGACATAAATCCCATCTTTGTCTTGTTTGATTTGTAGACCAAGGAAGAAATTGAGTTCTCCCATCATACTCATTTGAAATTCCCGACTCATCAACTCGGAAAATTCTCGGCACGTAAATTCATTAGTAGCATCGAAGATAATATCATCAACATATATTTGAACAATAAGGAAATCTTTCCCCTTGGTCTTTATGAAGAGTGTCTTGTTGATCTGTCCTCTTTTAAAATCATTTTGAACTAAGAAGCTACTCAACCTTTCATACCAAGCTCGAGGAGCTTGTTTAAGACCATAGAGAGCCTTTTGAAGTTTGAAAACATGATTGGGAAATTCCGAGTTTTCAAAACCAGGAGGTCTGCTCGACATAGACTTCTTCTTCAATAAAACCATTGAGAAACGCACACTTTACATCCATTTGATATAATTTAATATGCATGCTGGATGCAAATGCCAACAGTATTCTAATAGCTTCGATTCTGGCTACAGGTGCAAAGGTTTCCACACAATCAATTCCTTCTTCTTGATTGTAACCTTGAGCCACAAGTCCGGCCTTGTTTCGACTACCACTCCACCCTCATCCAATTTGTTCTTGAAGACCCATTTGGTTCCTATAACTGGGTGGTCGAAGGTCGGTTGGTCGAGTCCGGACTTGGTTTCTTTCAAATTGATTGAGTTCCTCTTGCATGGCCTCTACCCATTCAGGTTCATTAAGGACCTCTAGTGAATTTCTGGGTTCGATTAATGAAATGAATGCAGTGAATGCACATAAATTATGAAGAGAGGAACGAGTTCTTACCCCACTGTTGATAGCAGAAACTATGTTCTCTAGGGATGACTAGAAGTAAACTTGAACGCTTTACCGCTTCTCGATTCACAAGGTTTGTGGGCTGAGCCGCCCGATCTTCGAAGCTTGATCCGAGTGATCTTCTTCATTGACTTGTTAGTTCCGAGCAAGCCTCTGAGTTTCCTCATTCCGAGTGACCTCGTTCCGAGTGACTTCATTCCGAGCGGATTGAGTCGAGTCTTGGTAGGCTCGGCTTCGTCATCATCTCTACCGAGCTTCAATTCTAAGTATGAAGACTCGCCTGGTTTCTCCTGTTCAAGCTCATCAAACATAACGTGGATACTCTCTTCCACTTTGTTAGTTCTCTTGTTGAAAATACGATAAGCTTTGTCTGTGAGAAGAATAAACTAGAAAAATACCTTCATCCGACCTAGCATCAAACTTGGTCAGTGATCCTTACCATTGTTGTGAATGTAGCACTTACATCCGAAAGGTTTGAAATAGGAAATATTTGGCTTCTTCCCTTTGTAGAGCTCATAAGGTGTTTTCTTCGTAATGGGTCCGATGAGGCATCTATTCAACGTATAGTTGGGCTGTGTTGATCGCCTCCGCCCGTAAATAGTAAGGCAAGTTGTGCTCAATCATCATCGTCCTTGCTATTTCTTCAAGGGTTCTGTTCTTTCTCTTTACTACTCCGTTCTGTTGAGGAGTTCTGGGTGCCGAGAAGTTGTGAGAGATTCCATTTTTGTCACAATACTCGAGAATTCCGAGTAGTCGAACTCCCTTCCATGGTCGGTTCGAATCCTCCGGATCCGAGTCCGAGACTCAACTTGGATTTTTCTGCAGAGCTTGCTCGAACTCCTTGAAAGCTTCATTTTTGTGCTTAAGAAAACACACCTGGTAAATCGTGAATAATCATCAATAATAACAAATATGTAAGATTTACCTCCAAGACTCTTCACAGGGATTTCACCACATAAATCCATATGCAGTAGCTCAAATACTTTGGATGTGGAAACTGTCTTTAGAGATTTGAATAAAGATCTCGAGTTGTTTCCCTCTGGTGCATGCTTCACAAACTTTGTCTTTCTCAAAGACACGCTTAGGTAAACCCCTAACCAGCACCATGAAATGCCAACTTTTTGATAGTATGCATGCTAATATGGCCTAATCTACGATGCCATGTCCAAGAATCATCATGAAGAGATGCTTTTAAGCAAGATAAATTATGACTTGGATCGAAAGAGGAATGGTATAGGTATTACCCGATCTCTTACCCGAGAGCTTGATCTCTTTGGTAGAGACATCGAAATGTAGCAATTGGTCCGAGTGAATCTTACCTCTTGACCTTTATCACAAAGTTGAGAGATGCTCGAGCAGATTATACTTTAATCCTTTGACAAGGTAGACTGGATCGACCAGATTGCTTCCTTTTCCAATCTTGCCAATTCCAACTATCTTGCCTTTGCTATCATCTCCAAATGTGACTTTTCCTCCTTTATGTTTTTCCAACTCGTAAAAGAGTCCCGCATCTCCCGACATGTGCCGTGAGCATCCACCGTCAAGGTACCAGTGTCCTTTGATCTTTTCCGAGTGACCCGCAAAACAGAGAGAATCTAACCCTTCTCACTTCCTCTAACGAACCCAGGAACATTCCGTACTCGTGGTCCTTTTCTCGAGGAAGAAGGTGTTTCGAACCCATATTTGAACAACTTTGGGTTTCGTCTCGATTCTCGAGTCTTCCTCTCGGAGAACCGAGTCCGTGTCTCTTTCTTTTTAAAAACCTTTCCTTTTGAAACAGGAGAAAATGGTTTCTTTTGTAGACAATTCTGGGCTTAGTCCTCCCTTCATTTATGTGAATGGGACCGTGCTCAGCTTTCCCGAACTTTACAGCTCGGAATCCTTTTGAACAATTCCGAGTAGGAATTGGATTCTTCCTCTTTGTTGAAACCAAGACCTTCTTTTCGAAAAGAAACACATTGTGATCCTAAGAGCATGTCAAGGTTCTTCCGACCTTGAGTAAACTTTAAAACCGGATCTTAAGACTCAGTGAGCTTCCTTTTTAGTTGCTCATTTTCTTTCCTGGGTAGCTCGGACTCAGCCTCATTAGTTTGAGCACTAGTCTTGAGTTCTTTGAGCGTGAGTCTCGGCTTTTCCAATTCATTTTTCAAAAATGTGCTCTCGAAGAAATTGACTCAAGTTGTTCTTTGAATTGAGTAGAATCGAATTGAACTTTTCTTCCAAAGTAAAAATGTACTTAGCTAAATCGACTTTGGAGAATTTGAGGAAATAATCAATTACCTCTTGAGGATTAGTTTCCTCATTGTTCGAGTCCGAGTCCGACTCTCTTTCGCCTTCGAGTCGAGATTGCCATCGGACAATTCGAGTCGTCTAAGTCCTCGTCATCTTCCGATGAGTCCTCATCGCTCCATGTTGTCATCATGACTTTCTTCTTCTTTCTGTCCCTTTTCCTTTTTGGACAGTCCTTGACTATGTGGTCTTTGCCGCCACACTCAAAACATCCGGAATTCTTAGATAAAGATAACTTTGAGGGTGATGAATACTTACCTTTTCTCGTCCCTTTTGTCCTTCTTGTAGAATTCTTCCTTTGGTCGTTTATCCCATCTTTTGTGCTTCATTATTCTCTTGAATCCTCTTGCAATGAGTGCCATGGGATCATCTTCGAGTCGGAGGAGCTCGATTTGCTTCTTTGGATTCCGAGGTTTTAAGTGCAATGTTCCTTTTGGTACCGCCCTCAGCATCCTCCTCTTCTAGATGAATTTCATGAGTGAGAAGTTTCCCGATGAGCTCGTCTCGGCTTTAAGAGTGGGAGGTTCCGAGCCTCGTCTATGGCAAGCCACTTTGGGAACCCATCTTTTCTTGGGTAGACTTCGAGTATCTTTCCGCACATTTCCTCATGGGAGATCTTCTTACCCAGTGATTTGAGATTATTGGTAATCTCAAGAAATCGAATGAACATTTGAGTGATGTTCTCTTCGGCTCTATCTTGAAAAGTTCATATTTGTGAAGATACCGACTTATCTTCGCTTGTCCGACTTGGCTTGTGCCTTCGTAAGTGTTAACAAGGGTGTCCCACACTTCTTTTGCTGAATCACGAGCAGACACTCGGTTGTATTCTTCCGAGCTAATGGCGCACATCGGAATGTTCATTGCTTTGAAGTTCTTTCCGAACTTCTCTCGCTTCTCTTGGAGTAAACTCGGCTTTTGTCTTGGGAAGAATTCTGAATTCATCTCGTCTTCATTGGAATGTAGTTTCCTTGTTGTATGATTTCCCATACCTCTTCATCATGATCTATAAGGAAACATTCCATAAGTTTCTTCCAAAGGTCCGAAATTTGACCCTTTGAATTTGGTGGCTCGTTGAAAGATCTTCCTTCGTCGAACTCTCCGGTGTTCCGAGCCATTTGATCTTTAGACCTTTGGATTGTTAGATCCTTTCCGAAAGGGTAGGCTCGATACCAATTGAAGGTTTGCTCGGGAGAGTCCGAGTCACCCTAGAGGGGGTGAATAGGGTGATGGAAGTTTTTCATGGAAATGTTAGCTCTTTTGTTAATGAAGAGACAGAGATAGGTTCCGAGTCAAATAGCAGGGTTAGAAAAGCTTGGACTCGTAAATGCTATCACGAATAAATAAGCAAGTCAAGCAGAGTAATATGACTGTCTCGAGTCTAGAATGAACTCGTAAAGATAACACTTAGAAATTACGTGGAAACCCTCCTGGGCGGAAAACCATGGACCGTGCTAGTCCAAGCATGAAGTCAAATCCACTATTTTGAGTCCACAAAATACCGTGAACCGATCGAACCCGAGTTGCTCCCTTAGACAACTCTATACAAGTTTTCCTAGACTCGAAATTCCCTTATCTCGATCTAGTACTTCCTAGCTGAGATAACCCTTATAGCTAGGGTCAACTAAGCTGAGTTAACCCTTACAGCTTAGTCAAGGGACCTTACAGAGAAAGTAAGAAAGTGTTTGTAACTAAGTGCAAGACCTTACAACTCGTAAAGTAATAAATTACAGAGTAGGAGTTGTAAGTAGAAGATTGAGAATGTATACAAAGACTTTGAGCAAGTATGTGTATTAACAATATGTTCGGCAATCTTCAACTCTTGTGAGGTGGCTTCTATTTATAGATAACCAGGCAGAGTAGCCGTTATCTTCATCTCGTCGACCGAGAGTCATTTGTGACCGTTGACATAAGCTTTCCGAGTCACTCAGAAAGTATCCATTGTAATGTGAACGTTGGACAACGGTTTAACTCTCTTGAAGTCCCAAAACCACTCGGTGGTGTCTTGAAAGATAAGGTGGAAACCACCGTTAAGCTTAGCGTTCTAGTTTTCCAGATTTGGAAACAGACATGCTCCGACACAATCTTCCGGGACTCGGAGTAGAGAAGGTGAAAAGCCATGTCTGCTGGTGATTTGACGTTTTGAAGCCAGGTTACTTTTGTGGTTTGAAAAAGGTGTATCCTCGTTTGAATAACCTACAAAAGCAAATCAATTTTGGTTCTCAAAGTATAAAATACTTTGATCCAAGGTTAGACACAGATAATAAAATAATTATGATAATTAAACAACTAAATATCTAAGTCAGAAACGAAATGGAATTTTCTCGAGTCTAATATCCATATAGCTCAAAATTCCATCTCGACTAAGTCTAAACGAAGAATCAAGTTATATAAAGAATATCGAGTGAAGTAACTTGATATAGACTAAGCATGAAACAGACTAGAGATACTCACTATAACAACATTGAACTTATAACCGGAAGTCGGATCCGAGTGAGGAAAGATGAAATACTAGTCTATTCAATATGCGATAAATCTGAGTGATGAGGGACTCGTAACCGAGTGAGATACGCATATCGGTTTTCCGAGTCACTCAAAGATAAGCAAGAAATACACGAAGTAACAACTGTATCACTTAGATAAGATACCGTATCACTCGAAAAGTTTCTAGCAAACAGAGAATGCCTTGGAATCAAAACTCTATAAGTACGAGATTGTTATACCCGATTCCTTTTATACAACTCGGAAAAGTGTTGAGCAGAGTGTTTGAGTCTTCACATTATGTTAGAATTAATTAAACTTGACAAACACTCGGAATATGTCTAAATAACTCATGCACTCATCAATATTAAACTTATCATTTTAGTTTAGCATATCTTGAACTTGAACTATTGAATATTACAAATAAAAATTTCGGATCAATAGATTTTGGACAATTGGTCTTTCGACTCTTTGAAATCCATTTATCTATGTTGTTTTTGGAGGTTTTCTGAAGCACATTAATATCAAAGAAAAGAAAAAACAAACTCTTATTTATTGTTAAATATCTCGTAGACGGAAAAGTTGAAAAATTCATAATAGCTCAAACTAAGTCGACAAGTTTGTTTGTTTGTCGTTTTGGATAATTTCTTATTTCTAAGTCTAACATAATCAGCTACAAAAAACCGGGCCAAAATTGAAGTGATAAAACTAGATAGAACCAATATCAAGGGCATCGGCCACCTGGTGTTGCTCTAGGATTTTGTGCCCTTCCGTGCTGCAAAGGGAGTCTTCAGTGCCAAAAGCGAGTGTTCTAAGGTGAACTAATCCAGGTAGGGGCGTCGGCCATACAGGGACATTTTGGGAATGTGTGCTCCTTGTCTCGGGCGGACTATCTTGGAGCTAAACGCAGCACTTTGATACTTGTGATCATGAAATGCAGCACTTAACGTCGTTTTGTGATCTTCGACTCCATGTCTAGTTGGACAAAAGTGAAATGCATAATTTTAAACCCGAAATCTCCCGCACGTGGCACCGGAATTCCATTGACTCGAAGGTTTGACCGGGCTTGGATCATCCAAAATAAAAGGGATTTTTGGACTGACCCAAAGCAAGAGGCTATTTATTTGGTTCTTAGAGGTTCTTTGTTGTTTACTCGACTTCCGTCACACCAATCAAATACGAGACCGTGATCTAAATCCACAAATAATATTCGTGATTTCATCATCGGGCCAGCAAATAAATAAAAAGAAAAGGGATGACGCTTTTAGGTTTCTACAGATCCGGCCTGGTCCTAAAGCCTTACGACGTAACCCTAATCCCAAATTTTTTATTATTCTTCAATTAAGGGTATAATATCACGGGAATTTTGAAAATAACTTATAAAATAAAATAATTAATAAAGCGCCAATCATTCAAATCAATTTATCTCTAACTAGATTTTATAAAATTCGAACTCTAAATAAGAGATCAATCCTCACATTCAAAATTATTTTCCAACTATCCCTCTCTCCCCTGTCAAAAATCTCTTTCAAAAATAAAAAACCCTTACACCAAAAGGCACATGGGAAAGCATGGCCTCGGTCCACCGAGGCCCGTGGTTCCTACGGACGCGTATTATCAAAAATTAGTGGAAGCAATTCAATTCATGGCTTAAGTTTGACGAGATACTTCTATACCATAGCTTCATAGGTTGTTTACTTTGTGGGGTATTAGATCAATTACACAATCCTTTTTCCTTCTTTAGTTGTTTATATTTCATATTTTCTTATTATTTTATTATTTACATTTACCGACAAGATACAGCTTAATCCACACAAGTCATGCTTATCAACTTCATAGCTAACAATTCACAAACACATCCTTCAATTTAACATAACTCCTATAAACATGTTTGTATCACTTATAATCAATATATTTCAAGATAAACACATCATAGAATGAACATATCAATTAGGATTTCTAATTAACAAATTTATCTTTTCATGATCGTGTATTATCGCGCATAGGTGGTTTATGCTTCCACAACTTTCCTTAACCATCACATGTCTTTTAAACTATCAAAGTACCTTCTTAAACTTAGATTTCTGACCAAATTACTCAATTAATCCCAATTTTACCAAAACAGGACAATTTCACTCAAAAATTCATAACTGTCAAGATACTCATCCAACACATACCAAACCGTACAGAAAATTGTCATAAATTATCATGAAACAATAGTAAAAGTTTCAACAATTTTGGGCTGCTCATGAAATCACAACAATTCGGACGACAGGTATTAATACGTAAAAATTTGCACTTTGTCATTCATTTAATTTTTCTAATTTTTCTTCTAACTCTATTCAATTCATGGAAATTTCAAACATATAGCTCAATAATCATGTTCAATAACACTCACATATTCAGTAAATTCATGAATTAAGCATCACATAAATCACAACATGCTTCTCAATTTGTGAGTTGCTAACTTAGTGAATTAGGCCACTAAATTCTTCAATTAAACCTAGGGTTTC
Organism: Talinum fruticosum; assembly: GCA_021018815.1. Classification (NCBI taxonomy): domain Eukaryota; kingdom Viridiplantae; phylum Streptophyta; class Magnoliopsida; order Caryophyllales; family Talinaceae; genus Talinum; species Talinum fruticosum. The sequence continues at coordinate 4,391,108 of JAITYX010000035.1, read as the reverse complement.
CAATTTCATGCTTTAATTTCAAGTTCAATCCACCTAATTCATTTTACCTTTAGAGGATGAATTCGAATTACTCAACTTCAATTCTTAGGGTTTGGAGATTTTTAGTTTGAAGGTTTGATTTTCGTGTTTTACTTTGCCTTTCTTCTTCCTTTCAATTTCCCCTTTGTCTTCCCGGTGTTTGCTTCTTCTACCTTCGCTCTCGGTCTCGATGTCAACCTCTTAATCTCTTTGTTTCTAGTCTAGTTTCTCGTCGTTCCCCATTTTGTTACACCCAACCTCTCGCTCGATTTCCTCTTTGCTCCACTTAGTCTCGTCGTTCTCTTGCTTCCCTCAGTCCCTCACTTTCCTCTTCCTTCACTATTTTTGATTTGACTCTCGTTTCCTCTCTCTTGCTTTCTTTATGTTATGGTTCTTGTAATTCCTCTTCTTCTTCTCTGTTTCTAGTTCTCAATCTCTCAATCTTGTTTCTCTCTGCTTCGCTTCTGGTTATCTCACATAGCTCTCTTCTTTCGCTCTCCTTCTTTGTTCCTCACCTCTTGGTCTCTCCTCTCTTTGGTTCTGTTTCTAATTTCCAATCTTCCTAGTCTTTTTCTCAACCTCATTCTCAGTTTCTCTCTCCTCTTTTCCTTTTTTACACATAAGTGACTTTGTGTTTTAATCTAATTGGACCCCTAACACCTTGCTTAACTTAGTGCCAACAAACCTACCAACCATCCTTTCCTATTTCCCTTTTGTTTTTTTTTTCCTATTTTCATTTTCCATATTTTCCTTTTCATTTCAATTTTCTATCTTAGGATTTTTCATGTAAATTGAGCCCAAATTAATTTCATTAGGCCCACTTATTAATTCATCCGGGTTTCATTTTTGGGTTTTCATTTTAACTCAGAAATTATTATTGAACTTAACTCAACAATTTCATATTTAACTTAGCTTTTAACAACTTTAATTTCTTATTAAGCTAGCACCCCAAATTTTTGGATATTAAAATGGAAGCTCGAATTGAGAGTCGGGACAAAAAGATAGAGTCCATATCTAAAACTCTTAGAGTCATCTTAAAGACTCTTCAGGATAATAAGAACGGAGGTGGAGAAGAATTAATAAAAGCTATGGAAGATTATGAAAATCGATCACCAATAATAGAGGAAACAATAATAATTAACTTAGGATTAGCATCTCAACCTCAAGAGGTCAAAATTGGGAAAACACTCGAATCTAGCAGAGCAAAAGTAATTCACTTCACTCATTACTTGAATTCATAGACGTCTTTGCATGGTCCTACAAAGACATACCGAGGATAGATCCAAGCATAGTGGAACATAAAATTCCAATCTATGAAAATGCTAAACCAGTTAAGCGAAGCTTAGGAGAATGAAACCTGAATGGGACCTAAAGATTAAGAAAGAAGTTCGAAGCAATTAGAAGTCGGGTTCATCAAAGTGGTCCACTACTCTCGGTGGTTAGCAAACATAGTGCCGGTTTCAAAGAAAGATGGCAGGGTATGGATGAGCATTGATTTCGGGGACTTAAATAAGACGAGCCCTAATGATGACATCCCTTTGCCTCACTTCAACATTCTAGTGGATAACAAAGTGGGTTATGCTTTACTCTCATTCATGGATGCTCGTGTTGGATACAATCAAGTGAAAATGGTTGAAGAAGACATGGAAAAAACAACCTTTATCACTAAATGGGGGACACATTGTTATATAGTAATGCCTTTTAGGCTCAAGAATGTCGGAGCCACATATCAAAGGACGGCCACGACGTTATTACATGATATGATACATAAGAAAGCTGAAGTTTACGTGGACAATATGATCATCAAATCTAAGAATAGGGCAGGGCGCTTACCTAGCCTTAGGAAATCCTTTGATCGACTAAGAAAGTATAACAAGCACCTTAACCCACAAAAGTGTGCCTTTGGGGTAACCTCGGAAAACTACCGAGGCTATGTGGTTAGTCTTAGAGAAATTGAAGTCGATCCATCCAAGATTAAAGCCATCCAGGAAATTTCGCCGCCGAAGACAGAGAAGGAGATACGGGGTTTTCTAAGACGTTTATCGTACATTAGTCGTTTCATATCAAAACCGACTATGATCTGTTCACCCATCTTCAAGAAGCTTAAAAAGGAGTTGTATTGATTTGGGATAAGGTTAAAGAGTATTTAGCCAATCTGTCAATGTTAGTTCCGCCCCAACCAGGGAAGCCTTTGCTCCGATACCTCGCTATGACGAAACCGCAATGGATGTCATGTTAGCACAATGGGATGGAAAAGAGGAACATGCAGTGCATTATCTAAGCAAGAGATTCGTAGATTATGAGGCTCGATATACCCCTTAGAGAAAACATCATTGGCTTTAGTCCGAGCCACCAAGAAGCTTAGACACTACATGTTAGCCCACACGGTGCATGTAGTAGTGCCAATGGATCCCATCAAATACATGATTGAGCAACCAACTATTAGTAGTAAGATAGCTAGATGGAAAGTCATGCTATCGAATTTGAACTCAAGCATGCCCCTCAAAAGGCAATAAAAGAAAGGGTAGTAGTAGAATTCCTAGCTGATCTACCCGTGATCGAATCAAAACCCAAACATCTCGACTTTTCGGATGAAAACATTCTACAAGTAGAGGTCAACATGTGGACAATGTACTTGAGGACGCTTTCAATCGGAAGGGCTTTGGAGTGGGGATCCTTCTAGTCTCGCCAAAGGGATCACATACTCCCATTTCGATCAAACTAGATTTTGAGGTCACCAACAATGCTCGCAGAATACAAAGCATGTACCACAGGACTTCAAGCCGCAATAGAAACGAAGCTAAGAATGTAAGGGTTTTCGGTGATCTGCAGTCGATCATTAACCAGATTTCACGAAGTGGAAGGTACACAAGCAAAGCCTTGGCACCCTACTAAGCGGATCCGATGGAAATCAAAATACTTCGATAGTAATACACATATCTTCCTAAGGACGACAACTAGTTCGCAGATGCCTTAGTCAAATTAGATTCCGTAATTAATATCCCTAGTGGAATTCATTCAATGCCTATTTATATAGAACGACGGAGTCAACCAGAGTGCACATATACGCACTCGAAGTGTCTAATACTTATCAAACTAGTTAGTACCATGACATCTATCAGTACTCGGAAAACTAAGAATACCTGTCGGACTCCAAACCTAGAGCCCAACGAGCCGAAATGTTCGAAACGTCTTTCCGATAAACAAATGTTGGAAAGCTTTAACGGCAGTCTGGAGATTGATGGACATGGTTCAAAATTACTCCAGGTTGTACTCGCAGATTTATTATGTTAGCAAAACACTTTTAGCATGCAACTAAAAGTAAAAAGAGCATAATACTCTTTCCCCTTTCCAGTTTTGGAAAAAGATGCCCCACAGCTTGCTCGACCAACCGGACAGAAAGAAGGGGAAATTTCTAGGTCATTCTAGCTCAAAATTTAAAGCTTAATGACATACAATGGCCACGCAGCTTGAGGGTAGACCTCAAAAAGATAATATCATGTGCCTTTCATCTGTTAGAGGTGAACTTCGATCCATACTACTAAGGTCGGAAAGAAGGATGGTTCCTTAAACCGGGTGAAAGATAGGGAAAGTACTTGTATAACCATAGCTACAAGTTTGCAAAACAAGTAAGATCCTTATCCATGCAAGATAAGATACTTTGGATATTAAAAGAAGGGATGGAGCATACCTCAATAATCTTCCACAAGCCACGTAAAGGCATGTAATTCAACAAGTTCTTCTCAATCGTTGCGTGCCTCACCCCGGAGCGCAAACCCATTATAAGACAAGTGTAGGCGGGCATACCCTAATTAAGGTGCTTAATTTTGTCCAATTTCACTAAGTTCACCAAATAGTGGACGTACATTTTGGTAGCACTATCCGGACTTGTTGTTGTGGAGTATGTTGAGCCCACAACTCAACATTTTCGAAGGCTTAAAAAAGAAGAGTATATTTAAAGAAATTGACCCGAGGAAACCGGCTAGCAATGGGACCAATGAGATGATGCAAATAGTTATAGTTTTTATACAAGTCTTGGTCATAAACTAAAGGTTCTCCTAAGAAGCCCAAACTCGAAAGAACAAGCAAAGTCAAGAGGAGTGATGGTCATTTCCCCAAACGGGAGATGAAAGGTGTTATGGTATCCCAAAACTGTTCACTAATGGCTCGGGTATGGTCATGCTCCCTCCAGTCAAACAAATGGTTTAAAGTAACAAAGAAAGGACCAAACCCAACATTATTCATGATGTGCTTTAAGGGATAATTCCTCTCCTTGAACGTCTTGATAAATTTCCGGATAGCACCACCACTCCGAATAGTGCCCTTCTATAAAATGGAAATCCAACATGATTTTAGTTGGTAGAAGTACCACTCCAAATATGCAAAAGAAGAAACTCAAGTCGACAAGCTTACCGAAGGAGAGATAGCAAGAGAAGAGACACGACTCTCGACCTCCACCAAGAGGTCATTGGGGCTCCACTCGTGGTGAGGCTGCCATTCCCCTTCCAAGAAGTTATCATGGACTAGACTTCCAGCTCTTATCCTTCTAACAGGATGAGCATTCCTTCTAGACATTTTTGAAGAAATTATGTATGAAAACCAAACTAGTTTTCTCGAGACAAGTATAACAAAACTAGAGCTATGTAAGAGCAAGAAAAAGGAAGCAAAGAGAGGAGTAAGTCAAGTTTGCAAAATAAACACACCAAGCCCTCTTTTTATAGGCAAACTCGGCCAAGCTTGACAAGGATACAAGACGAAATGCAAAAGCAAGAGGACACCAAGTATGGAATCCAAGAGCAAGTTAGACAAAGCCTCGCCCAAAAGTCGGCCGATGTCTGTCATGAGGCCCGAAAGGCGTCACCTCGTTGATGAATTTGCAAGTGTAGCTAGTGGCTAGGCTTGGCAAGTGGCTTCTTGGAGCCTTATGCATGCAAGTGGGTCTTTGGACCCACAATGTTAGCCTTAGGAAATCAAGTTTTCACTCTGTATTCGACTGAATTTTTCAACTAAAATATCGAACTTTCATGAATACGATTATCCACTAACAAATATGCTAGTACACCGTAACTAATTAAGCTAAGCTTCGGATAAAGAGTCGATCAAAGGTTCAGCTAAAAATCACCGAGCTTCAGAAATTAGATCAAGCCAAGCTTAAGAACCTTTTACCGGACTTCATAACGCACACATAGTGATCAAGTCCAGGCCCTCATCTTGGAGTCCATGTTCGACAGACAACCAATTTCAAGCGCTATGAATCAATCAAGCATTCGAAGCAATGCCTTAAAGTGAGATAAGTATCCTTTAGTGTCTACTTTGACCACTCGTCGTTCGGACTTGGTCAAAGTGAGGGCTAACTCGTAGACACCTAAAATGTGTCACTTTTATCTCTTTTATTTTTAGTATTTTATTTTGTCGACTCGATGATGAAATCCTAGTCCTGTTTGTGGATTTGGATCATGGTCGGAGTCCGCTTGGTATGATGGAAGCCGAGAAACCACAAAAATCCTTTTAGCACAAAAAAATCAACCTTATTTACTTTGGGCCGGTCTACAAACCCATTTCTTTCAGCTGATCCAAGCCCAGGTCAACGCTTAAGGTCAAACCTTGGCCGGCACCACGCATTAAGCCTCACTGCCTACTAAACACCGCATTTTGTCTTCAGCGTCTAACCGAGACACAAAGCTTAATTTTTCTATGAAGTTGTATTAGCCGGCGCAGCAATTTATGGAAAAATTCACCAAAGCACTCGCGTTTTACTCCATGCGTCCAATCGAGACACGAAAGCCAATCGCATAAAACGACACCGTATTTTACCGGCGCCGTGTTTTAGGGGTATTTTCTCCAAAGTGTTGCGTTTTGCTCTAGAGAGCAGCTGCAACACGTAAGGGTGGTTTGACCATAGGACATATTTTGTTGACCGATGTCGTGATTGTTAGCTTTGTCCATGGGATTCCGATTAAAGGAGATCTATTTTTTTTCCTTATTTTCTAGCCGATTCACTTTTGCATTTTGGATGGCTATTTAGTCGCTCCTTAGGTTATTTTGTGACCTAATCCCTTCACTATAATCCGACAGCTTAGTCCCTCATTTTAAGGAGGGCCATATTCTTAGGAAAAACTCGCTAAAATCTAACTAAGTGCTATTGAATGTTTTACATATTCCGATCTCGTTGGTTTCCTTTCAGCTAATCCTCACTACAATATCGATATTCGATCACCTAATCTTCATCATTTCCATCCTCATACATCATTCTACATTTACTAAAACTTACAAAAAGGTCGCTTTCAGTTCACCACCGTCACGCTTGTAGATCCGGTTAGAGATCAAGATAAGCGGTGGGAAAACCCGAGGGCGTTCATTACCTTCATCTGTTTTAACTGTTTATTTAATTATTTCATCTTTATTGCCTTCGGTATTGTGGATACAAAGATGTAATCGCTTTCAATTCCTCCCCACCCGTTGTAAGTTATTTTTATTGCTTTCCTTTACCGCTTTCTTCTTGCTTTTCTTTTATCGCTTTTCTTATTCGTTTTATTGCTTTATTGGAATGCCTTGGTTGATTTAAAATTGTAGTATTCTTATGTTATGTGCTTGTCCGAAACATGTTTCCTAAACTCAAAAACCGAGTATGACTCAGTAAAGTTTTCCGAGTGACTCGGAAAGCGCAAACAGATAATAACTCCTAGCTCGTAATCACTCGGGTCAATCGAACTAATTGTTATTAAGGCACGTAAATGAAACACGTAACACATAATCATGCAAGATAATTTAACTTAGAAAAACACATAATCATGCATTTATCATGCCAAGTTCATTCCTAATAAAGCAAAACTGATCTTCACTAAGTGGCTTAGTAAAGATAACAGACTAATTGAAATTTTGTAGGAATGAATTCAAGTTCAATATCAACTTTCTCATAGTGTTCTCTTATAAAATGATACCCGACCTCAATATGTTTTGTCCTTAAGTGCTGAATTGGATTCTTAGTGATGCTGATTGCACTCCGATTGTCACACTTGATTGGAATTGATTTGAATGAAAGTCCAAGGTCTTTCAAGTGTTGCTTGATCCATAGAATCCGAGCACGAGCATGCTCCAGCCGCAATGTACTCGGCTTTAGCAGTTGATAGAGCAACCGAGTTCCGCTTCTTTGAGTGCCAAGATATAAGGGATTGACCCGAAACCGGCATGCTCCTAAGGTGCTCTTTCTATCAACCTTGTATCCAAGCATAGTCGAGCATCCGAGTATCCAAGTGAGAGTCGGTTCCGAGTCTCTTAAAACCATAGACCTAGATTCCGAGTCCCTACAAGATATCTAAAGATTCTCTTCACCGCAATGGGATGTGATTCTTTTGGATTAGCTTGAAATCTTGCACACGAAAACTCACAAAAAGCCGCTTCAATTCACCACCGTCACATCACCGGATCCAGATTCGAGATCTAGATCAGTAGGTGGGACAACCTCGAAGGCACCAAATTGGTCTTCAAATCATAGTTTACATGTTTATTTATTTTATTTATCGTTTTCAGTATTGTGGACAACCTTGTATCACTTTTATTTCCTCCCCACCCGATGTAATCCTTTTAGTTTCTCGCTTTTCATTTCTTTTCGCTTTCATTTTCTTTCTTTACCGCTTTCCTTATTATGTTTTGGTTGCTTTTAATTCTGTATCACATGTTTTGTGCTTGTGTTTAATGCATTATTTAGATTCACTACTCAAACTAGTAAAGGTCGTCATTTGACGGGTGAAACGGAAGGGCTTATCTTTACGTTTCGTACCCTCGCCCTGTAATCCGATTCTCGGTTTTAGACCAATGGAGTCACTATTTTAATCTCCTTCCGTCTTAGTTTTTCCATACTAAGATTGGAGGATAATTTCTTTATTTTGTTTTGTTAGTTTTTCATTCCTAAAAAATGACTGCCGACTCCCTCGTTTTGATTTATTTAGATCAATTGCTTCTCGGTTTTTCTAACCGCAAGATAAAACATTAAAGTTTCGAACCTGCTAGTCGGGCCGGAGGCCGACCCCGACTTGTTCGGTTGTGGCCCTTGGCTGGCCCCGCCAACCATTACGAGTGTTCAGCGAGTGAGGTTGCCTCACGGCAAAATCAAAACCCTAACTTTTTTATTTTGGTTAGTTAAGAAATAATATCACAAGACTTCTTAAAATAATTCTAAAATAAAATGATTATTAAAACCGCCATTCAAACTTTGCCCAATTAATTTTAAATCGGATGATAAAATTCGAAAATCTTAATAAAAGGTTCATCCCCATTTTTTAATAAACTTCCAAAACCATCTTCAAAATCATTCTTTAAAAAAGATACCCGACATTCGTTGGGAAACTAGGTCCTTGTGGTCCCATGGTCATGGTTCCTACAATGAGTTAATGGTTCAACCAGATCAAGTCGTTTGGATTGGGTTAGACCCGTTGACCTGGTTGATTGTTGGACCAGGTTAAACCAGACTTGACCCGATTGATCTTAAAATTTTTCTTTCCATATATTTTCAATTATTTTTTCCTTCTTTTTGCCTAACATAAATTTTAAAATATCATATGTCATCAATTTGAGTCTTCAAATTCTAAATTTTTCAATCATAAAACACAATAAAATTAGACATAAATACATAAAATTTGTTTTTTGAACTTATTATAAATACTTATTACAACATCTATAATTAGCACTACTAGAAAACCGACGAATAGCGATGGAAAATTGTCAAATAGTGACGGATTTTCGGAAATAGCGACGGAATTAGCGATGGAAAAATTTCGTCGCTAAAATTTAGCGACGGAAATTCCGAATCCATCGCTAATTAGCGACGGAAATTTCTTCCGTAGCTTATGGAAATCAGCGACGGAATACATTTTCCGTCGCTGATTTTAGTGATGGAATTTGTGGTATTTCCGTTGCTCTGTATTCCGTCGCTAATCCATCGTTGTTCCATCGCTATCTTGACAGAATTCTAAAATAGCTTTTTCTAATTTTTTGTTACCCTAATACAAAAAATTGTGAATGAATATACAAATCCAACATTCACATATGTGACAATTACATTTGGCATTTACATATGCTGGCCAAAAACTACTCATCCAAGTTGGATATACAAATCCAACATACATGTTCAAAATCATGAACAATCCAAACATATTTAAAACCAATTCACAAGTTCACAAAAACAACCATACAAAAATTCACAACCAACCATAAACACATTATCGAAAAGTTCGCAAAATGTTCACCAATACACAAAAGTTCACAAGTGAATTCAGTGGTCCTCACTCTTCCTCTTCCTCATCCTCTTCCTCTTGTGGATGTACTAGTCTACGGTGAAATCCGGATACTTGCTGAGATTTCATAAATTCAAGTGAAGCGTGCTATTGGCTCAGTGAAACTGTCCACCTTTTCTTTAAGCTGCCTATTTTCCAACCCAAGTAAACGAGCATGCTTAATCCATTGATGTAACTCATAAGTTAAATTATGCACTCGTTGCTCTCAAATCCGAGTCATCCGGAGTAGAAGCTTTCGGTGATTTGAAAGACATGGTTGATTTTAAGTTTTTAGCCTCGGATCCAAGTCCATAAATGCGACCTTTCTTGTTCGCATTGTCTTTGACCCACAACTTATGTTGTGAAGGGGTGGAGACATGATCCTCAAAAGAGTTGGGGTCATCAGTAGAAGGTTGAGTGGGTTGAGTGTTTTGCAACTCTTCCCACTCTTTGTGAAACTTGTCCTGAATCATATATAAATATTTGAGATATGCAACTATCACAGGTTGTCAAAGAAGATCATATATTGAAAAATATAAAAATTGCATATATAAGGTTACTCACATAAATGGCCTTGGATTTTTAGTCGACCCATTCGTCCTTTTTTGTTTTGTGGGTTCGTGAAAATAGTTGGGTCGGTAGAGGAAGAACTCCTTTAAGCTCCTTCATCTAAATACAAAAAGGTTAGTAGAGATTCAATTTACTAATATGAACATGTTAATAGTTTCATGTGTAATCACTAAAGGGGTATGTACCAATCGCCGCTTATGCTCCATCATAGGGATTGAGCCACAAGTATGGAGTGATGAACCAAGTCCACCTTGATCGAGCATTGCGGTTTTTCCGAGCCTGTTCACGGAACTTCTTGTAGTCAGTAGTTTCCCAATATTCTAACAACTCTTGCCAGTAGTTGTCACCCAACCATTTTGGCTTCTTCTTATTTTTCCTTACCTTCAGCATGAAGTCCTTTAATCGATCACTTCCTTTCTTCTCAAAATTTCTTCTTATTTGGACTTCATCGGTTGGAGACCAAGTGAAAAATTTCTGTATAAATGAAAAATTAGTTTATAAGTTATGAAATTATAATATAATGCTCAAACATGCACAATAAGTCATTATGTTATCTCAAATTCAGAAAACTAAAGATTTGTCATTACCTTAAACTCAGAAAACCATAGATCACGTTGTGATCGAGGAACTTTACCCCATGTAGGCCATGCTCCGTCATACTTGCTTTGGAAGATGTGGGAAATCGTGCCTACAACTTTATCAATGGGGAAGAACCTAATCAAGAAACATATAAAATAGTTAGTTATACTATTCTACTATTAAGCTTAATTTATTTTATTACTTATTATCACACTTACCCTTCACCATCCGGCTCAATCTGAATCTTTTCCTGGCTGCTAGCATTGCTTGATTCAAGACTAGCATGCTCGTTGCCTGCATCGGTTGCCCTATCATTTGTAGACCTTTTTGGTGGCCTTTGTTCGGCACCAACGTGGATGCGTAGTATAAGGGTTGTACCATATTAGTTATATGCGTACGTATTGGGCGGGTTTGAGTACATATGAGCGTGTTGAGAATATGGAGGGTTTGGGATGAAAGACACACCCATTGGGCTTTGCATGTGTGGGATGTTTGGAGGTTGGAAATAAGGAGGGTCGGGAATAAATGACCCACCCATTGGAGTTTGGTTGTAAGAGGAGTGTAGGGATAGTGCTCCACCTACAGGAGACTAAAGGTTAGGAGGGTTTTGAGAGGGGGTAGAAGTGATTACATCATTACCTTCACCATTGGTACCGACTGGTTCTATCCCTTCCTCGAGTAGCTGATCTTTTTGACCTGCTTCTACCTCTCTCCATATTTCCTAACATAAACAACATAAAAACATTAGTAAACATCCAACGGTTAACTAATAACTTCCAACTAACAAAAGCACATCCACTTCTCATCATATATATATATATTCTACCCATAATAGTGGTACTTTACAGTAATAATGATCTTTGTACTTTTGAATTTTGGGTGGTCTTGAACACTTCTCTAAATAAAAAGTAGTAAATATGAGATTATTTTTAATTGGATTGTAATCAGATTGAAGTAATATATACTCAACTTTTTTGTTTTCTTTTTGAAAAAATAAATAACTTGTATTAATTCCCAAAAAGGGGAGGTAATTACATAGTATAATACTTAGGCAACAATTGCACACCATTTATGGATGTGATCTAGATCATAATACTACTACTTTTAATTTTAATTTAAAAAAGGAATTATTTATGTACTATTCAATTTTAAGGGGAAAAAACATGAACTAGATCATAATGTTATGGATTTATAATGTGCACCAAAGATTTTTCACTTTGAGCAACTTATTTTTTTATCACACAACAAAAAGTAGGGATGTTAATATTATAGGGTTCTTTGGTAAATTGAACTTGATGATTTAGACAACAGTAATTAATAAATAAATAAATAATAAAAATATACTCGATTCAATTATCAAGAAAAATTGGTCCGTAATTCAATCGAGTCCGGATTGAAATAAGCCTCGATCCAAGTCTAATATGATATCAAGACACTTTTTTAAATAAAAAAACAATTGTAAGATTTTATAAAATTTGTCACTAGAAAGTATTTTATGATACTTTCGACATTTTGTAACTATATTTTCCCAATATCATATCGCAATGATTATAGGTGTCACATATTTAAATATGAAGTGATGAGGCTATTAAATCCATTATTATTTTACTCGTAGGTATTTATGTTATAATTAAACTAACCATACCTAATTAGCATAAATAAACTCACACAAATATAATTGATTACATTATTTCTACCTAATTAGTATAAAATAACGCACACACAATTATAATTTATACAATTATTTCAAAATTTATAACAATCATTTCATTTCTAATTTCACACAACTAACCACTATTTATTAATAATTTGTCAAATGTTCAATAAATTTATAAATAAACCACAAACAATTGCACATATATAAATCACAAATAACATTTACTTCAAGTTCAACAATAATTTCCAACAAATCTAACCCCACATACTTTAAACAACACAAATTCTATACATAAATAACATTTACTTCAAATTCAATAATAATTTCCAACAAATCTAACATCACATACTTTAAATAACACATCATCTATACATAAACAATATTTACTTCAACTTCAACAATAATTTCCAACAAATCTAACCTCGGATACTTTAAATAGCACAACATCTATACATAAATAACACAATTGCACATTTTTCTTTCAAATTCATTCACAAACAACATTAATTTGCATCAAATTATATAAATTCATCAATTTGAAGTTAAATTATTGAAAACCCTAAATCTAATAATAATCAAGAAAACAATACATTCAAACTAGGCGGCGGCAGGATCGGGCGGCAGCGACGACCGGCATCTTCCGGGCGATAACAGCGGCGGCACAAGGAGTGGAAGCAACCAAGGAGAACTCACCCATCTTTGGCCTTCGGGTTCCTCGAGCGGCGGACGGAACCGGGGCGGCCGGAGACGGCGGCGGCTATCGACCTGCGGCGGCGATCGACCGGCGGCGGGAGGGGGTTGTCGACGGGCTGGGCACTCTCGCTCGCAAAATCGCTTGGACTCCTCTCTCTCTCTTCGCTTCGGTTTCTCGATCCGGTCGAAAGGCCGGATCTGAATTTTATTCATCGTTAGCGATGAACTGTTCCGTCGGTAACGACTAAATTAATTTAATTACATTATTTTTTTGGTTTTCCTAGATCTGAAAATTTGAAATACCCTAGCTACGGATTAGCGACGGAATATTTCCATCGCTAATTCCAAATTAGCGACGGATCCTCGTTTCCGTCGCTAATTCCGTCACCTGTCGACACAATTGCCAATTTTTGTCATTTTCCGTCGCTATTTGGCGATGGAACCGTATCCGTCGCTAATTTCCATCACTATTTAACAGTTTTGTAGCAAGTGTAGTAATCAGCACTTTATGAGCATTAATAATCAGCGATAAATATTAATAATCGGCAATATTTTTTCCAATATTATAGTGCTGATCCGATGACCTTTGTCTCCCTTAGAGATATTTTAAACATCTTGGACCAAGGTTTGGATTATTATTCCTTTTGTCTACACAAATAATTAGAAGTTGAGAGTAGACTTGTTATCAATTGCAAATTAAATGATCCACATCTCCATCAACCACAATGTTTTGTTTACTCCGAAATATCAGCCAAAACCGCCTAGTTTTTTATTTATCAAACTATGGCATTTGTGAGAGTCTCTCTCTCTCTCTCTCTCTCTCTCTCTTCCCTATCGATTATTTCATCAAACTATGGCGTTTGTGTAAGCACCACCACCACCACAGCCAAGGAGAGGAGAGGGGGAACCAACGAGCACTACCGTACACCACCTAGCGAGAGCAAACCGGAGAGTTGAGAGTAGGAGAGGAAGACTAAGTGTAATGAGAATAAGAGAGAGCCAACTACAGAGAGGCCAGCCACCACCACCGCCATCGAGGCAAGCGAGGTGGAGAGGAGAGCGGGACAGGAGCAGGGGACAACGAGCGAAGAAAGAGGAAAAGACCGAGAGATGAATTAGGGTTTTTTTCCAACGAGGTTTATATGCAAGCCCTAGAATTCGGGGTTGAACCGCAATTTAGCCCTGAATTCACGATTGAACCGCGGTTTAGCCAGTTCTCCGAAGTCAACCGGGCGGTTCAGCTAGTTCTCCCGAGTCAACCGGGTCCACTGGTTTAGACAAAGTTTTTCCAGTGTCGACTATCCAAATGAGCCTACCGATTAAACCAACCAGCAAACCCACCGGTTCCCGGCCTAATCGGTCCGACTGCCCGATCCGGTCCGGTTTTAGGAACATAGCCTGAAAGAGGTAACGTCATTTCCGGGTCAAGTTCCTAGAATTGTCAACATTCTTATCTGTCCTTGTCACGGTCTAGCTAACGCGGACCTCACCTCCTCGCTTACAGTATCGACTTTACCATTAGAGGGGCTTAACTCGGGAACTCTCCTAAGTATGAGCCTTTGTGCAAGCGTAGCAATTCGACAATATGTAGCTCGGCCCAAGACAACTCAGTAAGCCCGAGTGCCTCCGACCTACTTCACAAAAGGTTCTCCAGAAACAATATCTATCTAGATTCATGTGAAAATATGTATATAGGCAATTAGGCACGAGCTTAAATTTCACAATTCTCTTACGTGAATTGTTTTCACAAAAGACAAGAATGATTCATGCTTGGTTCAGAAACATAAAATTAATAATAATAATTAGTTTTTCTTGCGGAATATTGGGTATCATTCCTGCACAATACTGTAACGCAATGCATAATCTAGTTCATAGAATGCATAAAACTCAATAATTAGCCTATTCAAATATAATGTTATCATAAACTGCCTTGTATATTTTTTTAATAACAAAGCTGCCTGTAAACAGCCTGAAAATGTAAGTAAGATGATGGAAAAATTGGAGCTGTATCCTCCTCCTAAATAACTGTCAAAGATGTGAAACTTCAAACATTGTAATATCAAGCCCTCTTTTTTGTCGCTGGCACAGGCCTTTCGCCGCTGGATGTAGTGTTGCATGATGCTGGGAGCAGCCCTCGTAGAACAGCTAGAACGGCCACGGGCAAGAAGGGGTAGTACACCATCAGCAACTTCTTTGATGCCTTGCCTGACCCAATCATTTCTGACAGAATTGCGACCTGCCACATATATGGTCTTCATCAAGCTTTGTCCGTGATTGTATTTATATGCTTACTTGTTACCAGAATTATCCTAGTAGTGTAACATTTGTTGTAGAAGGTCAAGAAGAATTCTCAGACACATGAGATTAACTACAGTTTACACAATTTTTGTGACCCCAGAAAAGTTGGAAAATTTTCACGATTATCCTCTAGGATAGAGGGGACTAGCTCAACGATAGTTCCAAAAATTTCAATTTTTTTTTTGTTTGGGGGGAAGGGGGTTTAAAAACCCCAACACCCTTTAAGAATGGGAGTAATTACCACTTTAACAAGGGTTTCCTCCCGTTTTATTAGCCCCAAACAGAAATCCAGAACTCAATTACACAGATCTGTACATATAAAAAGAGTTCATTTTTTGACAATCTGTGTGATCAAAAAGCATGATCGCATTCAAGAAACCCAGTCAATCTTTTACCTATTTTGCCTAGTAAACCTCCTTTCAGCATACTAGCTTCGTGATTCTTTTAACTTTAAAAAAACAAATAGGACATGATGGCTTCGACACTGATCAACCATATACTTAGATTTACTGAAGGATTTCAATCATACGTTATTGTCCTAGTTCATAAGACCCACCAACTCATCAGCAGCTTGAAGAAACCAAAGACATCAACATAATGAATCCATAGAATGTTTTTCCATCTCACCTTTCTAGCCCTCATTATTTTGACTTCTGAATGTAAAAACAAAATTTGTCTGCATTGTGTGCTTTGGGCATGAAGTTGCTTGGCCAAAATAGTATTTACTAGCATCCCTAGAAATTCAACTCAAATTAAAAATGGCACACTTCATATACTGGGCACAAACCCATATCTCTGCACACTTAAAAAATCTTGTCACCTAATCACTCATTTTCTTTCATACCTAAAATGAATTAAACATAATGCTCTGTTTCATTATGTCATCTACTAGCCGGGCAAACGAAAAATTGTTCCAGAGCCCAGAGTGCCGAAAATCTGCATTCAAATAAGAGTTTTACCCTGATAGCATTACACGTATAGGCAAACTAAGAGCCACGAATGCACTGATTCACTCGGGCTCAATAGTTTCCCAGTTTAGTTATCCTACAAGGCCAAAGTTTTTCAATCGCTAACTTCTCCTTTATTATGCATATCACATCCAATGATCCTCAGTCTTATTGGTTTAGATGAGCCATAAAAGGCAATAGACTACAAATACAAAGGAATTCGGGTCCTAATGTAATATAGTCTTTTTTTCTTTTGGGAGGGAATGTAATATGTATCTAAGTTTTAGGCTTCTAGGCCAAGACCTCATTGGCTGCAAAATATATGCCTTTGGATCTTAATCATTAGTCACAAGGTAGGCATTTTCCTCTGCATTTTTACATAACATCTTTAGCAGTTTTCGAGCAGTGCTGAGCAGAGGTTCCACTTCAATATCAATATATATAACAAAAATGGTAATGAGCAATGAACCAGTTATGCCATTTTAGGCATTTCCCAGAACAAACATAATCGATTGCCTCAGTTCCAATTCAACAACTCAGAATGACATCTAGTGGCATAGCTGCTTTTTGGTCAACGTTGTCCCACGACACTGATTGCTAACAAAATTGTTAAAGAGTTTTGTATAAAAGTTCTCGAAAATCAATAAAATTGTTAAAGTGAATAACCATACAAAATAAATAATAGTTATTGATTCGGATATTTTCCGGACAGTTCTAATTCACCCGCCACATCACTAGTCAGCTGTGCCTTATCAGTCGGACAATGGAGATATCAGCCCAAGCCAACTCTTAACGGGCCGGATAAAAGCCCAAAGCCCATTAGGGTTAGGATTTCCCACTAAACTACGGTAAATTACTATCATACCCCTATAAAATTCCCCTATAAATACCCACCAACTTTCACACTCAAGGGACATATTCACATGCTCTCAAACTCATAACATCAATCCTAAGGAATTCCTCATTTGGAAAATCTCACAAGTCCCAAAGAACCCCCTTCACACACATCGAGGCAGATTTCCTCGATTCATTCAATCAAGTTCATCACTAACTTGACCGTCGGAGGGGCGTTCCCAGGATCCACCCCGGGCTTCGCCTTTTGTAGTCACATGGAATCCATCCGATTACGCCACACCCTCGGAACCGAAGCAGTAAATCCTTTCTCCCTTTGAATCATCATCCATATTATCACGTAAGTTTTTCTCCCGAAACAGCTTTGGCACCTTACGTGGGGAGGAAGGTAACTTATGGTTGCTAGTGGTACTCGATCACGATCAAGGATGACACGTGATGCAGTTGGTCCACCTTTCCCTCGTCCTCATCATTCCATGCCTATGGGGGCCAATCCCGCGGCGTCCATCAAGCCGAAGACACGGAATCGTCCCGGTGCTCCACCGGCAACCGCCAATCTCAGCCGGAGGGCTACGTCACCTTAGAGGCTCTTCAAAACTTGATATAGAACCTTAAGATTACTATCGCACAACAAGTGCAAGAGCAGAGTGCGAGCCACCATGGAGCAGCGCCTACCCCTCATGCCTTTCTAGTAGACCCCAACTCTTGGGTATGACACAAACCCCTGGGAGGTAAGCCTGTTGGCCACTTCTTAGGAGGGATACCTTCGCATGCAGCTCCAGCACAACCAACCGAGGCACCAACTGCGCTCGCTGCTGAGCAGTCAAATGCCCCCGACAAGGTGTCACGAAGAAGGCGATGCCCGGGAGATTATTGAGGCCAAGAGAGCTCTTCATAGGTTTAATGAGAAGATTGCCACTTCGAACACATCCTCGACCCCCTATGCCACCCGAGTAGGCGTTCGCCTGGTTTGAGGGTTTTGGCGATGCCCTTACCCCGAACATGGAGCGAGGGCCCCATGGAAGCAAAAGGGTCGTCAATCTTGCACGATCAGCCTACGAGTAGCCACAATTCTCAGTGAGCCTACAATGCTCCAAGGCGCGACCAAGAGTGGTTTATCGCTCGGGAACGCAAGCGATCAAGAGAAAGGCGTCATGAGCAATCAAATCTAAAGAATCCGGAGAAGTTGGAGAAGGTTAGGCGCACACCTTCTCGATCCGAAGGGAGGAAGAGCCCTTCCTTACTGGAAATCCCGCTATATCAGCCTCGTGCAGTTCCCATCTCCGGCTCGATTCACGGCCGACTCAGCCCACCTTTAACATACCATTTTCAAAGAAGATTATGAATGCTCCCCGAATGAAGAAGATAAAGGTCCCAAACATCGACCCATACAATGGCACAACTAATCCTCGAAGATCACCCGGCGTACTATAAGTCCCATATGTATGTGTAGGACGGGGACGATGCAACTTACTGTCGATTCTTCCCCGCCATGCTCGAAAGGGGTCGCGCAGAAATGGTTTAACGGTCTTCCTCAAGGGAGCATCTCTTCCTTTGAAGAGCTATGCGAGAAGTTCGTTGCTCAATTTATTATGAGTTGGAAGCGTAAGAAGACTAGCATCCACCTCTTCAAGATTAATTAAGGGAAAAACGAGACCCTTAAGGACTATGTTCGAAGGTTTCATAAAGAGGTTGTCCTTATCTCTCGACCTGCAAGACGGAGTCGCCTACACCGCCTTCCTTAACGGACTCAAAGCGGAAGATTCAAATTTTCCCTCGCTAAACAAAAGGTGTCCACTTTGGCGAAGCACTCCGAAAGGCGGCCGACTTTATTCGAGCCACAGAGATATACATAGAGGAAGGAGATGAGGATAGAAAGAAAGGAGGAGATGGAAAATTTAATCCTTGAAATGAAGAGAAGTCCTGGGGAAATGAAGTGGACCACCGCTTCAACACCGACCCCCAAAGTATTCTAATGGAGATTAAGGGGCATCCCATGCTCAAGAAACCACCTCCCATATCCACTCCTTCCAAAGTGCGAGCTTCTAACAAGTATTGCGAATTTTATAAACAAACTGGACACAACACTATAGAGTGTTGCGCGTTAAAGAAGGCACTTGGGAGTTAGCAAATAATGGGCAAATTGATCGCTTTCTCAAAAAGATACTCATGGAGCATAAGGAGTTTCTTCAAGGCAGGGATATGAGCACTATGATGATGATGATGCTACTAAGATTGTAGCCACCATCACCGGGGATTTGCAGGGGGCATGACCCTCTCTTCCTGAAAGGCTCACCTCGGGAGCGCTCAACAAGTCCCGATCACCAACTAGCCTCCACTTGTGAAGGTGCCCACAGTGACCTTCGAAGAACAAGATTTGAAAGGCATGGTCGCCTCACATGAGGATCCTTTGGTCATTACACTCGAAGATTTTGGACGCTATAATGCGCAGGGTTCTTATCGACATGAGAAGCTTGGTAGACATCATCACCATGGAATACATAAGTCAGCTAAAGTATACCCCTCGAGATCTCGTTTTCCTCGTCAATCCCGTTATTGGATTCGGGGCGGACGATACACCCCATAGGCATGATCCGCCTACTCGTCGGGGTTGGAGAGAAGGTCGAGAGCCGAAACATCGAAGTGAAATTCCTAGTGATAGACATCCCCTCCGCCTATAATGTCATCATTGGTTGTCCCACCCTCAACCGGATCAAAGCGGTCGCTCCTCCATACCTTCTCCTCATGAAGTATGAGCTTGATGATGGATCCGTAGGTGAGATCTATGGAGACCAAAAGATCACGCGTGAATGCTATGTAGTAATCCTTCAACCTTTGATGGAGAAGCAAAAAGAAGAAAGGAAGACTCATGATGATCCCAAGGGTAAGAGGCCAAAGGCGGAGCCCCAAATAAAGTCTCCGAGACTATGATGGTGTGCTTTACCACCACGGAAGATCATGTCAAGGTCCGGCTTACGCCTCCCAAAGACATCGAACTCATGAGATAATGGTGCTTATGTAAATAGTTTGAGCTCATTGTCCGGCGTGGGGGCCTTTCTTTAAAGACCCACCCAGCCTAAGTCCTAAATATTTTGTAAAGGAATCACCCACGATTGACGCGACTTTTTGAAGACGCTCAGCGGGGCACACATTCCTCCCTTCAGTACGGACTGCGATATTTTATATTAATACAACAAGCAAGCTTTCCGCATCTTTACATCTCACACTTTACTTTAAGACGGTGTTGGGGGCATGAATAGGGGCTAATATGAATCCCTAAAGCGCCCAAGGCCTCGGTTCCTTTCGTTGTATTTTCTTAACTTTGTCAAAGTTAGAAGAAAAAGTAGGGGCTAATATGACCCCCTAAGGCAGCTACGTTACTAGCTTCTTTCGTTGTATGTTTTTCATTGTGCCAATTTTGGGGACAACGCTAGGGCTAATACAACCCCTAGGACAGGTAAGTTGTAAAGTTCAAAGAAGATCCAACTATGATGAAGGGTGATCATGTACCCCAAACGGTGAGAAAGAAAAAATCGGCAACAATAAAAAAGAAACAACGAGGCAAGTAAGCATTTAGTAAGCATCCAACAAGCATCAAGTAATGTTAAGCCGAAGATAAAAGTCCAAGCAAAATGAATCTAAAGTAGCAGAGTATCAAGTCATATGGCACGCAGGACATCAAAGATTACTCCTAGCTTACGAAGAGTCATGAAAAAGGGGCTCATCCTTTGAGACATCTCTGGCATCCTCGTCAATGCCATCATCCTCGGGGATCTCTCCCTCCTCTAGTGCTTCCTCCTTAGGGATGGACACAGCCAAAGAGCTTGACTTCAAAGTGAGAGCTTTAGAGCGAGATCCAAGCACAAGACAAGTAAATGCCAAGCATGAAGAGATAAACTGTGGTCTTCACATGCATACACCCGTCAAAAGAAGGCTTCTTGGATGAAAAAATATTAAGTGTACGTGGCTCGTTAAACGAAGATCCCGTAGGATCATAGGAGATCCCTAAGAGACATTACTCAAGCCTCCGGGAGCTGGAAGGTCGCGTAAAGACCCATGTCCGCATGGGCACTTGCTCTTCTAACGAAGGTTAGGGGATCGCGCTCTCCATGGGATGTTCCCTAGCGAGAAACATGTACTTCTAAGCCTCCGGGAGCTGGAAGGTCGCGTAAAGACCCATGTCCGCATGGGCACTTGAACTCCTAGCTTAAGGTTAGGGAGTCGTGCTCTCTGTGGGATGTTCCTAAGCAAGATACTTACATTCACGCACTTTCAAGCCTCCGGGAGCCGAAAGGTCGCGTAAAAGACCCGTAACAATGTTACCGTGGGCAAACTCACTTTTTCGAATCCAAGGCACATAGGAGGTGGAACGCCTTCGAGATCCTAGAAGGATTACGAGAGGACTCATCCTCCTCGCAAGAGCCCTAGAAGGACCACGAGAGGACTCATCCTCCACGCAAGAGCCCTAGAAGGATCACGAGAGAACTCATCCTCCCCGCAAGACTCCTTTTTAGCCCCAAGGGGCTAAGTAAAAATCCTTCATCGCGACAGAGCGTCAACATCCAAATAGAAAATCAAAGAGAGACAAACTCGACAAAATAAGCTTCAAAGAAAGACAAAGCTAACAAAATAAGCTTCATTCATTCATTCATCCGCTAAAACAAGGGAGTGAAGGGTGCTTGTTACAATGCGATTGAAATACTAAAACTCCAAGTTAGAAGAGTGCAACAATACTACTACACTACAAGGACAAAGAAGGAACCATGGTCACCGCCTCACTTCTTCGGAAGGTTCCTCTTCTTCTCTGCAGGGAGGCTACTCCCTTTGCCTTGGGCAAGTCCCTTCGGCCCCGAGAGAAGTGGGTAGAAGGGTCATCCATTGACTCGCCACTCTCTAAGGGAAAATCGGACGACGAGCCAACACTCGAACCGACTCGTCCTCCCACCGCATCGCTTACCGCAGAACTCGGGTTCGCCGACCGAAGCTCGACGAGACAATCGTGGTTGCATTCCACCCAAGCCTTAAGTATATCCCACTCGGGATGGGTTGCAGCTTAAAACGAGCCTATGAAACTACGCACTGTCATTTATCAATCCCATCTTCAAAGCATCGTCAATGAGAAGCCGATAGAACGCCTCCGCAACAAAGGATGGTTGGCGATGTTCAATAGCTGTTTGCTTGACCTCGTCTTGGTTGAAGTGAAGGCACAACTTATCATATTCGACAGGAAGCGCTCCGGCAGTCATTTTCTCCAAAGCAAGAGAAGGGAGAAGAGTAAAGAGGTGGAAATTTACTATCCTCCTCAAGATTCACATCCTATTTATAAAAATTTGGGGCCACGAAGCCTAATGGTAAAGGCTCCACATTCCACTTTCCCACCTCAAGAAGCATGCAAGTAGAATGTGAGGGGCTAAATAATCTGGATATTTCCCAGATCGTTACTGACTCACCTACCACGTCACTAGTCGGATGTGCCTAATCAGTCGGACAATGGAGATATCAACCCAAGCCAACTCTTAACGGGCCGGTAAAGCCCAAAGCCCATTAGGGCTAGGGTTTCCCCTAAACCACGGTAAATTGCTATCTTACCCCTATAAAATTCCCCTATAAAATTCCCTTATAAATACCCACCAACTTTCACTCTTAAGGGACATATTCACATGCTCTCAAACTCATAACATCAATCCTAAGGAATTCCTCATTTGGAAAATCTCACAAGTCCCAAGGAATCCCCTTCACACACATCGAGGAAGATTTCCTCTATTCATTCAATCAAGTCCATCACTAACTTGAGTGTAGGAGGGCGTTCCCCGGATCCACCCCGGGGCTTCGCCTTTGCGGGTTTAGAAGCCGTCACGTGGAATCCATCCGATCATGTCATGCCCTCGGAATCGAAGCGAGAAATCCTTTCTCCATGCGAATCATCATCCACATCATCACGCAAGTTTTTCTCCCGAAATAGTTATGAAATTCAAGAATACTCAAAAAGGACATCCTAGGATAAACCCTAGCTCCGCCACTGCCCACATCCCATGAACAAACAAATAGAATAATAATTCCGACGAGAAACACAACGATTCTACAAAAATAGAATGAAAAAATAAGGAAGAAAGAGAAAATACCATGGATGTGGAGACGGAGGCGCCATAAATCAAGCAACTAGTCGTAAACCAAGATTTGCTGAAAGGAGACCAAACAGATTGAAGATAGAGTAGGGCCGGATGACAAAAGCTCCAACCAAACAAGACTCACAAAGAAATTGGGCTTCTCAACGACCAAATAATCCCCATACTCTTAGCTGTACTGTAAACTCGGATCTACCGAGCTTTGGGGTAGTATTCCCGAGGCGGACATGACTGGCCATCGAACAATGGCGCAACAATTGCAATTAGGAGAAAGTTGAGGAAAAGCACAGCGTCAATGAGCTTCATTACACAACCCATTTCTCGGTTTGGAGGTTAGTTTGATTGTCACGAGAGGAGAGAGAAAAGAGAAAAGGGGTCGTTGAGCCTTTGGTTAAGCGTACATGAATAGGAATGGGCCTAAAATGGCTTGAATCTGGATAATGATTTGGGAAATTATTGTGATTGTTGCGGTTGCCGTAATTTGATGAATGTGGCTAGAGTCGATGGATGGAGGAGGAGTTGGAAGCACGGTGTTTGATTGCTTTGTAGTGTTGGATGCTTGTGTCCGTGCGTCCAGCGTGGGGTAACGAGTCTTTGATAAAACTTTGCATGTCGCAAAATCATAACCATGGCAACTATGACAATTCTTATAAGGTGTTGTTTGATATAAAAAATTGGACTGGAATTAAATAAGGAGATGGTAGTTGACGGGTTAGTTATAAAACTTGAATATCTTTTCAAGTATTTGGTAGAGAACACGAATGGCATTAAGTTCGAGTCTTTGTTGTTTGTTTATTAATCATCAAATGAAATTAAAACTTTTTATTTTTTAAATTACTTTATGTGATTGTAAATTATTTTTGTTGTTGTTATTATTATTATTATTATTATTATTATTATTATTATTATTATTATTATTATTTGATTGAATAAAAGTTAAAGCTCATTATCATATTTGCTGATAATTAACTTTTATATTTATTTTATTTTTTAATTAACTACCTTTTAATTTTTTAAATGATTAATAAATTTTATTTGTAATTTTCAGTAAATCTAATTCCAAACATAATATTCTATCAAATACTATGACAAAAAAATTATATATAAAAATAAAAATAAAAATAAAAATAAAATAATAATATGAAGAAGAAGCAGAAAATACCCCATAATAATAATAATAATAATAATAATAATAATAATAATAATAATAATAATAACAATAATAGGAAAATTTTCAATATTAAGCTAATTTTTTTCTTTTTATTAATTGATACCTGAGGGATAGAAAATTGATTCCCTCCAATTTGGGGGAATCGGATTCCCTTATTTTGAGGGTAACTTAAAACCTCTAAATTTTAAATTGCACCTTCGAAATATCACAACCAAACAATTGAAAAAGAACTTAAAAGTAGAGAATTCAAGTTCCATTGCACTTTTTCCCAACTAAACAGGGCCATTATGGCCGTCCTATTTAATCTCTATCATTAATATTTGTAATTTTTTTTAAAATTAAAAATTTACTTCATAAATCTATAATATTTTGATAAATGCATGTAAAATTAGATATTTGGGTCTTATTTAGATATCAAAATCTCCCATTAATTAAATGAAATCATACTAGACAAGGAAAGTTATATTTGACCGTTGTGAACAGTAAAACCCACCCCCCTAAACCTCCCCTGTCACCTCCATTTTTTTGTCCTCTCCTCCTTCAATTATTCCGGCCAGGTGCCCACTGTAATTTTTCTGGCCAGACCTTTCCATTTTTTTCGGTTCCCAACTCCAATTTTTCTAGCCAACCCCAAGCTGAGTAGCCCATGATTTTCTTCACAATGACATTCTGCAACACCAGAAAGAATGATACAACCTCAATAGTGGCACCGTCGAGGGCCGATTGAACTCGCCAGAAGAGTTGCAGTCATCAAATAGAAAATGAAGCGACAATAATTGCACAAACGGAGGCGTTGTATCTCATCGAAAATCGAATTTGGAGATTTGGAAGATACATTAATTGATTGTTGAATGGAGTCGGGAGCATCGCCGGAGATGGCAAAAACAACTGGTAAAATGATGGTGGCTGGGAATAAAGGTCGCTGGAAAATATGATTGCAAGAAATGGCATCAAGGGAAGGAGATTGAGGGAGGTCTAACTTTTTTCTCTGACCAACTTTTTTCATGTTGAATGGACGAGGGATACGAATTAAATTCACAAACTAACCTAAAAAAATTATAATTCTCTTAATTTATAAATTTTTATGTTTATAAAATTAAAAATTATAAAATTGAACAATTGAGATTAAATCGTGCCATATGTAGACTCATATTGTGGGAGTTCCTATGGTTACCGTGGTTGCCAATTTACGGTAACCATTACACCCACACTCAAAGTTTGGTCATCCCTAGCATAGTACACTCTTCCAACGTAAGGACGAGTATTAAAATTCTTTTAAAAATTATTATATATAAAATAATAATTATTTTTCCTATAATAATTATAAACTGATTTAATGGTCAATTTAATTTACTAATATGTTAGACATTTTATTTTTACTTTTTAAGATCTACATAATATACTATTTATTCTTATGTTCAAATAATTTAAATTCTTTTTCTTAGTAATATTTTTGTCATTTCTATATGATGATTTAGATATGATTAACTGACCCTTTACTTGGCTTTGAGTTAAGGACATTCATCTAAACTTAGAATTAACCGAGAAGCATCCTAAAAGAAATTCGGAAGATAAAGTCATTTCAAACAACGAGTTACTTATTTAACATGATCGATAGATGACTCGACCTAAGACTTTGATCTTAGCAGATTTCTTATAAAAGTCTAAGGACTCAATTCTATTTCAAAAGTAGATACTCGACCTAATCATATTAACCGAGCTTGACTGAGCTAATCAATTCTCAAAAACCGACTCACACAATATGACTCAAACATCAAGTTTGCTAAAGTAATTTCACATTTATAACATCATTCTAAATTTGGCTTGCTTCAACAATTGAACTAAAATTAGTTATCCGAATTCTATTTAAGCCACAATGATTATACTGAAATTAATTAAACGTGACAAACAATGGAATATGTCTAAATAACTCATAAATATTTTCTCGTAGTGACTGATAAATACCTTTACTAGAACCATAAAGACTACGCGGACTAATGAAGGTATATTATGTCTTGAGTGATAAATAAGTTATACATATCGGCATGTGTTGCTTGCCCGACCAATGTTAAGTATCAAACAATTTATATCTTGGTAATAGTTTTGGGGATTGGAAAGGAAAATTAGAACTAATTTTCTTCTTTAATTTCATACTAAACAGAATGTCGAACCAGAATGAGAGCGTTCTAAGAAATAAACTACAAGAAAACCACATGGAATCTATGCATTCTCAATAAGTTAATCATATCCCTCCAACCCCTCATCAAGAAATAAAGAGTGATATGATTAAGAATGAGGACGAACAAAAGGAGTACCTAAAGATATAGACCACTGAGTTATTGGTGACAATTATAGCCGTGGTGACAAAGAAACTCAAAGAATCGGAATCCAATAATTCGGATAAGGGAAAATTTTTCGAAAGGGCTACGAAAACAAAATCCAAAAACTTATGATGGGAGAATGGATCCAGTGATATTAGAAGAATGGATTAGGCAATTGGAAAAAATATTCGATGTGGTCGAGGTACCAAATAATAAGCATGTAAACGTTGGAGTCTTTACCGCACCGGACAAGCCGATATCCGGTGGGGAACTGTAAGGGATAGGTTCCAACGTCTCTAGGGCACGTGGGACAAGTTCGTGGAGGAATTAAGAGTAAAATTTTACCCAGTTCCCTTACAAAGGCAAAAAAAAAAAAAAAAAAAGAGCTAAATAGGAACCATGGTCGGTCGGGGCTCGCCGAGCTTCCCCACTCGTGTCGTCTCTTTTATCAATATTGATTTTGAAGATGGTTTTAGAAAGTCGATTTTGGAATGTAGGGATGAACCTTTTATTAAGATTTTCCTACTTTTATTAATTAGTCAAAGTTTGAATGGCAATTTCATTAATTCTTTTATTTTAGAAATTATTTTCGAATTCTCGGGATCTTATTTTCTAATTAAGGAAAAAGAAAAATTAGGGTTTTGGTCCCGTCGTGAGGCTTTAGGGCCAGATTGGTGTAAAAACACAAATCTGGACCGAACCCTCCCTGCCGACCACCCGAGCACAGGCCGCAGCTGTTCCAGGTGAAGGCGGCGCCGGCCGAGGCGGGAGTTGACGAGTCGGCCTCGGCCTCCGCCCTGGTGGGCGGATCCAGAACATACTCTTACTGTTCATGCAACCACAAAATACCGAGATGCCATTCAAAGAATAAAATAAAGGACTCACCGGTTAGTTTTTAAGAAAGAAAACTAACAAAAACAAAATTTGCTCTTTCAATCTTAGTATGGAAAAACTACGACTAAAAGAGGCTAACATGACTCCATCCGTCTTTGAGCCGAGAATCGGATTCGGGGCGAGGGTACGAAACACGGGAAAACCTTCCAATCCGCTCGTCCGAAGATAGCCATTACTAGTTCGAGTAGTGTATTAAAAAAATCATGTAAACAATCAAGCAAGAGACATACTAAACAAAATTAAAACAACCACAACATAACAAGGAAAACAATCAAGAAACGCAGTAAAGAAAGCAATAAAGGAAAGAAAAGCGAAAAATAAAAATTACATCGGTTAGGGAGGAAATTAAAGCGATTACATCTCTTAAACCACAATACGGAAAGCAATAAAACAAAAATACATATAACCATTTGAAGGCTAAATTATGGCCCCGAGGTTGTCCCATCTTGTCGATCCGGA
Organism: Talinum fruticosum; assembly: GCA_021018815.1. Taxonomy (NCBI): domain Eukaryota; kingdom Viridiplantae; phylum Streptophyta; class Magnoliopsida; order Caryophyllales; family Talinaceae; genus Talinum; species Talinum fruticosum. The sequence continues at coordinate 4,363,252 of JAITYX010000035.1, read as the reverse complement.
TCTCCACCCTGGATCTCTCGATGCATTGATGACATCCAAAGAAAAAGGGATAGTTTTGTGAATTGTGTCTATGATATAGTAATGATCAGTTGAATGAGTGCCCGAGAGATCAGAATAATCGAATATTCTTTAGCTCTTTACACGATTCAATAGTAAAAAGTGAATGCTTATAGAAATTTCAGCAGAGTGACGGTTACGTGAGAGTATTCAGGTTGGCTTTCAGCAGCGTGATGCTAAGGTAGGAAGCCTTATGAGAATGAGAGCCAAGACTCTATATTTATAGGAGAGGACCTAGGTCACAAATGACCTAGGATTTGCTTCTTATCAGCCGTCCAAACTGTTGAAATAAAATCGGGCCAAATCCTAAGAAATAAAACCGGATTAGTAAGAGGATGAAACCTGGATAGAACCGGTTAAAAGGAGGGAGGCGAGCGCCGGCCAACCGGGCTCTCCTAGGGTTTCGTGCCCTAGTTGTGCTTCCAAGGACTCTCCAAGCCCAAAATGCAGCGTTCCATCATGCTTCTAGAAGGCGGGCGCCGACCACGACGTCGTTTGGAGGGTAAAAGCTTCTAACCTCGTGTGGGTCTGTCTCATGAAGCTTAAAACACAGACACTTTGATGGTCCCGATCATGGAATGGAATGTCTGTAACGTTGTCTTCAGGTCTTCAGCTCCTTGTCTAATATGGACAAAAGTAGAATGCAATATTCTGTACTTGGAATTTCCCGACACACAACATGGGACTCCACAATCTCTAAAGGCTAAGCACGATTCTTGGACGGTTCGAAAGAAAAGAGGATTTATGGACTGACCTAAGACAAAAGGCTATTTATTTGGTGCTTGGGGTCTTTGTGGTTTACTGGCTTATGTTGCACCAATCAATCACGAGTCCAAGATCAAAATCTACAAACCGACTCGGGATTATCATCATCAGCCCAACAAAATAAAACATGAAATAAAGAGATAAGAGACGACACTTTTTAGGTGTCTACAATTAGCCCCCACTTTGACCGAGTCTAAAAAGACAAAGGGCCAAAGTAGAAACTAAAGGATACTTACCTCGATTTTTATAAGGCATTGTGTGACATTTGGAATTGGTTGTAATCAAACCTGAACTCCAAAGTGGGACTTGAAATTGATCACGATGCATGCGTTTTGAAGTTCGGTAAAAGGATCCTAAGCTTGGCTTGATCGAGCTTGAAGCTTGGCATATTCCGATGCTTGAAACTTCGATCGTTTTTTATTTGAAGCTTGGTTAAATAATCTGTTGTGCTAGCACACTTGTTAGTGCATAATTGAATCAACAAAAGATCGGTATTTTTACCTAAATAATTCGATTGAAAACAGATTGATAAAACTTTTCTGGAAAAGCTGATTGGTGGGTCCGAAGGCTTCCACTTGCATGCACAAGGGACGAAAATCACATGCTCCAAGTGGACGTGGCTGCACGGACTAGGGAAGTGGGCTAGGTTGTAAAAGCTATCGACGATCGGACTCCACTGCACCTCGTGGTCGGCGCCGGCCAGCCTTTGGTAAGCATGGTCCCCTACGTGCTTGGCCGGATTCCCTTGGTTCCCTACTACTTGCTTGACTCTTGTTTTATATGCTTGGATGCTTTGACTGAGATTGCCTATAAAAGAAGGTGCGTGGTGTGTTTCATTTTACTCTTCATCCTATTCTTGCTCTCCTCTTTCATTTCCTAGCTTTGCTCCCTCTTGAAAACCAATTGGTTCTCAAGACCTCTTTTATCCTCAAAATGCCCGGAAGAAAAGCTCATCATGTAAGAATAATTAGAGCCGAGAGCTTTACTCAATACTTTTTCTTGAGTGTGAATGGCGTCCACGAACGAATGGAATCCAAGTTATCTATCGGTTGAAGCTGAAACCCAGGTTTCTTCACTTGCCATCTCCTTTTCGAGTAAGCTAATTAGCGTAAACCTATTCATTTTCTCATTTAGAGTAAACTTTTAACCAAAATCTTGTTGGATTTTGTTTTGTAGAAAGGCTCAATTCGAAGTAGTGGAGCCATCCTGAAGTTTATGGAGACATGCGAGAAGATGCACTTTCCTCTCAAGAATGTCATGTACAATGCTAGGTTCGGACCTCTCTACATCGCTCTACGTCACCTTATTGTTAGAAGGAGAGAGATCCTATTCGAGCCATCGGTGAATGATTTTGGGACACCATCAATACGTTCCACCTCCCCTTCGAGTGAGATGACAATAACTCCTTTTGATTTTGTTGTTTTATCCGTTTTGGGCTTCTCGGGAGAACCTTTAGCCTATGACCGGAATTTGTATAAGAATCGTGACTACCTTCGCCACCTTTTCCGTCCCGTAGCAGATAGATTTCCACATAGTAACTACATCAAATATACCGTCCTTTTCGAGGCTTTTGAGGATGAAGTTTTCTAGCCTCAACATTCTCCTCAACAACAAATTAGGATCATGCTTTCTCTTCTCCGAGTACGATCCTCTTTTCCGACCAGGCCGCTAAGATTCAGATTCACTATTTGGTGATTGGTGGACCTTGATAGAATAAAAGAGCTCGGTTAGGATGCTCCTTCATACACTTGCCTCATTCGGGGCCTCCGTGCCGGTGTATGGTACACAAGACCAGAATCGAACTCCACCAATTATCTTCATTTGAATGGCTTATGGAAGATCATAACATGGGACTCCACAATCTCTAAAGGCTCAGCCTGGTTCTTGGACTAGTCCGAAAGAAAAGAGGATTTATGGACCGATCCAAGACAAAAGGCTATTTATTTGGTGTTGGGGGTTCTTTGTGGTTTACTAGCTTATGTTGCACCAATCGATCATAGTGCGAGATCAAAATCCACAAACTAGACTTGGGATTATCATTATAGGGCCAACAAAACAAAACAGAAATAAAGAGATAAGAGACGACAGTTTTTAGGTGTCTACACTTGGTTTACGGGCAGCCTTAGGTAAAGGTAGTTGGCCATTTCAAAACTTGCTTTCTAGTTTGTTCTTGAATGTCCATCATTATTTGGAAAATTTTCCGCGTCCCTTTTTTGGATTGTTTCACGGTTTCGATTACGCTCTAACGAGTGGCAATTCTATCTTTCCCTTTTCCAAGAGGCGGTCAAGGGCTTTAGTGTCAGTAGTCTATACTATATATAATAGCTAATCTTTTCAAAAAGATGACATGGCGATCGAGAGTGAATTCGGGACTTTCGTCCAATAAAAAATAATAATTTATCATTAAAAAAAGGTTTTTAGTCATATCCGTACTCTGTTTTACTCCATGCCACAATAATAATAATAATAATAATAATAATAATAATAATAATAATAATAATAATAATAATAATAATAATAATAATACTATATATAATTTTTCAGAAAAATTAAAAAAATAAAATAAAAACATAATCATAAACAAAAAGTTAAATAAATAATAAAATGCTCTAAATAAATACAAAAATAATGAATTAAATTACCAAAATATTAAAACTATTTTCTGGACCTAATAGCCTAAAAACCTAAAATAAAAATGAAAAAAACTAAATTTATAAATTTATTAAATTAAAAACATGCTTTAACCTAAATTAGTAAATAAGTTTGAAAAATTATCAAATCAGTTATATATTATAAAATTATCTAATCTTAATAAGAAAATTAAATAATAACTAATCATCCTAATTAATTCATAAAAATATAAAACAGAAAATAAAAACAAAACTAAGTAGAAAATTAATAAATAACAAATATAAAAAATTATATAATAAATTAAATAAAAAATCTGAAAAAATATAATAGTAACCTAAAATCCAAAAATATTTTTTCATAATTTTCCAGAAAAATTAAACAAAATTAAAAATAATAAAATAAAAATACAATCTTAAACAGAAAGCAAAGCAAATAATAAACTGCACTAAATAAATGATAAAATACATAATTAAATTACCAGAATATTAAAATTATTTTTTGGACCTGAATATATCCTAAACACCTAAAATCAAATTGAAAAAATTAAATTTATAAATTTATTAAATTAAAGTCTTACTTTAACATAAATTAGAAAAAATCTAAAAAATTGTCAAATCGGTTAAAACTAAGAAAATTAATACTGACAAATTAAAATGACTCTAACTAAATCCTACAAAAATATAAAAATAAAATTAACCAAAGAAGGCTAATTTGATTCTAACTTCTAACAAAGTGACTAAAAAATAACAAAAATGAACAGAAAAGTAATATGAAAATTAAAATATATTAAGACATAAAATAAAATTAATATATAGAGTTATTGTATTTATTTATTTAGGGTTTGGATTATATATTATCTCTCATTTATTTTTATGTATATTGACATGCAATATTATTTTGCATCTGAAATATAATAATTTTGTCTAACATTATTAATTTTTCATTGTTGATGGTGTTTTTGACTTGGTGCCATAAAATTGTATTAATTCAAAATATATTTATTATAAGAATTTTTAAAATTAAAATCAACAGGAACATGTTATAAAAATAATATTTAAATATTTAACTATTTGAGGAAGCAATTTGGTTATTACATTCATCCTATGTACGGAATGATTTAATAAATCTCAAGAAATCATAAATTAATATAACAAAAATATAACAACTACATATATACTTGATATTAATAATTAAAAATACCTACAAGATAGAAAGTTATGAGTCAAATATGTTGTGGAATAAAACGTAATGAATAAAAAGTTAGGAATTATATTACTTCGGTTTGTGATTTGTGAACTTTTTAAAGGATTGCAAACTTAATATGTCAACTTTTATTAAGCCCATAAGACTTCAAATAAATTCGTTTGTCTAATTTTTGCATAACATACAAATCATTTTTTTTTTGTTACGAATACAGTTTATTTTAATTTCTTCTAACATGTCTATCTCGTGACTTATTATTGACAAACATATTTAAATCATATTTTTTACTATTGTAAGTTTTCTAAATTATTAAAAGATGAGTATTTGTTATCAAATCTCCCCGCCATCTTGAAATAGAATTTCATGTTACTCTTATTGTATTAACTAATTGAGAGGAAGAGTTGTGTCTCGAGGGAAGTAATTGGTTGTTAATCGAGTAAAACATGTATTTATAAAATCTCAATTGTATCAATATTTTTGCCCCATTAATTCATCTGCTAAAATCGCGATCAATTTTCAATATAAGTACAAAACACATATGATATTTTTCACTATTAATCTCAATATAAGTAGTTATTATATATTTAATTATCTTTGTGTGTACAGGTAGGTAAGAATGGATAAATCATTATATTCACCTTATAATTTTTTAAAAAAGAGATCCCATTATAGGTATATATATACTTTTTAAGAGTTTGTTTAATATTTAAGTCAATAACATTTTAGTAGGTTGGTTGCATATAAATATTTATCTAGGCATCTATTAAGTTAAATTAGTATTGATTTTGTAGAGAGTTATGAGTTATAAGTTTGATATTCTTTTATTGATTTGATGTACTTTGTGTTGTAATATTAATTTGTGACACAATGATATTTATTGTCATCTATAGGTCATCTAACTCAATATCTACCAATCATATATTATTCCTTTTCTTACTAATATTTTCATTTTCATACCCAAACATATTGCCACACTATTTCTATAACTCGTATGAGTTAGGATTATTTAAATGATTTGATTCTTAGAGGGTCCGACTTCTTAATATTTCAAATCACGAGTGTAATCTTAAAACCTTTATGATATTTTTTAACATTCTTTTTTATTTATTATTTTAGATTATTTATTTATTCTTTTGAAATTTAGAATGATTGGAAGATGAATGTGTGCTCGGCTCTAATGATTTTTATGTGTTGGGTTGTGATAACTTTAATGAGTCACGAAAACATTTTTCGTTATGAGGGGATAACATGTAAAAGAATGTTGTTGAAATTGAAACCATTCAATAAAATCAATGATCGAGAAAAAGAAACTCACAAGTACAGACATTGCTCCGTAATTCAATAATTTCTTAAGTTATGCATTGTACAACATTACTCCATGCATAGCACGGGTTCGAGACTAGTATCAATAGGGGTGTAGTCGGTATACCTATTGAGGGCATTGACATCTACACCCTTGCTAGTATTGCCTATATTGGAGGTTTTATTATCTTTGGAATGATAATTAGCTCTATACTCGGTCGCAACTTTTGTGATCGCGGTAGACAACTCTTCTTCTATCAGCAAACCAACATCTCTAAGGGTTGAAAAGTTCATCATGGGTAAGAATTTGAAGTGCTGATTATAATTGGACTCGAAGATGTTTCACAATAATCCTAACTTGGTCTTTTCCGAAAGGTTGGTCAACCATGTGGGCAACCTTTGCTCTCCATCTGGTGAGGAAATTTGTGATGCTCTCCTTCTCACCTTGCTTAATTAATTCCAAGTCCCCGAGGGTTACAATCAGATAAGCGTTATAGGACTATTGATGGAGGAACTCCTTGCACGAGATGAGTCAAGTTGGAAACCTTGTGTGGGGTGACCGCATTGTACCACTTCATTACGTCAATGTCGAATGTCAAGGGGAAGATAATGTGGTAAGTGTCTTCAGGAATGTTCTTAAGAGTCATCGCTCCCAAGAAGTTGTGTACGTGATGATGGGGATTCTCGGAATCTTTGAACTTAATATCGGGCATGGTAAACTTAGGAGGTAGTTTACCCTTAGAGATTGAAGTGAATCCCTTATGATCAAAGTAATGGTTATTGAACATGGATGACTCCCTTAACATCTGTTCTATCCGATATACACGTGATTAGGCCGAGGTTTGGATTCACGTTTAGGGGATTCGTGTTTGGGACTCTCTGGAGGAGATAAGATAGGTGGAGATGGCGGAACTTATCATTCCGCTCTTCTCAAGCGTTCAACTTCCTCATCTCTCTTACTTGTCCTCAATAGCCCTTATGATAATCTTAATATCCCTCGATATAGATGACATTTTCTCCTCTTGAGCATTCAATCCAGTCTCCACCTTGTCTATATTCTTATTAAGTAAACTAAGATTAAGAGACTGCTCCGAATTTAGATCCATTGGGAAGGAACTCTTTCTAGGTACTTGTATTATGGCAAGGAATAAAATGAGACGGTGTAGTGTGCACCGAAGCTTGTCACACCGGTGTAGACCGCAGAGTGGAAAGAAAAGAAGATGTGCCGAACTCCTTGGTGAGGTGTTCTAATCTTTTAGAGCTTGGATTCCGACGATATTCGGTTGCCATAGACTTTCCTATTCTGCAACCCAAAGGATGACGTTTAGAACCATGTGAGAGAATATCGGTTTTGGGAGGAAGGGACTTAAGCATGAGACTCGAAGAAATTAAGGATGCTTTTATTTTGATGCACATAAAAAATGTGATGATGAAATGAAGCATAACTTAGTTAAGATGATAATCTAGCTAATGAATGACTCGATTCTTAAAGAAAATATGCTTTTTATTCCAGCTAAATGATGTCTTTCCTTACATTTGAGATGAATTTGATTTGTGCTAAATGCAAAAATGCAAATACAAAACGAACTTACCTAATATGGGATGAATGTAATTGAACTCACCTAATATGAGATGAATTTTATTTGGCTAATGCAAATGAACTCACCTTATATGAGATGAATTTGATTTGGCTCATGCAAATGTACTTACCGAGAGGAATGTAAATGTCTAATGCAAATGAACTCAACCGAGATGAATGTAAATGTCTAATGCAAATGGACTCATCTAATATGAGATGAATTTTATTTGGCTAATGCTAATGAAACATGGGAATAAAAAGAGAAAAACAAGCTGGGCAAAGATAAAGGGGATCTCTGGTGAGACCTCCTTTGAGGCTGGTAGCGGTGCCTACTTAGGCTGTTTAAAGAAAATTTTAGTATGACTCGGAAGTACAAATCTTTGGAATGACCCTAGTAGGAAAAGAAAGGATATTTTGACTTTTGGCTAAATGCATATAATGGACCGAAAGTGTTTTATTTTCACCCATGCAAGGGCTAATAAGCACTCCTCACCTATTCCTAAAGGCTCACAAGTAAAGGATTAAATCTAAAACACACACAGTCATTCAAGTATGCAAATGAAGTCCGAGGGACCACCTAATAATAAAAAAGGCTCTATGGTCAAAAAAGGTTAAAAAGGTAAGATACATGGTGACTCATAGTCCGAGAATTTGGTCCTCCGTGTGGGGCATGGCGGGATAATCAGCCAGAATTCTCGGTGCCTCTTGGTGAACCAAATAGTTTGACCCAAGAGCACGTGCTACGAGGGAAGAGGTACCGTTTTCTTGGACAATCAAGCCTAGTTGGGCCCACCTAGGATCCGAGTGGGAGCCTCATTCTAGAAAGGGTAAACAGGGGTAGAATAAACTCTTCCTAGGGGTCGAAAACAATATTTAAACTAGATCGAAGGTTGCTAAATACAGGATGTCTAATGCAAGCACATCCTTAAAATACGAGTACTCAAATTTTCAAGTTTCACCCTTTTAATAAATGATTTATCCCTAGTCGAGTCACCACTTGTAGGAACCACAACCGACCAGAGGCATGCTAGGCTTCCCTACTTGCGTCGGCTTTCTTTTTAAGGTCGGTTTTCAAGATGGTTTTGAAAGTCGATTTTAGAATGTGGGGATGAACCTTTTATTAAGAGCCACTGAATTTTATTAAGTCGAGTTAACAAGTTAAATCAGATTGAATTATTGGCGTTTTATTAATTATTTTAATTTTATAAATTGTTTTCGGAATTCCGGGATATTATTTCCTAATTAAAGGACAAATAAAATTAAAAACTAGGGTTTCGCCGTGGGACTTCGAGTACAAGCCGGTGTGAAAACACCGGTCCGGACCCAACCCTCGGCCGCTAACAACCCAAGGCGAGCGACACCCGCACTCGGTGGTCGCCGGTGTCGGCCATAGGCACTGGGCGACACGATCCGAAGACTCGAGATCTTGACACTAAGTATTTTATAAAAGACTCAGGTATAAACTTCTATCTCTCTTAAGTTTTGATTGCAAGTCATTCCGAGCTACATAGAAACTCATATTTAAGTTTTCATCAACGGTCCGAGTGACTCAAATAGCACTTTGTTTGATATCTTCTCTACTAAGGTATTCGACCTACTCGGAATCTACTCGGAACCATCGCATGATCAAATAATTCTTTTAACACACTTTTTCGAATACTAACTATGCTTGCTATGGTAAAATGAATTACAACATTAATTCGATCTTCTAAGTCAATTTATTTCTTAGAGAATTATTTGATAGATTAAGTTTACTCACTCGACGTTTATCCTTTAACTTGATCTTTCTAGGATTTATTCCGAGCTGACTTTGAACCTATTAGATAATAGACTCGGAATATTCTACTCTTTTAGGCCTAGGATAATTATGCTCTTAATTACTCGGATTTAATTATTATCTTTGCCTAATCTTAGAGTAAAGCATTGTATACTTTGAGAACCAATATGGTTTGCTTTTGTAGGTTATTCAAACAAGGCTAATCTAGTTTTTGAATCTTAAAAGCAACCGACAACTAGCCATTAGACACCAGCAGACGGTTTTAGCCAATTCCGGACATAACTCACACACCTTGTTAGGGCATGTCTGTTTTCAAAACTGAAAAACTTCAACGCTAGGCTCAATGGTGGTTTCCACCTTGCTTTTCGAGACAACACCAATTGATTGGAACACCTTTTGGAGCAAATAACCGTTGCCGAACATTCACACTCCAACGGACCTTTTCGAGTGAGTTAGAAAAGCCTTTACAACGGCTAGTAACGATTTCGATCCGGAAATCGGACTCAACGGCTACTCGCTTGGTCATCTATAAATAAAATCCACTTCACAAGACTTGAAGATTGCTGAGTACATTGCCTAATTTCTCTTAGTGCATTACTCACTCAATCTTCTACTTACAACTCCAAGTATGTATTTTATTTTTTTTCTTGTAATCAATTACATTCTTCACTTACTTTATTTGTAAGTCCCTTGACTGTGCTTGTGAAGGTTAACTTAGCTTAGTGTCTCCTAATTGTAAAGGTTACCTCAGTCGGGGAAGTACTAGATCGGATAAGGGATCTTCGAGTCTAGGAAAATATTGTAAGAAATTATCTAAGGCGAGTTGATAAAGTCGGTCTTGTGTATTTTGAGGATTCAAAATAGTGGATTGGACTTGATGCTTAGATTAGCACTGTCCGTGATTTTCTGCCCTAGGAGGATTTCCACGTATTTATGCGTGTTTGCATTTCGCGTCCAATCTAGACTCGGACTCAGTTGTTGATTTCTTTCGTAGCAAAAATTGTCTAAGTTCTTTTAAATTTCCCCATCACCCTATTCACCCCCGCTAGGGTGACTTAGACTTTCCAAGAGCAAACCTTCAATTGGTATCAAAGCCTAACCTTTCAAGAAGGACCTAACAATCTAAAGGTCTAAAGATCGGATGGCTCGGAACAATTGAGAGTTCGATAAAGGAAGGTCATTCACCGGACCACCAAAGTTGAAAGGGTCAAGCTTTGTGCATTGGAAGAAACCGATGGAGTGCTTTCGTTGGACAAAGATGAAGAGGTTTGGAACATCATTCAAGAAGGAAACTTTATTCCAATGAAGATGGAAGGCATGAGATCTTTGCCCAAAGAAAAATATGAGTACACCAGTCAAGAAAAGAGAAGTTCGAAAGAACTTCAAAGCAATGAACACACCGATGTGTGCTATCGACTCACACGAGTACAACAAAGTGTCGGCCTGTGACACGGCCAAAGATGTGTGGGACACTCTTGTTAACACATAGGAAGGAACAAGTCAAGTGAAACAGGTGAAGATAAGCTAATATCTTCACAAATATGAGCTGTTCAAGATGGAGTTAGAGGAAAACATCACTCATATGTATATTCGCTTTAGTGAGATTACAAACAATCTCAAATCTCTGGGTAGAAAAATCTCTCACGAAGAAATGTGCGAAAGATTCGAGAAGTCTACCAAAGAAGAGATGGGGTCCCAAGGTGACAACCATCAAGGAAGCTCGAACCTTTCTCAACTAAAATCGGACGAATTGACTGGGAAGTCGCTTACTCATGAGATTCATCTAGAAGAAGAGGATGCTGAGGTCGGCACCAAAAAGAAAATTGTGCTGAAGGCCTCGGAAAGTAGAAGGGAAATTTTGAGCTCGTCGGACTCGGAAGAGGATCCGATGGCACTCATTGTCCGAGGCTTCAAAAGAATGATGAAGTATAAGAAGTGGGAAAAGAGGCCAAACGAAGAGTTCCATAAGAAAGATAATAAGGACGAGAAAAGGTAAATATTCTTCTCCTTTAAAGTTATCTTTAATTAAGAACTTTGCCTATTTTGAATGTGGCAGCAAAGATCACATAGTCAAAGACTATCCAAAGAGAAAGAAGGACAGAAAAAGAAGAAGGCTATGATGGCCACATGGAGCGATGACGACTCATATGAAGATAAAGACGATTCCGATGACTCAAAGTGTCTAATGGCACTAACGAGACTCAAAAGCCGAATCCGAGTTAGATGTCGACAACTAAGACACCGAGGAGACAAGTCCTCGGGAGGTAATTGAATACTTTTTCAAGTTCTCTAAAGCTGATTTAGCCATATATATATATTTACACTTTAGAGGAAAAATCAAATTCAGATTCTTCTCGGTTCAAAGAACAACTTGAGTCTCTTACTTCGAGAGCAATCGTTTGAAAAATGAATTCGAAAAATTGAGACTAACTCTAAAAGAAATCAAGAGTAGTACTCAAGCTAATGAGACTGAGTCCGAGTCACTCAAAAAGAAAATGAGCATCCGAAAAGAAAGCTCAATGAGTCTCAAGAGCTTGTTTTGAAATTCACTCAAGGTCGAAAAACCTTGACATGCTTTTAGGCTCACGAGTATGTATCCTTCAGGAAAGAAGGACTTGGTTTTAATGAAGAGGAGGAATATAATTCCTACTTTAATATTTTCAAAAGGATTCCAGAACTGTGAAGTTCGGAAAGGTTGAGTATGGTCCCATTCGGAAGAATGAAAGGAGGACTCGAGCCAAGACCAGTTTACGAAAAAAAACCTTCTCCACCTGTTTACAAAAGAAAATATTTTCAAAAGAAAGAGACACGAGACTTAGTTTTCTAGAAAGAAGACTCGGAATCGGACCAAACCCAAAGTCACTCAAATCTGGGTTCCCAAGAGTGTTCTTCCTCGGATAAGGACCACGAGTAAAGGTAGTTATTCGGTTCATTAGAGACAAGTGAGAAGGGTTAGTTTGTCTTTGACTTACGGGTAACTCAGAAAAAGATGAAAGGTCATTGGTACTTAGACAATGGATGCTCACGCCACATGTCGGGAGATTGAAGACTCTTTTCCGAGTTAGAAGATCTAAAAGGAGGCAAATTCACATTTGGAGATGACAGGTAAGGGCAAGATAGTTGGGATTGGCAAGATTGATGAAGGAGACAACCTAGTTAGTCCAGTTTACCTTGTCAAGGGATTAAAATACAATCTTCCCGAGCATCTCTTAGTTGTGTGACAAAGGTCATGAGGTAAAGTTCACTCGGACCATCTGCTACATTTACGATGCAACAACTAAAGAGACTAAGCTCTCAGGTAAGAGGTCGAGTAACACCTATACTAGTCCTCTTTCTAATCGAAGTCAAATATTATCTTGCTTATAAGCATGATTGAATGATGATTCTTGGACATGGCATCGTAGACTAGGTCATGTTAGCATGCACACTATCAAAAAGCTTGCATCTTATGGTTTAGTTAGGGTTTACCTAACTGTGCATTTAAGAAAGATAAAATCGTGAAGCATACACAAAAGGGAAACAACTAAGATCATCCTTCAAACCACTCAAAACTGTTTTCATATACAAAGCGCTTGAATTATGGATTTGTGTGGTGAAATCTCTATAAAAAGCCTTGGACGTAAATCGTATGTACTTGTGGTTATTGATGATTTCTCACGATTTACCGGGTTTATTTTCTTCGAACAATAATGAAGCTTTCAAAGAGTTTAGTAAGTCTGTGCGGGAAAATTCAAGTGGACTCTCGGACTTAGATTAGAAGAATTCGAACCGACCATGGAATGGAGTTCGACTACTTAGAATTTGCGGAATTGTGTGACAAGAATGATATCTCTCACAACTTCTCAGCACCTAGAACTCCTCAACAAAACGGAGTAGTGGAGAGAAAAACCGAACTCTTAAAGAAATAGGAAGGACAATGATGATTGAAAATGATCTACCTTACTATTTCCGGGTTGAGGCGATCAACCCGACAAATTACACACTCAACAGATGCCTCATCGGACCCATCTTGAAGAAAATTCCTTACGAGCATTACAAGGGAAAGAAACCCAACATATCATACTTCAAACCATATGGATGTAAGATCTTTATTCACAATAACGGTAAGGATCACTCGACCAAGTTTGATGCTAGGTCGGACGAAGGTATATTTACGGGTTACTCATCTCACAAGTAAAGCTTATCGTGTTTTTAACAAAAGAACTAACAAAGTGGAAGGAAGTATCCACATTGTGTTTGATGAGATAGATCATGGAAGAATAAGTGAGTCGACCTTGTCAAATCCGAAACTTAGTCGAGATAAAGATGACCTTGTTGAAGTCGAGCTCGGAAGGAGTAAAAAGAAAGGAACTGAAGCAACTCAAAATGAGGCAACACAGAACATTGTGACTTATACTGAACAAGCTCAAGAACCAGCTCATAATGTTGAAGGACAAGCAAATGTGGAGACTTAGCAAGCTCAAACAAGCTGAATATCGGCCAGTTCAACTAACAAATTTGGTGAACTAGAGGACAAGTAAAGCATTCAAATATGCATCTAGCCACCCACTAAAGAACATTCTATCCGACATTAACGAGTGGGGTAGAACTCATTCTTCTTTAGAAAAATCTGTGTGCATTCATTGCATTCATATCATTAATAGAACCCAGAAATGCACTAGAGGCCCTAAATGAACCTGAATACGTAGAGGTCATACAAGAAGAGCTCAATCAATTTGAAAGAAACCAAGTCCGGTCTCCGACCAAACGACCTTTTGACCACCCAGTCATAGGAACCGAGATAGGTTTCCAAAAACAAGCTGGATAAGGATGGGATGGTAGTCAGAAATAAGGCTAGACTTGTGGCTCGGGGTTACAATCAGGAAAAAGGAATTGATTGTGAGGAAACCTTTCCACCTATTGCTAGGATTGAAGTAATTAGAATCTCATTGGCATTTGCATTTAGCATGAATATGTTGTATCAAATGGATGTTAAATGTGCTTTTATGAATGGTTTCATTCAAAAGAAAGTTTTCAAATTGCCAAATCATGTTTTCAAATTGCAAAAGGCTTTATATGGTCTTAAACAAGCTCCCGGAGCTTGGTATGAAGGACTGAGAAGTTCCTTGATTGAAAATGATTTCAAAAGAGGTCAAATTGACAAAACTCTTTTCATAAAAAGCAAGGGGAAAGATTTCCTTATTTCTGAGATTTATGTTGATGATATTATTTTGGAGCTACTAATGAAACTCTATGTCGAGTGCTTTCCGAGTTAATGAGACAAGAATTCCAAATGAGCATGATGGAAGAACTCAATTTCTTTCTTGGTCTACAAACAAGACAAAGATGGAATCTATGTACATCAATCTAAGTATACCAAGGAGCTATTGAAAAAGTACAAGACTCAAAATGTGAACACATACAGACCACACCTATGAGTAGTAGTATGAAATTGGACTCGGATGAAAAAGGTAAAGCTGTAGATCGGAAACTCTATAGAGTTATGATTGGATCTCTGCTCTATCTCACATTTAGTAGGCCGGACATTATGTTTAGTGTCGAGTCTATGTGCAAGATTTCAAGCTAATAAAAAATAATCACATCTCACTTGTGGTTAAGAGGATTTTCAAATATCTTACGGGGACTTAGAATCTTGGTCTATGGTTTTCAAGATACTCGGATGCTAAGTATGTTGGTTACAAAGTTGATAGAAAGAGCACATCAGGAGCATGCTAATTTTTGGGTCAATCCCTTATATATTGGTACTTGAAAGAAACATAACTCGGTTGCTCTATCAACTGCTGAAGTTGAGTACATTACAATTGGAGCTGTGCTGTGCTCGGATCTCGTGGATTAAGCGAGCACTTGAAGGATCTTGGACTCTCATTCAAATCTATCCCAATGAAATGTGACAATCAAAGTGCAATCAGCATCACTAAGAATCCAGTTCAACACTCAAAGACAAAGCATATTGAGGTCGGTATCATTTTCCGAGAGACCGTTTCAAGAAAGGTGATATTTTAATTAAATTTATTCCTACTAAGCTTCAATTAGCTGATATTTTCACTAAGCCTCTCGGTGAGGATCAATTTTCTTTCATTAGAAATAAGCTTGGTATGATTAATACATGATTACATGTTTACTCGATTATTCTTGTATGATTATGGCTTATACTTGTTTTTAACGAATGGATTAGTTGACTCAAAAATGAGATTGAGCTGTGACTTAATTGCTTTTTGAGTCACTCGAAACAATATTGAGTCGGACTTAAAATTTGAGGAAAATGAACATCAAACTTTTGAGATCATCTATAGATAAATGGAGAATCTAAGAAAGATTTTTTAAAAATTTCTTTTCCCTTTCGACACGTGTCTTTATCGACGAATTCAAACCGTTAGACGAAAATCGCTGGAATTCTAGCCGTTAGACTGTTGTACGTCGTGTGCTGTGCGAGAGTGCCGTTTGAACGTCAAGTAAGAAAGAAGGTTGAAGGACATTTCCGTCTTCTCTATTTATAACATCTCTCCACCTTCATTTTTTGCTTTGCCCCTTACTATTCTCGCTCGACATATTACTGCTCTCTCATACTCTCTCCTTGCATTCAAAGGTATCTCTCTCTCTCTCTTCTCCGGTGACTTCTTGTTTCTCTCTTCTCACCATACATAAAAGAAGTTTTGCATCCGAGTTCATGGGGTCCGAAACCAAGAAGGCCACAAAGAATGCTTAAGAGGGTACGTCCGACCCTCCAAAGTGTTTGTCATCCAACACTTTACATTGGATGACATGTTCTTTAAGACAACATTGTTCTCGTGGCTCAAATACATTCATGAAACTAGAGTATACAATTACTTATTCCTCGGCGACTTTATCTATCCAAAACTCGTTGTTGAGTTCTATGCTAACAATTCTTTCTCCGGAGGTGTCATCACCTCAAAAGTCAGCTGTCTCTGGTGTTTGGGTTCACTCTTCCGAGTTGGAACCTGCCTTTCCTCCTCTCGCCCAAACTTAGATTCAACTAGCACATCCTTCTACCTGTGCTGGTCCCTCTACATCTTAACCTCTTCTCTCTGTTGGAGCTTTCGCCGACTTGGTCAAAACGCTTGCTTTTACGAGTGAGCAACTTCAATCGGTTGTTTCCTTCCACAAGCCCATATATCATGGCATTGTCATTAACTAAAAGACCGGCCAATCTCAGATTTAGGAGTGTCAATCTCTTATGTTTAAGTTCAAGGGCATTCTCGGCGAGTAGTGTGAACAGCTTCAACTCCTTCGAAGCGAAGGACAAAAGTTGCACGGGACTCGGAATCCTCCGACCCGTCCGAGGAGTCCTCCAGCCCTGCCATGTCTACCTCCGATGAGGTAGAAGAAGAAGAATAAGAAGATGAGGCCATAGTCTAGGTAAGCGAGGCTCGGCTTGAAAAGAAGAGTGAGGAAGAAGAAGGAGCAAAAGACGAGGCTGCTCCAACAAACGACCAGGGTGTTATGAAACCCGAACCTGAATTGATCTCCTCATATCACAATCTGAGTGGGTCGGAAGAAGTTGGGAAAGTTGGACAATCCAAACAAGGCGACTCACAAGAACCAAACCCAGTATTCTTTCGGGAGGATGAGCTAGAGGATGATATTATCCTAACTCGGCCACCCATGTCCGAGCCACTTCTCGACATCCCTGTGCTGCCACCGCCGCGATCTACCACCTCCTCCCGGACTTATCGACGCAAGCGCACCTGCTCGTCCGTCCTCTTTCGGCCAACCAGCTCTACCCTCCTAATCTATTTCTTCTCTTGTCATACATTTTTTTTTGCAACATTAAGTGTACTTGCTTCCAAATTTTCTTCCCTCTTTTTGATGAAATGCTAGGGGAGAAAATATAGAAAACTTGATGTTGTGTTTTGAGGGAGTTCCTCCCTTTTTGTTGTATATATTTTTGTATATATATATATATATATGAATGAATGCTATAACTATCTTTTTTAAGTTCTAATATTCTTATCGTTTATGAGTTTCTTTTAACGAGTATCTTATCTACTCGAAATCTGTGTTGGTTCCGATATCCGCTATTTACTCTTAACCCATGCTTTGATCGAGAATTTTTAACTTTATATTCTACATGCTCCGATACATAAGAAAACACATATCATTGGCACTGAAAACTTATATTTTTTACTAACAAGTTTTTATCATAAGAATGGAATGCCTTTCATAAAAAAGGAGGAGATTAAATTCGCAGATCTTAACACTAAGTATTTTATGAAAGATTCAGGTATAAACTTCTATCTCTCTTAAGTTTTGATTGCTAGTCATTTTGAGCTACATAGAAACTCCTATCGAAGTTTTCATCGGTGTTCTAAGTGACTCAAATAGCACTTTGTTTGATATCTTCTCTATCGATGTATTCGACCTACTCGGAATCTACTGGGAACCATCGCATGATCAAATAATTCTTTTAACACACTTTTTCTGAATACTGATTGTGCTTGCTATGGTAAAATGAATTACAATGTTAATTCGAGTCTTCTAAGTCGGTTTATTTCTTAGAGAATTATTTGATAGATCAAGTTCACCCACTCGATGTTTATCCTTTAACTTGATCTTTCTAGCATTTATTTTGAGCTAACTTTAAACCTATTAGATATTAGACTCGGAATATTTCACTCTTTTAGGCCTAAGACAATTATGCTCTTAATTACTCTTATTTAATTATTATCTTTGCCTAATCTTGGACCAAACTATCTTATACTTTGAGAACCAATGTGGTTTGCTTTTGTAGGTTATTCAAACAAGGCTAATCTCCTTTTTGAATCTCAAAAGCAACCGGCTTTTAGCCATTAAATACCAACAAAAATTTTTAGCCAATTCGAAGAGGATTCGGACACCATATCGAGTGCTGTCTGTTTCCAAAGCTGGAAAACTTCAACACTAGGCTCAATGGTGGTTTCCACCTTGCATTTCGAACAACACCGGTTAATTGGAACACCTTTTCGAGAAAATGGCCGTTGCCCAACGTTCGCACTCCAACGGACCTTTTACGAGTGACTCGGAAAAGCCTTTACAACGGCTAGTAAAGACTTCGATCCAAAAATCGGACGCAACGAGGTACTCGTGCTTGGTCATCTATAAATAGAAGCTACTTCACAAGACTTGAAGATTGTTGAAATTATTTATCAATACATTGCCTATTTCTCTTAGTGTATTACTTACTCAATCTTTTACTTACAACTCTAAGTCTCGTATTTAATTTTTTCGAGTTGTAAAGAAAGTCTTGTAATCAATTACATTCTTCACTTACATTCTTTGTAAGTCCCTTGACTGAGCTATAAAGGTTAACTCGGTTGAGTGTCCCCTAATTGTAAAGGTTACCTTAGTCGGAAGTACTAAATCCGATAAGGGATCTTTTGAGTTTAGGAAAATATTGTAAGGAATTGTCTAAGGGAGCGATTCCGATAGAGTCGATCCTTTGTATTTTGAGGATTCAAAATAGTGGATTTGACTTGGTGCTTGGATTGACACAGTCCATGGTTTTCCGCCCCAGGAGAGTTTCCACATATTTCTAAGTGGTTGCATTTACGAGTCTAATATAGACTTAGACTCGGTTGTTGATTTCTTTCTTAGCAAAAATTGTCTAAGTTCTTTTAAATTTCCCTATCACTCTATTCTCCCCCTAGGATGACTTAGACTCTACAAGAGCAAACCTTCACAGTCGGCCTCGGTTTCGGCTCTGACGAGCGATTTAGGTTCGTTGTTTTTACCATGCAACCAGAAAATAATTTAGATGAAATTTTTAATGAAAATAAAAATAAAAAGGGAGTTGTCGGTCAGTTTTAGGAAGAAAATTAACAAAACATAAAAAAAAATTTGCTCTTTCGATCTTAGTATGGAAAGACTAAGACCAGGAAAAGGCTAAAAAATCGGGACCGAAAAATTAACAAAACCCTTCCACTCCGCCTTGTTAGAAGGCCAATACTAGTTTGAATAGTATATTAAAATAACGTGCTACACATAAACATACAACAAGCTAAAACGATAAATAAAAGCAACCAAACAACTCCATATGAAAAGCAATAAATAAAGCGGTAAAGAAAGCGATAAAGAGAGCAAAAAAGAAAACAAAAGCGAAAAACTTAAAGATTACATCGGGTGGGGAGGAATTAAAAGTGATACATCTCTTTAATCCATAATACGGAAAGCGATAAATAAAGCATAAAAATAACATAATCGTTTGAAAGCTGAACGAATGCCCTCGAGTTGTCCCACCTTACTAATCTGGATCTCTACGTTGGATCCCTTGATGCGACGACGACAAATGAAAGAAAAGGGCTTGTTTTTGTGACTACGTATATAGAGAAAAGGAAAGATCGAGTTGAATAAGTGCCCAAACATCGGAATAATTGAATATTCTTTAGCTCTTTACACGGATTCAACGGTGATGAGTAGAGAAGAGATGGATGGTTGATAATAATTTTGATAGAGTAACATTTAGGTATGAGTGCTCTGGTTAGCTTTCTGCAGCATTATGCATAGGAGAAAGTCGTATGGGAATGAGAGCCAAGGCTCTCTATTTATAGGGAGAGTCATAGGTCACAAATGACCTAGGGTTTGCATGCAACCTGCCGTCCAAAACAGCAGAAGCAAAATTAGGCCAATAAATCAAGAGATTGAAGCGGATAGAAAGTATAAAGCTGGATAGAACTCGACTCTCCTAGGGTTTCGTGACCTACCGTATTTCCAAAGGATTCTCTAAGCCAAAACGTAGCGTTTTACTTAAAACTCCGGGTTTGCGGGCATCGACCACGACATCGTTTTGAGGGGAAAAGCTCTTAGTATCGTGTGGACTGTTTTGTGGAGCTTAAACGCAACACTTTGATGCTCGTGATTATAAAATACAACACTTCAATGCCGTCTTCAAGTCTTCAACTCCTTGTTTGATTGGACAAAAGTAAAAGGCGATATTCTTTATTTTGAATTTCGCGGCACATAGTTACGGATTCTGTTGTCTCCGAAGGCTTGGCCGGTTCTTGGATGGCTCGAAAGAAAGCGTGATTTGTGGAGCAACCCAAGGCAAAGGCTGTTTATTTAGTGTTGGGGTTCTTTGTGGTTTACTAGCTTATGTCGCACTAATCAAATCAAAGTCCGAGGTCCAAATCCTCAAACAGGACTCGGGATTTTCATCATCGGACCATCAAAATAAAATATTGAATTAAAGAGATAAGAGACGACACTTCTTAGGTGTCTATAGTGGCCCACAAATCATTTTTATTCAGTTGAACCAAGCTAGGTTCGGGCTCCCAACCAGGAAGCTCCAAGCCGACGTCGTTTTACTTGAACCCGCACACCAAACACAACGTTTTGATCATTCTCGGTGACTAATTAAGGTACACGACCCGAGGTGTCCGTACGACGTCGTTTAAACCAGCGCCATGTTTTTGGACTCTCTACGTGGTGTTGTTTGGTCCATACAAATTCCTTTTTAGTTACGGCGATTTCGGGTCTGGTCGAGGCAAACTTCGAGTGGTTAAAGTGATGTTTTGGGTTGATGTTTTAACCTAAAAATTGCTATAAATAGAGGGCTTACCCCCTCATTTTGGTTGCACCATTTTTAGCTACCAAACCTATAGCACTCCAAAGCCCACCCTAGGAATATTACATTACCGAGTTCTTGAGAGGAACTCCCAAGGCTACTTAAGATCTTAACTTAGGGTTTATAGTTTTCTCATAGATTAGGAGAAGTACGTTTTGGGTTTTCAAAGGTTTTCTTGAAAATTCCAGCGAGTTCCCTACGTAATATGGCTAATACCATTGGCTTAAAACCCTGTACAAAACCTTTCCCTGGTCTTGGTTCTATCCGGTTTCACTACTTGTTCTTCTCTCGCTCATCGGCCGTCGTTCTTTCACTTGCCGGCCACGCGAGGACGCTGTGCCTCCTCTTCCTCTCTGTTCCCCTTTTGGTCTCTCTTTCGCTCTCGCTCTCCAGCTGTCAGTTCGGGTCCTGATCCCTCTCACTCTTCCTCTCAATCTCGCTTCTAGTTTCTTCTTCAATCTCTCGCTCTTTTGCTCTGTCTCTCCCTCTCGCTCTCCTCTCGTTTCTATTTTTCCGTTCTTCTTCTGTCTCCTCTTTACTTGATTACACCTAATGGACTTTGCTTGCCAAAGTTTAATTGGACCCCAAGCTCTTCTTACTCAACTTATTGCCAGCACATAACAGAGCTAGGCCAGCAACTTCTTTCCTATTTTCATTCCTTTTCCCTTTTATTTTAATTTTCTTGTTTGGGCTTTTATGTGAATTGGGCTCAAAAATATTTCATAAGCCCAGTTCAGCTAACCCATGCTCGGGTTTTAATTTCGACTCGGGAAAAATTATAATTCAACTTAATTAAAAAATTTTAAATTTTTGACTATTAATAACTTAATTCATTACCAAGCAAGCACCTTAAATTTTTGGGTATTACAAAACCCTCCCAAAGCCGAAAATCCTTCTTATCATTATGTCTCACTCTTTATTCTCTCTATTTCTCCATACCGTCACTCATTTCCCTAATTAAACTCCACAAAAGACCTTCTTTTTGGTCCATTTCAGCTCATTGCCCGGTCGTTACGTTGCTTTGGAATCCATTGGTGATCCATGATCGGCAGGTGGGATAACCCGAGGGCACCAGATTTACTTTCAAGATCGATTTTATGGTTTTGTTTATTTATGTTCTTTATTTTTTACGTTTTTGGTTTGGAGATGTAATCACTTTTAATTCCTCCTCGCCCGCATTAACTTTTAATTTTCTTTATCGCTTTACTATCTGCTTGTTTATCACTTTCCAAGCATGTTTTGTGTGCTTTAATTTACGTATATCGCATGTTGTTTTCTTCACTCGTTAAGTACAATTTTTAAGCTCACTATTTAGATTAGTAAAGGTCGATGCTGTTGACAATTGGAATGGAGAGCATCCCTCTTTGTTTCATACCTTCACCCCAAAACAACGGATTCTCGGTTTAAAGACCGCTGGAGTCTCTTTCAAGATTAGTTTGTCCATACTAAGATTAGAAGAGTATTTTCCATGTTTTTGTTAGCTTTTATTCCCTAAAACCGACTGACGACTCTTTACTTTTTCTTTTATTCTTGTCATTTGCTTCTCAATATTTTAGGCTAAAAAATGGTAAAATTAGGTTACATTTCAATAGCTATAGCTATAGGGAAGAGACTAAGTCCTTAATCACAACTCTATAGTCGGTGTCGGCTAGAAGTTGGGCTCGACCCTCAGCCTAACCAGAGTACTTTGCTTGGTTTGAGAGCTTTGCAGTAGAAATGTGATTTTAATTTTTTTTTCCTTTAACCTCGAAATAACATCCGGGACTTCCCCAAAATTAATTTCTAAAATAAAACTAATTAATAAAAATCGGCAATCACACTTTCACCTAAATTGTTTTAAAATTAGATTCCAAAAGAAATGATCTTAATAAGTGGCGCACCTCACTTTCTAAGTGAACTTTAGAAAATCGTCTTTCAATAGACACTTAAGAAAATCAAGAGCACTTACTATTCGTGGGAAACTCTAATTCAATCCGCTATCCCCGCGGGGTAATGGAGGCACTTGGTTCCTACAGTGCGGACTACGTTGGGGACATCACTTATTAAGAGGATGAGACTTGAAACATAAAATTGTGAGTTTTCTTATTGTGTTTTACATTAGACATATTACATTTAAGTAACCTTGGACTATAGTTACTTTTAATTTTGACCTTTAAGCTTTACCCTTAAGTGAACATTTTCGGAGGGGTTAAACCATTAGCTTGCACGAGCCCACCTAGGCTTAACATTGGGAGGTGGTTACTTTCTACTCATAGCACGCTTTTTCTCGATTCCTGATTGAGAGGCATTGATTATTCAAGTCTCGTCAAGGTTAGCTCCTGGAGAGTCTAAGTCACCCTAGAAACGGGGGAGGGGGCGAATAGGGTGGTAAGGAAATTTTAACAAACTTAGAAACTTTAAAGCTTGAAAAAATAAACTACGGAAACCGAGTCTAGATTGGACTTAGAAAAGTATACACTCGGAATTACGTGGAAATCCTCCCGGGGCAAAAACCACGAACGAGGCTAATCCAAGCACCAAGTCAAAATCCTCAAAATACAACGGACGAACTCAACCAGAATTGTTCCCTTAGACAATTCCTTACAATGTTTTCCTAGACTCGAAGTTCCATTATCCGATCCAAGTACTTCTTAAGTGAGATAACCTTTACAATTACGGAAATCTAAGCTGAGTTAACCCTTATAGCTCAATCAAGGGACCTTACTCGAAAGGAAGAGAATTATGTCACTGATTACAAGACTTTACAACTCGGAGAATTATTAAGTACAGACTTGGAGTTGTAAGAAAAAGATTGAATGAGTAATGTACTAAGATAGATAGTTTGAGAAATGGATTCGAGTAAACTTCAAGTCTTGTGACGTCGCTTCTATTTATATATGACCAAGCAAAGTGACCGTTGTGTCTTGGTTACGAACAAAAGTCGCTACTACCCGTTGTAACAGTTCTTATGAGTCACTCGGAAAAGATCCGTTGGGATGTGAACATTGTGCAACGGCTCCTGTCTCCTAAAGGTGCTCCAGTCAACCGGTGATGTCCGAAAAGCAATGTGGAAACCACCGTTGAGCTTGGTGTTGGAGTTTTCTAGTTTTGGAAATAGACAACCTTGAGACGGTTTTGGAGCCCTGTTCGAAGTAGATAAAACTTGTCTGCTGGTGATTGACGACTTGAAACCGGTCACTTTTGTTATTAAAAAATGAGATAACCTCGTTTGGATAACCTATAGTAAACCACTTTGGTTCTCAAAGTATAAAATACTTTGATCCAAGATTAGGCACATATGATAATTTAATTATGACAATTAAGTCTATAATTATCTTAGGCTTAAAAACATGGAATTTTCTGAGTCTAATATTCAATATACTCAAATTCCATCGAGTCAATCCTAAGAAAGATCAAGTTAAAAAGAGTAGAATCATCAAAGTATAAAGACTTGATCCGGACAAATAATTCTCAAACAAACAATCTAACTTGGAAAAAGGAATTAACACTGTAATTCACTTTGCGTTGAAGTAAGTAGTCGAACTCATAATAAGAGAGTTAGAGAAATTATTTCGACATGCGATAGATCCGACTGCTTGTCCGAGTGAGTTAGAAATATCAATGCAGAAGATATACAAGAATGTATTTTCTGAGTCGAGCACAAACGGATGAAAACTTATACAGGAGTTTCTATATCACTCAGAATGACTTGTAATAAAAACTTAGGAAGGATGAAGCTTATACCAGTGTCTTCATGTAGTAGTCGAATGTCTTAGAGTTAGAGTTTGAGTCTTCAATGTCCCCTTTTTGATGAAAGACATTCCACACTCGAGATAGAAACTCGTTAGTGTGAAACATGAGTTTTCATTCTCACTCGAGTAGAACATATCAGAATAAGAAGTAATGATTGAGAAATATTTCATACTTAAAAATGCATTGTAGATACTTGTCATTACTTATAACAGTTATACGAGATAACACATTAGCATAGAAATATGAACGGATATATCAGAACAAAAAGAAATAATATGAAAGATCGAACTCAAAAAGAGTTAACTCGAAATGATTCTCGCTCAAAGAAAGAAAATTCATTCATATATACATAAAGAAATACAAAAAGAAGGTGAACTCCCCTAAACATAACACCATCAATTTTCCTATATTTCTCCCCCTTGCATTTCATCAAAAATAGGGAAGAAAAACATAAAAAAGATACACTTGATGTTAGACAAAAAAAGAAAAAACAACGAGAAAATAATGAAAAGAAACTAAGACGCGGGTGCTTGGTGGTGCTGAGGTAGAGGAGCAAGTAGTGTGCTAGTGCTTGGTAAGCTTGAGACGACGTTGATGACCGTGGCGGGGGCAGCACAGGGATTTCGGGTAGTGGCTTAGTTTTGGCTGGCTCGACTAAGAGTGAAATCATCCTCTGGCTCATCCTTTGGAAAATGGTAGAGGAGGTGCTTCGATTTGACCACTGTGGGTCGACAAACGTCCGCGGCGTCTTCTAACCCACTTAGGCTGTCGTCTTAGCTAATCAATTCCAGTTCGGGGACTATAGCACTTTGTCCCTCTCGTCCGATCGCTTCCTCCTTCTCCTTTTCTTCTTCCTCCTTCTCCTCTTCCTTCTCTTCCTCCTTTTCTTCCTCGTTCTCCTCGAGTCGAGCTACTTCAGCTGCAGCTTCTTCTTCTTCTTCAGCCAAGGGGACTTGGCTGGGCTCGAGGACTCCTCGAAGTGTCCGAGCTTTACGGGTCCTACGTAGCCTTACATCCGCATTCTTGGAGGAGCTGAAGTTGCTCGTTACTGCTCCTCGATGAGTCCCTTCTTCTCGATTAGTAGATGTTGGTGCTCCCGGATTTGAGATTGAGTCGTCTTACGGTTGATGACCATACTCCGAAGAATGTTTTTGAGAGAAGGGAAAGTGCCCCGAAGTTCTTCGGTCACTTAGGAGAGTTTGTCTACCAAAACTATTGACAAAGCGATGAGTTGTCTGCAGAAGGGGGTTACGAGGTGGATGCACCACCTGGAGGAGGAAGGAGTGAAATGGGAGTCCGAATGCGAGTGGGAGGAGGTGAAGGGGGCTTTAACTCGGACCCATGGACCCAGCCACCATGCTTGATTTCACGATATCCGTAGCCTAGAAGCTCCTTCCTACCTACCACTATGGCAGCCTCGGACACTGCATTTAGGTCTAAGGGGAGGGAACCTTAAAGCTGTTTGAAGACAATAGTTAGAAGGGCTCAGAAGGAAAAGCAGAGGATTTTTAGATTGAGCTGGCACGAAGCTCGAAGGTTTGCTCGGGGAGAGTCCGAGTCACCCTAGAGGGGGTGAATAGGGTGATGGAAAAATCTTTGCGAAAACACACACTTTTGTGCGAGAAAAGTGACCAAGACAGAATGCGAGTCTAAACACGGGGTCGGAAAAGATTGGACTCGAAAGCGATGAATCGGAAGAAGTATGAGCACTAAAGGCATGTCGAGTCTAGAATGAACTCGAAAGAGAACACGAAATATTTACGTGGAAACCCTCCGGGGCGAGAAAACCACGGCCCGTGTCAATCCGGACACGAAGTCAAATCCACTATTTTGAGTCCACAAAATCCCGTGAACTTGACGGAACTCGAGTTGCTCCCTTAGACAACTCTATACAAATTTTCCTAGACTCGAAGTTACCTTATCGATCTAGTACTTCCTAGCTGAGATAACCCTTACAGCTAGGGACAACTAAGCTGAGTTAACCTTTACGGCTTAGTCAAGGGACCTTACAAAGAATGTAAGAAGTGTTTGTAGCGAAGTACAAGACCTTACAGACTCGAAAGTAATGAATTACGAGTGGGAGTTGTAAGTTGAAGATTGAGAGTAAAAGTACAATAACTTTGAACAAGTAAGTGTATAGACAATATGTTACTGCAACCTTCAAGTCTTGTGAGGTGGCTTCTTCTTATAGATAAGACCGGGCGAGTAGCCGTTATTTCCATCTGCTGACCGAGAGTCCTCTGTGGCCAGTTGAGAAAGGCTTTACGAGTCACTCGGAAAGTATCCGTTGAAATATGAACGTTGGACAACGGTTTAACTCTCTTGGAAGTCCCAAAACCATCGGTTGTGTCTTGAAAGCGAGGTGAAAACCCTTTGTTAGGCTTGGCGTTCCGGTTTTCCGGATATTGAAGCGGACGGCTTCGACACAATCTTACGAGACTAAAGCGAGGGAAGGTGAAAAGCCATATCTGCTTGGTGATTTGACGTTACGAGCCGAGCTACTTTTGTAGTTTTGAAAAGATATCCTCGATTGAATAACCTACAAAAGTAAAACAACTTTGGTTCTCAAAGTATAAAATACTTTGGTCCAAGGTTAGACACGAGATAACAAAATAATCTTTAGAAATTACGTAATTGATTATACGAGTCGAAAGGAAATGGAATATTACGAGTCTAATATCCATGATACTCGGAATTCCATATGACTTAGTCTTAAGAAAAGAAACACGTTCTACGACAAATATCAAAGTGAGAAAGAACTTGATATAGACTAAGCACGAAATGAGCTATGAATGCGACTATGCAAACGATAGAGTAAATAGTCACAAGTCGGATTCCGAGTGAGAAAGGACTCGGAATAAAGAACAACTTTTACGAGTCGCTAACAAAAAACGATTAAAGAGATATGTGAAGGCCGAATCGCATAGGAAGGATACTATTTAATTCAAGTATGTTTCTAAGACACGAGAGAATGCCTTGGAATCAAAACTCTATATGAATGACATCGTTATACACGATTCCTTTTGCATGACTCGAGAAAGATATATAGCGATGTACGAGTCTTCAATCTCCCCTTTTTGATGAAAGGCATTCCAAACTTAAACGAAACTTTGTTAGAAGAAAATAGATTGATTACGAGTAGTTTGATAAAAAGATAAGGCATTTTGAATAGATCGAGTGATATACAAGATATCGAGCAAGATAAAGTATGCTTTAACTCATTAACTCGGAAAAGAAAGAACTCGAAATAATGAAATGCATTAATCCATTAAAAATTTACAAGGGCAGTAAAAAACTCCCCTAAACAAGACAACCAGTTTCGACTACATTTTCTCCCCCTTGCCTTTCGGCAAAAACAAGAACCAAAAAGAAAGGAGAAAAGAACAAGTAATACACATAAGTTGTACGGACAAAAGAAAATTTTGAAGCGAAGTGCAGAGACAACGAGGAATCGTGACTCGGTGCATGGCTCCAACTAGGAAGGAGGGGATTTACGAGTAGAGGCGGAGGTGCGCCGGCGCTGATAAGACCTTGACGATGTGCTTGAGCGCGGCGAAGGGAGAAGCCGGAATAGTTCGCGGGGGCTCGGCTACGAGGGGCGACCGGAGATAGTGGATCGAGAGGTTCTTCCCTTGGGACCTCGAGGGGCTGGAGGGGCTGCTCTGGGCGACTCGGCTGGAGGAGCGAGATCTTCGACCCACTCGAGGCTAGCTGTCCGAGCTGAGTACTGACAATTTGAGCTTGGGGAGCGGTTGCCACGGCCTCTTTTTCCCTTTGCCCGGAAGGGCTGCTTCGGCCGCGGGTTCCTCGGCGTCCTCCGCTGCATCGTAGCTTCTTCCTCTGCTTCCTCGGCTTCCTCGCTCTCCAGGAGGTCGGGCTGGGCTCGAAGACGCCTCGGATGGGTCACGAGTCATCCGGGTCTGAGCCGTCTTGGACCGTCGCTCTACGAGGAGCTCGGCCCGGCTCATACGCTCCTTAACCAGCTCTCTCGGCTCAAGAACGAGAGGCTGCTGCTCTCGGATTTGGGGCCGACCGGTCTTTTGGTTGATGGTCGAGACCACGAAGAACAGAACTTGAAACCCCGAGCATGTCTACGAAATCGAGAGGACACGAGAGGTGATCTTGTCCATGAAGACGGGAGACAAGAAGGCGAGAGAGAGTTTTGGAAGCACCGGAGGTGGAGGCACCACCAGGTGAAGAGGGAAGAGAAAGAGGGGTGGATTTACGAGTGCGAGGTGGAGAAGGAGGCCTCGGCTACGAGTTGTGAACCCGGACACCGGGGTTAGTTTCTGGTATCCGTACCCACAGAGTTCCTTCTTGCCGACCACAATGGCCGCCTCGGACACCGCGTTAGGGTCGGAGGGAAGAGGAACTTGGAATTGTTTGAATACAAGGGTGAGAAGAGCACCGAAAGGAAGGGAGGTGTTCTTCTTGCTCTGGAGTTGGCTGGCACGGCGGCCATTTGCTCAATGATGGAGGGGAAGAGGTCGACTTCGTATCCCTCCGGGATATCGAAAGAGGGCTTTGAGGTGCTTGGAGTTGGGGTTCTCCTTGCTAGAATGCTTGTGAGAAGAAGGTTCTCATCGGCGGGAAACACGAAGTCGGCTTCGACTTCAGCGAGTCACGAAAAGTTCTTTCGGACCCGGGGAATTCTTTAGCGTACTTTTCAAAGAAGTCGTCGGCGACTTCGGTGAAGGGGATAGGGTTGCTTGTTCAAGAAGAGAGAAGAGACTTTGAACAGGACGGTGAAGGAGGGAGGTGTTGATACGAACGGTAATGTTACGAACCCGAGAGGTTAGAACATTTTCGGAGTGGGTGAGATGAGTATAAAACTCGAAACAAGTTCGGGATAGATGAACTCGTCGAAGCACAAGAAAGGGTAGACTCAGGTGGTTTGGATATTGGACAACCGAGGAGAATTTGGTTGTTGGGAAGAACTTGTCGTCCAGCGCAAGATCTTTGGGTGACAACGGGTTTAGAAGGGGTTGAGCTTTACGGCTTGTTGGTGCGAGGCTTCTTAGAGGATGAAGAAACACTGAAAGTCGGGATGGATTCCTCTTTTAGGCATGGTGAGAGATGAAAAATATGAAATTTTTCGAGAGAAAAAGAAAAGAGAAGGAGGTGTAGAAGAGAAGAAAACGAAAATGGTAGAAGAAAGAGAGAAGAGCGGTTGAAAAACTTACGAGAGAGAGAGAGAGCTTCTTCGACGTACGCGGACGATCGGGGAACACTATTCACGTAGTATGCTTCCGCGAGAGGGTTTC
The DNA here is from genome assembly GCA_021018815.1 of Talinum fruticosum. Classification (NCBI taxonomy): domain Eukaryota; kingdom Viridiplantae; phylum Streptophyta; class Magnoliopsida; order Caryophyllales; family Talinaceae; genus Talinum; species Talinum fruticosum. The sequence continues at coordinate 4,333,385 of JAITYX010000035.1, read as the reverse complement.
GTTTGAGAGGGAAGGAGTTTTAGAATACCGAGATGAAGACGGATAGTCATTATTTATAGTGAGTATGCGCGCCCGTTCACTATCCGTTAAGTAACTCCGTTCGACTCGGCCCAGTCCATCGATAATTAATGCCGGTGTGACGGTTCTTCTTCAACGGTTGAGATATCGGTGGTTTAAAATCTGCGGTTAAGATCCGATCGCGGCGCTCGAGAAAGAGAGAGAAAACGGGTTTGAAATTTTAATCCGAAACTCTCTACTTGTTCTAGAGATAGCTTCGAGAAAATTTGATGTCCAAATTTCTCTTACGTTTGAGTTTGACTCGGAAAAGTTTCGAGTGACTCGAAACACGAAATAACTATCGGCCCGGTATCACGTGATCAGCTGAGCCGATGGTTATTAACAATGAAAGCACAAGGCACAAAAATCATAACACAAAACTAAGCATTTAACATACCAAGCTCATTCGAATAAAACAGAATTGATCTTCACCAAGAGGCTTAGTAAAGATATCGGCTAATTGAAGATTAGTAGGAATGAACTCAAGTGTAATATCACCCTTTTACGAGTGATCGCGTAAGAAGTGATACCGACTTCAATATGCTTTGTTTTTGAGTGCTTGGACGGGATTCTTAGTGATGCGGTTGCGCTTTGATTATCACACTTGATTGGGGCTGAGTTGAGAGATAGTCCAAGGTCCTTCAAGTGTTGTTTTATCCGAGAGAATACGAGCGCAACAAGCTCCAGCGGCAATATATTCAGCTTACGCGGTTGATAGAGCTCGCGAGTTTTGCTTCTTTGAGTGCCGGGATACTAGAGATTGACCCGAAATTGGCAAGCTCCGGATGTGCTCTTTCGATCAACTTTGTATCTGCATAGTCTGCGTGCGAGTACCCGGTCGAGTCGGTTACGAGTCTCCGGAGTACCATAGTCCTAGATTACGAGTGCTGCAAGATATCCGAATATTCTCTTCACCGCGAGTGAGATGTGATTCTTTTGGATTAGCTTGAAATCGTGCACATAAGCAAACACTGAACATTATATACGGTACGCTTGAAGTAAGATATAGCGGTGATCCAATCATACCCCGATAGAGTTTCGATCTCTTGCTTTACTGTCTCATCCGAGTCGAGCTTTATCTTGCTTGCTCATAGGAGTAGATGCGTGCTTTGCATCTTGAAGCTTATATTTCTTCAGCGGTTCCTTGGTGTATTTTGATTGATGAACAAAGATTCCATTTTTGTCTTGTTTGATTTGCAATCCAAGGAAGAAGTTGAGTTCTCCCATCATACTCATTTGGAACTCTTGACTCATCAACTCGAGAAAATTCTCGGCACGAAATTCATTAGTAGCACCGAAAATAATATCATCAACATATATTTGAACAATGAGAAAATCTTTCCCTTTGGTCTTTATGAATAAAGTCTTGTCGATCTGACCTCTTTTAAAATTATTTTGAACCGAGGAAGTTGCTCGAGTCTTTCATACCAAGCTCTAGGGGCTTGCTTAAGACCATAGAGAGCCTTTTGAAGTTTGAAAACATGATTTGGAAATTCGAGTTTTCAAAACCGGGGAGGCTGCTCGACATAGACCTCTTCTTCGATAAAACCATTGAGAAAGGCACACTTAACATCCATTTGATATAATTTAATATGCATGCGGGATGCAAATGCCAACGGTATTCTAATGGCTTCAATTCTAGCTCTTGGGGCAAAGGTTTCCCCACAATCAATTCCTTCTTCTTGATTGTAACCTTGAGCTACAAGTCTAGCTTTGTTTCGACAACTATTCCACCCTCATCCAGTTTGTTTTTGAAAACCCATTTGGTTCCTATAGCTGGGTGGTCGGAAGGTCGGTTGGTCGAGTCCGAGACTTGGTTTCTTTCAAATTGATTCAGCTCTTCTTGCATGGCCTCTACCCATTCGGGTTCATTAAGAGCTTCTAGTGCATTTTGGGTTCGATTAGTGAAATGAATGCGGTGAATGCACATAGATTATGAAGAGAAGAACGAGTTCTTACCCCACTTGTTGATATCGAAATTATGTTTTCTTGGGGATGACTGGAAGTAAATTTGAACGCTTTACCAGTTCTTTGATTCACCGGGTTTGTGGGCTGAATAGCTTGATCTTCGAAGCTTGTTACGAGTGATCGGCTCCATTGACTTGCTCGCTACGGCGACTTCTTGAGTTATTTCATTACGAACTTCCTCGTTACGAGTGATCTCCTTCGAGTCTTTGAAAGCTCATCTTCATCATCATCCTTTCGAGCTTCGGTTACGAGTATGAAGATTCACTTGGTTTTTCTGTTCAAGCTCATCAAACACTACGTGGATACTTTCTTCCACTTTGTTAGTTGTTTTGTTGAAGATACGGTAAGCTTTGCTATGAGAAGAGTAACCTAGAAAAATTCCTTCGTCGACCAGAGCATCAAACTTGGTCGAGATGATCCTTACCATTGTTGTGGACAAAACACTTACATCCAAAAGGTACGAAATAGGAAATGTTTGGCTTCCTCCCTTTGTAGAGTTCGTAAGGTGTTTTCTTGAGAATGGGTACGATGAGGCATCGATTGAGAGTGTAGTTAGGCTGTGTTTACTGCTTACGCCGAGAAATAGTAAGGCAAGTTGTGTTCAATCATCATCGTCCTTGCTATTTCTTCAAGGGTTCTGTTCTTTCTCTCAACTACTCCATTACTGTTGGGGAGTTACGGGTCTTGAGAAGTTGTGAGAAATTCCATTCTTGTCACAAAACTACGAGAATTCGAGTAATCGAACTCCCTTCCATGGTCGGTTCGAATCTTTTGAATGCGAGTGCGGGACTCCACTTGAATCTTTCTACGAGCTTACTTGAATTCCTTGAAGGCTTCATTCTTATGCTTGAGAAAACACACCCAGGTAAATCTTGAAAAATCATCAATGATAACAAGTATGTAAGATTTACCTCAGAGACTCTTTACGGGAATTTCGCCACATAGATCCATATGCGGTAATTCAAGCACGTTGGATGTGGAAGCTGTCTTCGAGAGATTTGAATGAAGATCGACTTGTTTCCCTCCGGTGCATGCTTCACATACTTTATCCTTCTCGAAGCGTACGGTTAGGTAATCCTCTAACTAGATGATGAGATGCAAGCTTTTTGATAGTATGCATGCTAATATGACCTAATCTACGATGCCAAGTCCAAGAATCATCTTGAAGAGATGCTTTCAAACAGGATAAATTCTGACTTGGGTCGGAAAGAGGGATGATGTAGGTATTACACTGATCTCTTACCTGAAAGTTTTATCTCTTTGGTGATCTCATCCGTGATGTAGCACTTGGATTGAGTGAATTTTACCTCTTGTCCTTTGTCACAAAGGCTGGGAGATGCTAAGTAAGTTGTACTTTAGTCCTTTGACAAGGTAGATTGGGCTCACCGGATTGTTTCCATTACCAATCTTCCCAATGCCCACTATCTTGCCCTTCTTTGTCATCACCAAAGGTCACCTTTCCTCCTTTATATGACTCCAACTCAGAAAAGAGTCCTTGGTCACTTGTCATATGTCGTGAGCATCCACTTGTCCAGGTACCAATGTCCTTTTGATCTTGTACGAGTGACTGCCAAACAGAGATAATCTAACCCTTCTCACTTCCTCTAACGAACCCAGTAACATTTCTTACTTGTGGTCATTTTACGAGGAAGAAGGTGCTTTGGAACCCAGATTTGAATGACTTTGGGTTTAGTCGATTCGAGTCTTCTTCTTAGAAAGCTGAGTCCGTGTCTCTTTCCTTTTAAAAACCTTTCCTTTTGAAACAGGAGAAAATGGTTTCCTTTTGTAGATAGGTGCAGGTTTAGTCCTCCTTTCATTTTTGTGAATGGGACCATGCTCGGCCTTTTGAACTTAACGGTTACGGAATCCTTTTGAACAAATCGAGTAAGAATTAGATTCTTCCTCCTTGTTGAACCCAAGACCTTCTTTTCTAAAAGAGACACATTGTGAGCCTAAGAGCATATCAAGGTTCTTACTGTCCTTGAGTAAATTTTAAAACCATATCTTGAGACTCGGTAAGCTTACGTTTCGGTTGCTCATTTTCTTTTACGAGTAACTCGGACTCGGTCTCATTAGTTTGAGCACTTGTCTTGAGTTCTCCGAGTGTGAGTCTCGGTTTTCCAATTCATTTTTAAAGAAGTGCTCTTAGAGGTAATTGACTCAAGTTGCTCCTTGAAATGAGAAGAATCGGAATTGGACTTTTCTTCCAAAGTAAAGATGTATTTAGCTAAATCAACTTTGGAGAATTTGAGGAAGTAGTTTATTACCTCTTGAGGATCGGTTTCCTCATTATCTAAGTACGTACGAGTCGACTCTTCTTCGGCTTACGAGTCGGTGATTACCATTAGACACTTTGAGTCATCCGAATCCTCGTCGTCTTCGAGATGATTCCTCATCGCTCCAAGTTGCCATCATGGCCTTTTTCTTCTTCCTGTCCCTTCTTCGTTTTGGACGAGTCCTTGACTATGTGGTCTTTGCTTGCCACATTCAAAACATCCAGAATTCTTAGACAAAGATAACTTTGAGGGTGAAGAAAACTTACCTTTTACTGTCTCTCTTGTCCTTTTTGTAGAATTCTTCTTTTGGTCTTTTGTCCCATCTTTTGTGCTTCATTATTTTCTTGAAGCCTCTTGCAATGAGTGCCATGGGATCATCTTCGAGTCGGAGGAGCTTGGACTTGCTTCTTTGGATTACGAGGCTTTAAGTGTGACGTTCCTTTTGGAAGTACCCTCGGCATCTTCTTCTTCCGGATGTATCTCATGAGTCGAAGCTTTCCAATGAGCTCGTGCTGGTTTCAAGAGTGAGAGGTTACGAGCTTCTTCTATGGCGAGTCACCTTAGGACCCCATCGTCTCTTGGGTAGGCTTACGAGAATTTTTCGGCACATTTCTTCATGGGAGATCTTCTTTCCCAGAGATTTGAGATTGTTGGTGATCTCGGTGAAGCGAATGAACATCCGAGTAATGTTCTCTTACGGCTCCATTTTGAAAAGCTCATATTTGTGAAGATACTTGGTTGATCTTTGCTTGTCTCATCTGACTTGTACCTTCATAGGTGTTGACCGAGTGTCCCACACCTCTTTAGCGGAGTCACGAGCGGAGACTCGATTATATTCTTACGAGCTTATGGCGCACATGAGGATGTTCATGGCTTTGAAGTTCTTTCCGAACTTCTGCGCCTGTTGGTGTGAACTCGGCCTTTGTCTTTGGAAGGATTACGAATTCATTTGTCATTGTTGGAATGTAGTTTCCTTGTTGTATGATTTCCCAAACTTCTTCATCGTGATCCATAAGGAAACATTCCATGAGCTTCTTCCAGGTGACCAGAAATTTGAACCTTTGAATTTTGGTGGCACTGTTGGAAGATCTACCTTCGTCGAACTCTCCGGTGTTACGAGCCATCGATCTTTAAACCTTTGGACTGTTAGATCCTTTACGAAAGGCTAGGCTCGATACCAATTGAAGGTTTGCTCGGGGAGAGTACGAGTCACCCTAGAGGGGGTGAATAGGGTGATGGAAAAATCTTTGCAAAAACACACACTTTTGTGCGGAAAAGTGACCAAGACAGAATCCGAGTCTAAACACGGGGTCGAGAAAGATTGGACTCGAAAGCGATGAATCGGAAGAAGTATGAGCACTAAAGGCATGTCTGAGTCTAGAATGAACTCGGAAAGAGAACACGAAATATTTACGTGGAAACCCTCCTGGGGCGAGAAAACCACGGCCCGTGTCAATCCGGACACGAAGTCAAATCCACTATTTTGAGTCCACAAAATCCCGTGAACTTGACGAGAACTCGAGTTGCTCCCTTAGACAACTCTATACAAATTTTCCTAGACTCGAAGTTACCTTATCCGATCTAGTACTTCCTAGCTGAGATAACCCTTACAGCTAGGGACAACTAAGCTGAGTTAACCTTTACGGCTTAGTCAAGGGACCTTACAAAGAATGTAAGAAGTGTTTGTAACGAAGTACAAGACCTTACAACTCGAAAGTAATGAATTACGAGTGGGAGTTGTAAGTTGAAGATTGAAGTAAAAGTACAATAACTTTGAACAAGTAAGTGTATAGACAATATGTTACTGCAACCTTCAAGTCTTGTGAGGTGGCTTCTTCTTATAGATAAGACCAGGCGAGTAGCCGTTATTTCCATCTGCTGACCGAGAGTCCTCTGTGGCCGTTGAGAAAGGCTTTACGAGTCACTCGAAAGTATCCGTTGAAATATGAACGTTGGACAACGGTTTAACTCTCTTGGAAGTCCCAAAACCATCGGTTGTGTCTTGAAGCGAGGTGAAAACCCTTTGTTAGGCTTGGCGTTCCGGTTTTCCGGATATTGAAGCGGACGGCTTCGACACAATCTTACGAGACTAAAGCGAGGGAAGGTGAAAAGCCATATCTGCTTGGTGATTTGACGTTACGAGCCAGGCTACTTTTGTAGTTTTGAAAAGATATCCTCGATTGAATAACCTACAAAAGTAAAACAACTTTGGTTCTCAAAGTATAAAATACTTTGGTCCAAGGTTAGACACGAGATAACAAAATAATCTTTAGAAATTACGCAATTGATTATACGAGTCGAAAGGAAATGGAATATTACGAGTCTAATATCCATGATACTCGGAATTCCATATGACTTAGTCTTAAGAAAAGAAACACGTTCTACAGCAAATATCAAAGTGAGAAAGAACTTGATATAGACTAAGCACGAAATGAGCTATGAATGCCGACTATGCAAACGATAGAGTAAATAGTCACAAGTCGGATTCCGAGTGAGAAAGGACTCGGAATAAAGAACAACTTTTACGAGTCGCTAACAAAAAACGATTAAAGAGATATGTGAAGGCCGAATCGCATAGGAAGGATACTATTTAATTCAAGTATGTTTCTAAGACACGAGAGAATGCCTTGGAATCAAAACTCTATATGAATGACATCGTTATACCGATTCCTTTTGCATGACTCGGAAAGATATATAGCGAGTGTACGAGTCTTCAAAGCCATTTGCACAAGGATGGCTGGGAAGAGCTCTACATTATAGCCCTCTAGAATATCAAAAAGAGCTTTGAGAATCTTGGAATTGGGATTCTCTTTGCTCAAGTGATGAGAGAAGAAGGTTCTCATCGAAGAAAACAAAGCGATCGGCCTCGGTCCTCATTTGAGTCATAGAGAAGTTTTCGCGTGACTCGGGGACCTCCTTGGCATATTTCTCAAATAACTCATCTGCAATCTCATTGAATGGGATGAGATTGCCGTTTAGAAAGAGAGAGGAGACTTTAAAAAGTCGGTGAAGAAAGGAGAGGTTGATATGAACAACCGTTTCTTGAACTCGTGAGGTAATGACTCCCTTAGAGTAAGACATGTGAGAGTAGAACTTGGCAATGAGTTATGGGTAGATAAACTCACCGAAGCACTGAAAATTGTAGACTCCAGCGGTTTTGATATGCAGCAGACCACAAAAGCGATGTGATTGGGAAAAATTTGTCATCCAACATGAGGTGTTGGGTGACGAACACTTTCGAGGGGTTAGAGGTACCCTCTTGAGTTTGTTTGGTGCGAGGTTTCTCGGTCGCAGACCCTAGAAAATCTTGTGTTGAACCTCTTTTAGTCATGGCTGAAGATTTTAGAGAGAAAGTGTGTGAACTCGAAAGAGAGAGAGAGAGAGAGAGAATGAGAGAGTGAGCACCGAGAATTTTGAGAGCGAGAGCAAGTAAGCTTAGAGAGTAAGTAACCGAGAGAGTAAAGTAGCGAAATGAACATAAAAGGATGTTATTATAGCGAAAAGGAATGTCCTTCAATATTCAGTCTAACTCGAGCCTCAAACGATCGCCTCGAGACAGGTGTGACGTTTATGGTCTCCAACGGTTAGAATTCCAGTGACTTTCTCCCAACTCCTAGTTATCTAATTGATGCGTGCGGTAAAGAGAGAGAGAGAGGAAAGATTTTAAAAAGAAATTTATGAAATTCTCCACTTGTCTAGAGATGATTTCGAAGTTTGATATCCATTTTGCTAAAAATTGAGTCCGACTCGAGTATGGTTTCGAGTGACTCGGAAAACTCAAACACAGAATAACTCCTAGCTTAGTTTCACTTGGACAACTGAACTAATTGTTATTAAGACAAAGAAAAACATATACCACATAATCATGCAAGGAAATTTCAAAAAAATCACATAATCATGCATTAATCATTCCTAATAATGCAAAAGTGATCCTCACTAAGTGGCTTAGTGAATATATCGACTAACTAAAATTTTGCAGGAATGAATTCAAGTTCAATATCACCTTTCTTAGAATGGTCACTCGGAAAATGATACCGACCTCAATATGCTTTGTCTTTGAGTGCTGAACTGGATTCTTAGAGATGTTGATTACACTCGATTATCACAGTTAATTGGGATAGATTTCAATGAAAGTCCTAGATCCTTCAAGTGTTGCTTGAACCATAGAATCTGTGCACGTAACGCTCCACCCGCAATGTACTCGGCTTCGGTAGTTGATAGAGCAACCGAGTTCTACTTCTTTGAATGCCAAGATATATGGGATTGACTCGGAAATTGGCATGCTCTTGATGTGCTCTTTCTATCAACTTTGTAACCAGCATAGTCGGCATCCGAGTATTCGGTGAGGGTTAATTCCGAGTCTCTTGAAAACCATAGACCAAGATTCCGAGTCCCTACAAGATATCTAAACATTCTCTTCGCCGTAGTCGGATGTGATTGTTTTGGATTAGCTTGAAATCTTACACACATACATACATTAAACATAATGTCTGTCCTAATGGATGTGAGATATAGCACGGATCCAATCATACCTCTATAAAGTTTGTGATCTACTTGCTTTACCTTTCTCGTCTGAGTCTAGTTTCATGCTTGCTACTCATGGGTGTTCGCTGCATGTTTCACATCTTTAAGCTTATATTTCTTTAGTAATTCCTTGGTATACTTAGATTGATGGACATAAATACCATCTTTCTTGTCTAATTTGTATACCAAGAAAGAAATTGAGCTCTCCCATCATGCTCATTTGGAATTCTGTCTCATCAACTCAGAAAATTCTCGACAGAGATTTTCATTAGTAGCTCAAAAATAATATCATTAACATAAATCGAGCAATAAGGAAATCTCTCCCCTTGGTTTTTATAAAAGAGTTTTGTCAATCCGACGTCTTTTTAAATTATTCTCAACTATGAAACTGCTCAATCTTTAATACCAAGCTCTGGGAGCTTGTTTAAGACCATAAAGAGCTTTTTGCAACTTGAAAACATGATTTGGAAATTCTGAGTTTTCAAATCTAAGGGGTTGCTCAACATAGACTTCCTCTTCAATGAAACCATTCAGAAAAACACATTTGAGATCCATTTGATACAATTTAATATTCATACTTGATACAAATGCCAATATTATTCTAATTGCTTCAATCCTAGCAACTGGTGTAAAGGTTTACCCACAATCAATCCCTTCTTCTTGATTGTAACCTTGAGCCATAAGTCTAGCCTTATTTCTAACTACGAACCCATCCTCATCCAGTTTGTTCTTGAAAACCCATTTGGTTCTTATAAGCTGGGTGGTCGGAAGGTCGTTTGCTCAAAGTCCGAGACTTGGTTTCTCTCAAATTAATTAAGTTCCTCTTGCATGCCCTCTACCCATTTAGGTTCATTTAGGGCCTCTAGTGCATTTCTTGGTTCAGCTAATGATATGAATGCAGTGAATGCTCATAGATTTTGCAAAGAAGAATGAGTTCTTACCCCACTTGTTAATGTCGAGACAAAATGTTCTCGAGTGGATGGCTCAAAGCATATTTGAATGCTCTACTGTTCTCCGGGTTACCAGGTTTATTGGTTGAATTAGCTGATTTTCGATGAGTCCGAGCTTGCTAAGTTTCCTCATTTGCTTGTCCTTCGAGCATTCGAGTCGGCTCTTGAGCTAGTTCGGTTTAAGTCATGATGTTACGAGTCGCCTCATTACGAGTTACTTTCTTGTTACTGCGTCCGAGCTTAGCTTCAGCAACATCATCTTCCTCGATCAATCTCATCAAACACAGCGTGGATACTTTCTTCCACTTTGTTAGTTTTTTTATTAAAAACATGATATGCTTTCTTGTGAGATGAGTAACCCGGAAAGATACCTTCATCGACTAAGCATCAAACTTGGTCGGGTGATCCTTAGCATTATTGTGAATAAAGAACTTACATCCGAAGGGTTTAAAGTATGAAATATTGGGCTTCTTTCCCTTGTAAAGCTCGTATGGAGTTTTCTTCAAGATGGGTCCGATGAGGCATACTGTTCGGTGTGTAGTTTCTGTGTTGACTTGCCTTAGCTATGAAATAGTAAAGTAGATCATGTTCAATCATCATCGTCCTTCCTATTTCTTCAAGAGTTCGATTCTTTTTCTCCACTACCCCATTCCGTTGAGGGGTTCTAGGTGCTGAGAAGTTGTGAGAGATACCATTCTTGTGGCGGAACTCTGCAAATTCCGAGTAGTTGAACTCCCTTCCATGGTCAGTTCGAATTCTTCTAATATGAATCTAAGACTCTACTTGAATTTTCCTGCAGAGCTTGTTGAACTCTTTGAAAGCTTCATTTTTGTTCTTAAGAAAACAAACCCGGGTAAATCGTGAATAATCATTAATAATTACAAGTACATATGATTTACCTCCAAGACTCTTCATAGAGATTTCACCATATAAATCCATATGTAGCAACTCAATCACATTGGATGTGGAAACAGTTTTGAGAGGTTTGAAGGATGATCTTAGGAACTCAACCACAGGAACTCCCTTTCTTGTGGCCCTTTTATGTGAAATAAGACTCTTAGGAACCCAGATTTGAATGACTTTAGGTTTGGTCCGATTCCGAGTCTTATTTCTAAAAAGTCGATCTGTGTCTCTTTCTTTTGGAAATCTTTTCTTTTATAAATAGGTGGAGAAGGTTTTCTCTTGTAAAGCTGGTCTAGGCTCAATCCTCCTTTCATTCTTATGAATAGGACTATGTTCATCCTTCTTGAATTTCACAATTACGGAATCCTTTTGAAAAGATTTTGAGTAAGAATTAGATTAGTCCTCTTCGTTAAAACCAAGTCCTTCTTTCCTGAAGGAGACATACTGAGATCCTAAAAGCATGTCAAGGTTTTTCGACCTTGAATAAATTTCAAAACAAGCTCATGAGATTCATTGAGCTTTCTTTTCGAATGCTCGTTTTCTCTTCGAGTGACTCAAACTCAATCCCATTAGTTTGAGTACTAGTCTTGAGTTCTTTCAGGGTTAGTCTTAGTTTTTCCAATTCATTTTTCGAACAATTGCTCTCATAATTGAATTGAGAAGAATAAGAATTGGACTTTTCTTCTAATGTATAAATATATTTCGCCAAATCAACTTTGGAGAACTTGAGAAAGTACTCAATTACCTCCCGAGGACTTGTCTCCTCGGTGTACGAGTTGTCGAGTCGACTCGGATTCAACTTCTAAGTCTGTTAGTGCCATCGGACACTTTGAGTCATCAGAATCTTCATTTTCTTCGAGATGAGTCTTCATTACTCCATGTGGCCATCGTAGCCTTCTTCTTATTTCTGTCCTTCTTTCTCTTTGGACAGTCCTTGACTATGTGGTCTTTGTTGCCACATTCAAAACCGCTGAGTTCTTAGTTAATGATAACTTTGAAGGGGAAGAATATTTACCTTTTCTGTCCTTCTTATGCTTCTTGTAGAACTCTTCTTTTGGCCTCTTTTCCAATTTCTTATGCTTCATCATTCTTTTGAAGTCTCGGGCAATGAGTGCCATTGGGTCTTCTTCTAAGTCCGAGGAACTCGGACTTTCCCCTCTACTTTCTCGGGCTTTCAGCTCAATGTTCTTTTTAGTGCTAACCTCGGGGTCCTCTTCTTCCAAGTGAATTTCATGGGTAAGCGGCTTCCCAATCAACTCTTCGGCTTTAGTTGAGAGAGGTTCCGAGCTTCCTCAATGGCTGTCACCTTAGGACCGCATCTTCTCTTTGGTAGACTTCTTAGAATTTTTCTGCACTTTTTTGTGGGAAATCCTTCTACCTAAAGATATGAGATTATTTGTAATCTCGGTGAAGCGACTAAACATCTTAGTGATGTTTTCATCCGGCTCCATCTTGAACAACTCATATTTATGAAGATACTAGCTTATCTTCGCCTATTTCACATGGCTTATTCCTTCGTATGTGTTGACAAGAGTGTCCCACACATCTTTGGTTGTGTCACGGTCGACACTCTGTTGTAATCGTCCGAGCGATAGCACACATCAAAATGTTCATTGCTTTGAAGTTCTTTCGAACTTCTCGACTCTTCATTGGTGCACTTGAATTTTCTTTAGGCACGGATCTTGTACCTTCTATCTTCATTGGAATGTAGTTTCCTTCTTGGATGATGTTCGAGACATCTTCATCGTTGTCCAGACAAAAAGCATTCCATTAGTTTCTTCCAAGTGCACGAAGTTTGATCCTTTAAAGTTGGCCGGTCCGGTGGAAGATCTTCCTTCATCAAACTCTCTAATGTTTTGAGCCATCTGATCTTTAGACCTTTGTATTGTTAGATCATCCTTGAAAGGCTAGCTCCTAGAGATTCTAAGTCACCCTAGAGGGGGTGAATAGGGTGATGAGGAAATTTCAACTAACTTAGAAACTTTAAAGATTGAAAAGGATAAACAATCGAATCCGAGTCTAGATTGGATTCGGAAAAGTATACACTCGAATTACGTGGAAACCCTCATGGGGCAGAAAACCATGGACAATGCTAATCCAAGCACCAACTCAAATCCACTATTTTTAATCCTCAAAATACAACGGACTCACTCAACCAAAATTGTTCCATTATACAATTCCTTACAATGTTTCCTTGACTCGAAGTTCCCTTATCCGATCTAATACTTCCTAACTGAGATAACCTTTACAGTTAGGGAAATTTGAGCTGAGTTAACCCTTACAGCTCGGTCAAGGGACCTTACTCGAAAGTAAGAGAAGTATGTAACTCATTACAAGACTTTACAACTCGGAGAAGTATTAAGTACAGATTTGGAGTTGTAAGAAGAAGATTGAATGAGTAATGTACTAAGAGAGATAGTTTGAGCAATGGATTCAGCAATCTTCAAGGCTTGTGAAGTGGCTTCTATTTATAGATGACCAAGCGAGTGACCGTTATGTCTTGGTTCTTAACGAAGTCTTTATCGCCCATTGTAACGGTTCTTCGAGTCACTCGGAAAAGATTCGTTGAGATGTGAACGTTGTGCAACGGCTCTTGGCTCCTAAAGGTGCTCCAGTCAACTGATGATGTCCCAAAAGCAAGGTATAAACCACCGTTGAGCTTGGCGTTGGAATTTTCAAGTTTTGGAAATAGACAACCCTTACACGGTGTCCGAGCCTTGTTCGAAGTAGATAAAACTTGTCTGCTGGTGATTGACGACTTGAAGCCCGTCACTTTTGTAATTCAAAAATGAGATAACTTCGTTTGGATAACCTACAAAAGTAAACCACTTTGGTTCTCAAAGTATAAAATACTTTGGTCCAAGATTTGGCACAAATAATAATTTAATTAAGACAATTAAGTGCATAATTATCTTAGGCCTAAAAACGTGGAATTTTCCGAGTCTAATATTCAATATACTCAAATTCCATCAGAGTCAATCCTAAGAAAGATAGAGTTAAAAAAGTGGAATCATCAAAGTATAAAAACTTGATCCGGACAAATAATTCTCAAACAAACAAACCGACTTAGAAAAGGAATTAACACTCGTAATTCACTTTGCGTTGAAGTATGCGATCAAAACTCGGAATAAGAGTGTTAGGGAAATTATTTGAATATGTGATAGATCTGAGTGATGTCCGAGTGAGTCGAAACATCAATGTAGAAGATATACAAGAATGTATTTTACGAGTCGAGAACAAACGAATGAAAAATTATACAAGAGTTTCTATATCACTCGGAATGACTTGTAATAAAAACTTAGGAAGGATGAAGCTTATACCGAGTCTTCATGTAGTATTCAGAATGTCTTCGAGTTAGAGTATGAGTCTTTATCCTATTGTACATCCCATAGGGGATGAAATTTTCAAATTATGGGCCCTCATGTATCCCACCTAGAATTATCCCTCTTTTGACCATATAACTTTGATGAGTCTAGGTTGTACCCTTTTTCATTTGCATTCTTGAAATGAATGTGGTTGTTTTTGTTATTTAATCATCTTCCTTAAGTCTTTAGCAGTTTAACATGTTCACCAAATAATTCTTGGATGGGTGCAAAAATAAAATAAAACAATTAACCACCTTGAGTTAGTCCTTTTATGTTCGGTTTTAGCTAAAAGTAAAAATCTCCTTCCCTTTTTCTGGATCTGTTCATTAATTTTCGAGTCAGTCCAAATCTCTTTAGTATTGGTCATTTTTATTATCTAGACAGTCAACCAGCTGGCGGACATAGCTGGCGCCGGTTTCGCTCGCTTGTCTCTTTGTGGACCTCCTCCACTATTCAATAGCTTTTAGGCTTTGGCTTTTGTTTGTCGGCATATCCGCATTTCGTCCACCATCTAAATTCATCTCTAATTAAGAGAGTCTATTTTTATTTAGCCCAATTAAATTCATCTCTAAATTAAGAGAGCCTTTTATTTGCATTAGCCAAATTAAAATTCATCTCAAATTAGGTAAGTCTTTGTTTGTAGTAGCCAAATTAAATTCGTCTCAAAATAGGCGAGTGTTTGTTTGCATTCAGCAAAATTAAATCCGTCCTAAATTATGTCGAGTCTTTGTTTGCATTAGCCAAAATTAAGTTCATCTCAATTAGGAAGGTCTACTTTTGCATGCCAAAATTAAAATTCATCTCATTTTAGCAAGTCCATTCATTTCAAATTCACTTCATTTAAAGTGAGTTCATTTTTTCATTTCTTTCTCATTTAGGTCAATCCATTTTTGCATGCTTAGCCAAAATTAAAAACGCATTTATTTTGCCTTTAAGGATCATCTTTTTGCATTCTTTATGTGCATCCAAATAAAAGCATATCATTTTCTTTTCTCTTTGGATCGAGTCGTTCCTTGAGTCAAGCACTTAAGCCCCATTTCCCTTAAAATTTTTTCACAAGTCAATCTTGAGCACCTACTCTTTTGGAATACAAGATAGGAAATCCTACTCAAATTGGGAATCCTAGCACTAAGCGTTAGGAAATAAGAGCTCTACTTCAACACCAGCACATTTGACATCGATATGTCCCACATCAACACGTACCACACTAGTACCTCCAACACCTTTCCTTGTAACGCTAGTACGTTGCCCAAGGACAAAGCACAACTCTCCTCCAAAAATGGCTAATGAACCAAAGCGAACCCCAATTATGACCTTGTTCAAAGAGTCTGCTGCCAAAATAGAAGTTAAGATTGAGGCTGAGGATAAAATGATTAAGTCAATATCTGAAACCCTTGCTCTTATACTCCAAAACCTCAATAAGAAATCTAATGAAGCAAGAAAAGACAGAAAAGAAACAAACATTCAACCTCAGCCTCAACCAAAACCTTAGTCGATCCACGAATAGATCAAATAGACAAGCTATTACATGAGTCTTCAATGTTCAATGACCATTACTTGGCCTAGGGATTCACTTACATCCCTAAAGGAAAATTGGCCTCAAAATTTACTATGTCGACATCGGGTTCCACGGGACTGAAAATCTTCACCATCACGTGAGGAACTTTGTAAGGCGACGACTTTAAAAATGTACTAGAGGACGAGATACCATATCATCTTCCCATGGACATTTGACAAAAATGTCATGAAGTAGTACAATGCTATTGACCCTCAAAAGGTCATAAAGCGGCAAGATATTTATAGGAAGTTCTTACACGAATACTCCTACAATACTTGTTCTAGTAGTCACTCTTTGAGATCTTGAGTCGATCAAGCAAGGAGATAAGGAAATCTTCACCGACTTCCTCACTTGCTTGGAGGGAAAAAGCCGCCCATATGGCGAGATTGACCTTACGAAAAGGATCGAGTTAGACTCATCATCAAAAACCTGAAACTTGCCTATTGTCAATAGTTGAAGTTCTTGCCTTCCATGGACTTCAAAACACTTAGAGATGTCGACTTGCTTATAGAACAGGAGTAGACATCCACAAGAGCTACAACTAGCTAGAAGATCATCCAATGAGCCCATCACTCATCAAGAGTACTAATAAAGTGTGCATTTCCCTTTTTAGATCTTTCCTACGTTAATTTACTTTTCTTATTTCAAAAAAAAATCCTTTTGAACTACTAAGGCTCGATTTCCACTATAGTGGATACGTAGCAAGCCCATGAGATCCGACCCCAATCCTAATCTTGTTCCTAATTTCAAACCTCTCATTTCCGAATTTAAAACCACTTTACCATACTTAGAGGAGAAGAAATAAATCAGGATGCATGTCGTTCTTATTTGGCACTAAATCGCCAGCGACGAGTACATTGTAGTTCAAGCGACGCATTTTCATTGTGCTTTACTTTAGAGAGTGGGGGCTAAAGTGCAATTTTATCTTTGTATTTTTGAAGTTTTTGCATCACCTTAATAAAAGAATGCATTTCTTCTCAGAATATTCCTCATCTCCTTTGCATGAGTGAAAATCCTAAAAATACAAAAATTAATAACAAAGCACCCTACAAGAATCATTCAATCAAGCATCATTTGATCAAGTCAACATCAAGAAGATTATCGGCATCGCCACCTTAAGTAGGAAATCTGTCATCGACTAGTCAAAGCTAGTAAAGTCTTAAACATTCAGGAAAAGGTAGATATGGGGCCTAAGAAGATCATGGGGCTCATGATCGAAAGAATCATATGACCATAATAACTCCAAGAACAACGAGGAGGAGACACAAATCGTCGACCATACAAATAAAGAAGCTATTAGCACACACATTAAGCCCAAAATTAAAATGCAGCACATAACCTCATTAAACTTAAGAGTTTTAAACAAGTCCAGTTCATTCGTCCCTATTCAGACGAAAGTGGATAGTCGTCGAGTTTCGGACCCAACAATAGTTAAGGTTCGGATAACTAGTCGAGCTTCAAGCCCAACATCGATCAAGGTTCGGACATCCCTATTGAGCTTTAGACCCAAGCTGCGGTCAAGGTTCAAACACCTGTTTCAACTTCAAGACCAACGGTAGTGAAGGTTCGGATGCCTAGTAAAACTTTAGGCCTAACACCGGTAAAGGTTGTAACACCCTCGTCGAGTTTCGGACCCAATAGCGATCAAAGTTCGGACATCAAATCAAAACTTGAGGACATTCTTGTGCCGATGTTAAGGAAGTGCTATTTAAACATGATCCGGTTACGAGATCATTTTTAAGTAACACTTGAATCTATTTACATTCGATTGTCGACTAATAAAGCTGTTAATGTAGAAAATTATAGCCAAGATTCGGACTAAGAAACGAGTCAAGTTTAGGCCCCTCATCCGAGTTTTAGGACAATAATGAAGCCAAGCTCAAGATACTCTATCGAACTTTAGATCCAAGGATAGTCAAGTTTAAGCATCCTGCTAGACTTTAGACTTTACTACCCGAGTCAAGTTTGAGCTCCCCACTAAGCTTTAGACTAAGTACATGGTCAAGTTTAGGTAGACCAAGCCTAGTTTTAGGACTTTGATTAGTGAAGTTCAGGAATTCAGAATCCATTAACTAATTCGAAACACATCATTTTCACAAATGTAAGCGGCCTCCGAATCGACGCCAACTAAACGGGTAAGTTACCTTTGGTGTCTACTTTTCCCTTTATCTTTCGGACTCGGTTAAGGTAGGGGCTAATTGTAGACATCTAAAAATTGTCATTCCTTTTCTATTTATTTATTTTATTTGTTTTTTTATCCCTGTGATGAAATCCCGGTCTCGTTTGTTAACTCGGATCATGTTTGGATTTTAATCGACGTGATAGAAGCTAGTAAACCAAAAAAACCCAATAGCACCACAAAAATCAGCCTTTTTGCTTGGGGACGCCCACAAACCATTTCTTATACAATCTAACCAAGCCACGTTCGGGCTCCCAACTACGAAGTTCCAAATCGGCGTCATTTTACTTGAACCTGCTCACCAAACGCCGTTTTTGATCATTCTCAATGGCCAAGCGAGGCATGCAGCCTGAGGCATCCGTATGATGTCGGTTATACCAACGCCACGTTTCTGGACTCTCCAGGACGATGTCATTTGGTACAAACAAATATCCGAGTTTTTACCTTTCACTTCGGTGATTACGGGCCTAGTTCGGGCGAACTCCGGTGGCTAAAGTGATGTTTAGGGTTGATTTTTAACCTCATGAAAGTTTGCTCTTGGAGAGACTAAGTCACCCTAGAGGGGGTGAATAGGGTGATGAGGAATTTTAAACGAAGAATGAAATGTTAAAGACTATAAGCTGACTTTGGGACGAGTCTAAGTCTAGATTGGACTCGGAAAAGTGAATCGGAAAATACGTGGAAACCTTCCGGGGCGAGAAAACCACTTGTAATTGCTAATCCAAGCACCAAGTCAAATCCACTATTTTGAATCCACAAAATAGAGTAGAAAGACTCAACCAGAATTGCTCTCTTAGACAATTCCTTACAAGATTTTCCATTAGGGACAAGCGAGCTGAGTTAACCCTTACGGCTCGGTCAAGGGACCTTACTCGGAAAGTAAGAATAAGTGTTTGTGACTCGATTACAAGACCTTACAACCGAGAAAGATGTTAAGTACAGAGTTGGAGTTGTAAGTTGAAGCTTGAATGAGAATTATACGAGAGAGAGATAGTTTCAGCAATAGATTCAGCAATCTTCTCGTCTTGTGAAGTGGCTTCTATTTATAGATGACCGAGCGGATTAGCCGTTGTGACTATCTTCGATTAGATGTCTTTTGTGATCGTTGCAATGGTTTTTTGAGTGATTCAGAAAATATCTGTTGAGGTGTGAACGTTGGGCAATGGCTCTTGACTCCTTTAGATGTCCTAATCCACTTGGTGGTGTCTAAAAAGTAGGGTGGAAACCACCGTTGAGCTAGGCGTTGCAGATTTTCATTTTTGGAAACAGACAACCTTGACATAGTGTCCGGGCCTTGGTCGAAGTAGAAAAGCCTTGTGTGCTTTGGTGATTGACGACTTGAAGCCAGGTTACTTTTGTATTTCAAAAATAGGATAACCTCATTTAGATAACCTACAAAAGTAAATCAATTTGGTTCTCAAAGTATAAAATACTTTGGTCCAAGATTAGACATAGCTAATAATTTAATTAATATAATTAAGTACCTAATTATCCGAGTCCTGAAAAAGTGAAATTTTACGAGTCTAATATCCATTATAATCAAATTCTATCTCGGTCGGTCTAGAAATAAAAGCAGTCCGATAAAAAATATCGGAGTAATGAAACTTGATCTAGACAAGCATAGTTCAAACGAAACATGCTGACTTAGAAGGATAAATTAACACTGTAATTCAATCAAACTTAGAATACAACGTCGGACCTGAGTTTATGCATGTTAGAGCAAATATTTGAACATACGATAAGTCGAGTGTTGTCCGAGTGACTCGGAACTATGTGTGAAAAGATAAGCAAGAGTATGCTTTACGAGTCGAGTCAGAATCAAGTGAAAACATATGCAATAGTCTCTGTAACACTCGGAAAAGATTCTATATCACTCATAAAAGTTTCTAAAGCACTTAGAATGACTTGTAATCAAAACTTAGAAGAGATGATGTCTATAGCTGATTCCTTGATGGTACTCGAGAATGATATATCTGCAAAGTTTGAGTCTTCAATCTCCCCTTTTTTATTAAAGGCATTCCATACTTAGATAGAAACTTTGTTAATAATATAGATCTAAGTTTTCATTCTTTCTCCAAAAATAAGTAAGAGAAACGAGTGCAAATAAGCTTAGTGTTATAGAATGAGTTGAAGTGATATAAGTGATTGAAACTTAGATTCAATCGAGTAAGTAAGCTTAGATTGCATTAGTGCTAAAAGCTGAAGTATTAAAGCAATGATAGGCGAGTTGTTGGATTAGCGCAAAGAAAATTACTGAGCAAGAAATTGAAACTCAGAAAGTAATAAGCATGAAACTGAAACTTCATTAATATTCATGATAAGTATATACACAAAAGAGGGTGAGAGAAACTCCCCTTAAACAAGACAACAAATTTCTAAATATTCTCCCCCTTGCCTTTCAGTAAAAAACAAAAGGAGGAAGAATGTATCAAGAGGATACAAACTTGTATGTCCGGACAAAAAGAAATTAAAATAGAAAAAGAAAATTTCTAAGATGGAGGGGAGGGCGATCTGAGTCGAGTATGGTGGACGGGTAGTGCGCCTTGCCGATAAGATCGTGAAGATGTAGACGAACGAGGCGGGGCAGCAGCTTGGTATCTTCGAAATGGGCGGAGCTACGAGTGGTTGACCCAAAACTAAGTTGTCCAGAGGTTCATCCTCCCGGAATTTGAGCGAGGAGGTGCGGCTCTGCTGCTGCGCGACTTCGACCCACTCGGACTCTGCATGCGAGCGATCACTTCGGTTAGAGTCTTTGGAGCACCTTGGCCCTCAGTTGCTTTGGCTCCTATTTCTTCTTTCTTCTCCCCTTCTTCTTTCTCATCGGATGGAGCTGCCGCAGCCGCGAGCTCCGCTTCTTCTCCTTCTTCTTCTTCTTCTTCCCCTGTAGAGGGGATTTGGCTTGACTCGAGCATTCTTCGATGTATACGAGTCGATCGAATCTTGAGCCGCCTTGGAGCGCCTTTCTGAAGGAGCTCAATCGTCTCCCTTTGCTCCTTGACTAGTGCTTTCATCTCGAGAAACACGTCTTGCTGCTCTACGATGCGGGATTGAGCGAGTTATACGATTAATGGTCATAGGCGAAGAACAGTCTTGAATGGCCGAAGGGTGTCCTTGAATTCGGTGGACACCGAGGAGAGCTTGTCCATGATGGCTGTGGACAAGGCGGGAGAGAGGATTCGAGAAACACCTAAGGTGGAGGCATCACCAGGTGGAGGAGGTAGAGAAAGAGGGGATTGTGTCCGAGTTTGAGACGGAGAAGGGGTCTCGGTTTTGAGCTATGGACCCGGACACCGGTTGGGTTTCTTGGTATCCATATCCAAGAAGTTCCTTTTGTCAACAACATTAGCAGACCTCGAAACCGTGTTAGGATCCGAGGGAAGAGGAACTTTGAATTGTTTAAAGATTAGGGTGAGAAGAGCCCAGAAAGGAAGTGGGGTTAACTTCTTGGTGCGAGTCCGAGCGAGCACGACTACTATTTGCTCGACTATAGCGAGGAAAGAGGTCTACTTCGTAGCCCTTAAGAATGTCATACAAGGCTTTAAGATGCTTGGAGTTGGGGTTCTCCTAGCTTGAATGCTTGAGAGAAGAAGGTCCTCATCAGCGAAAGCACGGAAGACGAGCTTCGATTTGAGTTGAGTCACGAAGAAGTTTTTATGTGACCCAGGAAACTCTTTGGCATATTTTTCGAAGAAATCATCAGCAACCTCGTTGAAAGGTATGGGGTTCGTTGTTCAAGAACAGAGAGGATACTTTGAAGAGACGGCGAAGAAGAGAGGTGTTGATGCGAACTATGATGTTTTGAACTGTAGAGGTAAGGATACCCTAAGAGCTAGAGAGATTGGTGTAAAACTCATAAACGAGTTACGGGTACATAAACTCATAAACGAGTTACGGGTACATGAACTCGCTGAAACAAAGGAAATTGTAAACCACTATTGATTTGATGTGAGCCAACCACGAAAACTTTGTGGTCGGGAAGAATTTGTCATCCAACATTAGATGTTGGGTGACAACGATTTTGAGGAATTGGAAGGGCGTTCTTGGCTTTTAGTTCGAGGTTTCTGGTTGCGAGAACCAAGAAAATCGGGGTGGGAACCTCTTTTCGGCATGCTTGTATGAAAAGAGAGAGATGAACTTTTGAGAGAGGGAAAGAAAGAGAGAGAGATAGCTCGACGAAAGTGAGCGAGAAAAAAATTAAAGAGTAGAAAGAGAGAGCTGAGAAAGACGAGTGCTTACTTGAGATTACTTTCACGTATCTTGATAGCAATGAAATCTTCTTTGAACGTAGAGAGCTTGCTCGAGTTGAAGTATGTGAGAGAGAGAGAGTGGGTAGAGAGTAAAGTAAAGAAATGAAGGAAAACGGATTCTCTTTATAGAGAAAGAAATATCCTTCGGTGTTCACTCGACCTAGCTCTTCAACGGTCGCCTCAAACCGGTGTGACTGTTCTGCTCTCCAACGGTTAGAATTCGAGCAATTATCTCACAACGACTAGTTGTCCGATCGATACGCATGAGAGAGAGAGAGAAA
This sequence comes from Talinum fruticosum, assembly GCA_021018815.1. Taxonomy (NCBI): domain Eukaryota; kingdom Viridiplantae; phylum Streptophyta; class Magnoliopsida; order Caryophyllales; family Talinaceae; genus Talinum; species Talinum fruticosum. The sequence goes on along the minus strand of JAITYX010000035.1, from coordinate 4,311,077 downwards.
AAGAGAAATTTTAAAAGATATTTATGAAATTCTCCACTCATGTAGAGATGATTTCGGAAGTTTGATGTCCAATTTTCTCAAAATGCGAGTCGACTCGGTGAAGTTTCTAAGTGACTCAAAAGCTGCAAGCAAGTAATAACTCATAGGTCAATATGACTGGCTCATCCGAACTAATTGTTATGAAAGCAACGTAATGAAATATTTAACACATAAACATGCAATGTAATTTCACTAAGAAAAGAACATAATTATGCATTGATCATGCCAAGCTCATTCCTAATAAAGCAAAGCCGATCCTCACTGAAGGTTCGCTCGTGGAGAGTCCGAGTCACCCTAGAGGGGGTGAATAGGGTGATAGAAGTTTTTCGTGGAAACGTTAGCTCTTTTGTTAATGAAGAGACAGAGACGAGGTTACGAGTCAAACAGCAGGGTCGGAAAAGCTTGGACTCGAAATGCTATCACAAACAAGCGGGAGTAATTTGGCTGTGCGAGTCTAGAATGAACTCGGAAAGATAACACTTAGAAATTACGTGGAAACCCTACTGGGGCAGAAAACCACGGACTGTGTCAATCCGGACACGAAGTCAAATCCACTATTTTGAGTCCACAAAATACCGTGAGCTGAGCGAACCCGAGTTGCTCCCTTAGACAACTCTATACAAGTTTTCCTAGACTCGGAAATTCCCTTATACGATCTAGTACTTCCTAGCTGAGATAACCCTTACAGCTAGGGACAACTAAGCTTTGTTAACCCTTACAACTTAGTCAAGGGACCTTACAAAGAAAGTAAGAAAGAGTTTCTAACTAAGTACAAGACCTTACAACTCGGAAGGTAATGAATTACGAGTAGGAGTTGTAAGTAGAAGATTGAGAATGAATACAAAGACCTTGAGCAAGTATGTGTATTAACAATATGTTCGGCAATCTTCAAGTCTTGTGAACTGGCTTCTATTTTTAGATGACCAGGCAGAGTAGCCGTTATCTTCATCTGCTGACTGAGAGTCCTCTATGACCAGTTGATAGAAGTTTTACGAGTCACTCGAGAAAGTATCCGTTGTAATGTGAGCGTTGGACAACGGTTTAACTCTCTTGGAAGTCCCAAAACCATTGGTGGTGTCTTGAAAGATAAGGTGGAAACCACCGTTAAGCTTAGCGTTCGAGTTTTCCAGATTTAGAAACAAACAACCACGACACAATCTTCTAGGATCTGGAGCGAGAGAAGGTGAAAAGCCATGTCTGCTTGGTGATTTGACGTTACGAAGCCGGTTACTTTTATAGTTTGAAAAGTGTATCCTCGATTGAATAACCTACAAAAGTAAATCAATTTTGGTTCTCAAAGTATAAAATACTTTGGTCCAAGATTACACACAGATAATAAAATAATTATGATAATTAAACGACTAATTATACGAGTCGGAAGAGGAATGGAATTTTACGAGTCCAATATCAATGATACTCGGAATTCCATCCGATTTAGTCTAAGTGAAGGATCAAGTTCAGTAAAGAATATCGAGTGAAAAAAAAACTTGATATAGACTAAGTAATAATCATACTAAAAGTCTCGACTATAACATAATAGAGCTTATAACCAAAAGTCAAATTCAGAGTGAGAAAAGACGAAATACTAGTCTATTCAATCTGCGATAAATCGAGTGATGAGGGACTCGGAATAGAGAACTAGTTTTCTAAGTCACTTACGGATAAGCAAGAAATATAAGAAGTAAAAGATGTATCACTTAGAGAAGATACCATTTTACTCAAAGAAGTTTACGAGATACGAGAGAATGCCTTGGAATCAAAACTCTATAAGTATGAGATGGTTATACCGATTCATTTAATGCAACTCGAAATGCGTTGAGAAGTGTCCGAGTCTTCAATCTCCCCTTTTTGATGAAAGGCATTCCATTCTTAGACATACACTTTGTTAGAAAAAAATTCGACTACGAGTAGTTGCTCATAAGGAAAGTTGAGTAGAGAATTCTTAATGTATCGAGCAAGAGGTATATCGTCGGAGCATAAAGTAAAAATGCTTAGCAATGAAATAATGTAAACTCGGAAAGATTATAAACACGAAATCATGTAAGAGAAAGCATTAATTCATTGAACTCAACGAAATTACAAGGATTAAAAGGAAAACTCCCCTAAACAAGACAACAAGTTTTCGACTCTATTTCTCCCCCTTGCCTTTCAGCAAAAACAACAAAAAGAAGGGAAGAAAAAAACAAATAGTGCAACTTAGATGTCTGGACAAAAGAACTAGAAATCTCTCGGAAAGAAGAAGAATCGCGAGACTTTGGCATTGTGACACAATGCATGGCGCCTACGAGGGAGAGGGGATTTCGAGTGGAGGCGGAGGGAGTGGAGGTTCGCCAACGCCGATATGATCTTGACGATGTGCTTGAGCGCGGCGGAGGAAAGCCGGTATGATCGTCGGGGGCTCGGCTACGAGTGGGCGACCGGAGTGAGTGGATCGAGGGTTCTTCCCTTGGAACCTCGGTAGGCTGGAGGGGCTGCTCTGTCGACCCGCTGGTGTAGCTAGGTCCTCGACCCACCCAGATTGCTGTGTCGAGCTGAGTAATGCCACATGAGCTTGTGGAGTAGTCGACCCTCGGCGGTTCCCACTGCTCCTTCTTGGTGTTCCTTCCCTTGCTCGGAAGGACTCGCCTATGCCGCGAGCTCCTCGGTGTCTGCTGCTTCTACATCTGCAGCTTCTTCTTCTTCATCCCGCTGTCCAAGGAGGTAAGACACTGGGCTCGAAGACGCTTCGAGACGCGTCCGAGTCATCATGGTCTTGAGCCGCCTTGGACCTTCTCTCTACGAGGAGCTCGACCAGGTCCTTACTGCTCCTTTACCAGTTCCCTCATCTCAAGAACTAAAGGCTGGTGCTCTCGGATTTGGGATTGGCCGGTCTTTTGGTTGATGGTCAGATTTTGGAGAACAAGTTTGAAAGACCGGAACATGTCTCCGAAATCGAGAGGACACGAAGCTGATCTTGTCCATAAAACGGGGGATAAGAGAGCAGAGAGAGATTTTGAGGCACCGGAGGTGGAAGCACCACCAGGTGAAGAGGGAAGAGAGAGAGGGTTGATTTCGAGTGCGAGGCGAGAGGGAGGCCTCGGTTCGAGTTATGAACCCAAACACCGGGGTTAGTTTCTGGTATCCATACCCCATGAGTTCCTTTTTACCGACAACAACGACGGCCTCGGACACGGCGTTTGGGTGCGAGGGAGAGGAACTTGGAATTGTTTGAAGACAAGGGTCGAGAAGAGCACCGAAAGGAAGTGAGGTGGTCTTCTTTGATTGAAGTTGAGCTGGCACGGCGGCCATCCGCTCCAATGATGGAGGGAAGAGGTCTACTTCGTAGCCCTCAAGAATGTCAAAGAGAGCTTTGAGGTGCTTGGAGTTGGGGTTCTCCTTGCTTTGGAATGCTTTGTGAGAAAAAGGTTCTCATCGGCGAAAGCACGAAGGCGAGCTTCGACTTCAGCGATTCACGGAAAAGTTTTTCGGGACTCGGGGAACTCTTTGGCGTATTTTCCAAAGAAGTCGTCGGCGACTTCGGTGAAAGGAATGGGGTTGCTATTCACGAAGAGGGAGGTGACCTTGAACAGGCGGTGGAGGAGAGAGGTGTTTATTCGAACGGTTATGTTACGAACCCTAGACGTTAGAACATTTTTGAGTGGGTAAGGTGAGTGTAGAACTCGAAACGAGTTCGGGATAGATGAACTCACTCAAGCGAGATGAAGTTATATGCTCAGATGGTTTGAATGTGAGCCAACCAAGAAAATTTGGTTGTAGGAAAGAACTTGTCGTCCAGCGCAAGGTCTTTGGGTGACAATTGGTTTGGAGGGGTTGAGCTTTACGGCGTTTTGGTGCGAGGCTTTTGGAAGAGGAGGAGACCTGGAAGTCGGGATGGTTACCTCTTTTAGGCATTTTGAGAGAAGGAAGGAAAGATGAAACTTTCGAGTAGAGAAGAGAAGGAGAGGTAGAAGAGAAGAAACGAAAAAGGTGTAGAAGAAAAAGATGAGAGCGAGTCGAAACTTACGAGAGATGGCTTCTTCGACGCTTACGAAGTTCAAGGATGACTTGTTCATGTAGAAATCTTCTGCGAAAAGTTTCGTTTGAGAGAAATGGAATGTAGAATACCGAGACGAAGATGAATAGGCGCTATTTATAGAAAATAAGCGCGCCCATCAACTATCCGTTAAATATAACTCCGTTCGACTCGGCTTGTCCATCGGTCATCGAAGACCGGTGTGACGGTTCTCTTCAACGGTTAAGATTTCAGCGGTTAGAGATCCACGGCTATCGGCTGATCACGGCGCTCGAGGAAAGAGAGAGAAAGATTTTGAAAATATGATCCGAAACTCCCACTGTTCTAGAGATAGTTCCGAGAAAATTTGAAGTCCAAGTTTCTCCACGTCCGAGTTTGGCTCAGATTGGTTTCGAGTGACTCGAAACACGAAATAACTACCAGACTTAGTATCACTGAATCAAGCTGAGCTAATGGTTATTAAAAGTGAAAACACATAACATAGAATTATGCAATGGATAGCATATAATTAAGCATTTAACATACCAAGCTCATTCAGAATAAAACAAAACTGATCTTCACCAAGAGGCTTAGTAAAGATATCGGCTAATTGAAGATTAGTAGGAATGAACTCAAGTTTAATATCACCTTTTACGAGTGATCGCGTAGGAAGTGATATCGACCTCGATATGCTTTGTTTTCGAATCTTTGGACGGGGTTCTTGGTGATGCTAATTGCGCTTTGGTTGTCACACTTGATTGGTGCTGATTTAAATGATAGTCCAAGATCTTTCAAGTGTTGCTTTACCCATAGAATCCGAGCGCAACGAGCTCCAGTTGCAATATATTCAGCTTCGGTAGTTGGTAGAGCTACTGAGTTACGCTTCTTTGAGTGCCAAGATATTAGGGATTGACCTAGAAATTGGCAAGCTCCGGATGTGCTCTTTCGATCAACTTTGTATCCTGCGTGAGTACTGCGTGCGAGTATCCGGTCGAGTCGGTTCTAACTCTACGGAATACCATAGACCTAAATTACGAGTACTGCAAGATATCCGAATATTCTCTTCACCGCAGTGAAATGTGATTCTTTTGGATTAGCTTGAAATCTTGCGCATAGGCAAACACTTGAACATTATATACGGCTGCTTGGAAGTAAGATATAGCAAAGATCCAATCATACCTCGATAGAGTTTCGAGCTATTGCTTTACCTTTCTCATCCGAGTCAAGCTTTATCTCTGCTTGCTCATAGGGGTAGATGCGTGCTTTGCATCTTGAAGTTTGTATTTCTTCAGCAGTTCCTTGGTGTACTTTGATTGATGAACAAAGATTCCATCTTTGTCTTGTTTGATTTGTAACCCAAGGAAAAAATTGAGTTCTCCCATCATACTCATTTGGAATTCTTGACTCATCAACTCGAGAAAATTCTCGGCACATAAATTCATTAGTAGCACCGAAAATAATATCATCAACATAGATTTGAACAATAAGGAAATCTTTCTCCTTGGTCTTTATGAAGAGGGTCTTGTCGATCTGACCTCTTTTAAAATCATTTTCAACCAAGAAAACATGATTTCCTCACAGTCTTTCATACCAAGCTCGAGGTGCTTGTTTAAGACCATAGAGAGCCTTTTGAAGTTTGAAAACATAATTTGGAAATTCTGAGTTTTCAAAGCCGGGAGGCTGCTCGACATAGACTTCTTCTTCAATAAAACCATTGAGAAATGCACACTTAACATCCATTTGATATAATTTAATATGCATGATGGATGCAAATGCCAACGATATTCGATAGCTTCAATTCAGCTACGAGTGCAAAGGTTTCCCCACAATCGATTCCTTCTTCTTGATTGTTACCTTGAGCCACAAGTCTAGCCTTGTTTCGACTACCACTCCACCCTCATCCAGTTTGTTCTTGAAAACCCATTTGGTTCCTATAAGCTGGGTGGTTAGATGGTCGTTTGGTCGAGTCCGGACTTGGTTTCTTTCGAATTGTTTGAGCTCTTCTTGCATGGCCTCTACCCATTCGGGTTCATTAAGGGCCTCTAGTGCATTTTTGGGTTCGTTTAATGAAATGAATGTAGTGAATGCACATAGATTATGTAGAGAGGAACGAGTTCTTACCCCACTTGTTGATATCCAAAATTATGTTTTCTTGGGGATGACTGGAAGTAAATTTGAATGCTTTACCGGTTCTACGATTCACGAGATTTGTGGGCTGAGCCGCTTGATCTTCAGAAGCTTGTTACGAGTGATCTTCTTCATTGGCTTGTTCGTTACGAGTGAGCTCTTGAGTTGCCTCATTACGAGTCACTTCATTTTAAGTGACCTCATTTTGAGCGAGGTTGAGTCCGAGTCTTTGTAGGCTCGGCTTTGTCATCATCTCTCTCGAGCTTCGGTTCGAGTATGACGACTCACTTGGCTTCTCCTGTTCAAGCTCATCAAACACTATATGGATGCTTTCTTCCACTTTGTTAGTTCTTTTGTTAAAGACACGATAAGCTTTACTATGTGAAGAGTAACCCGAGAAAAATACCTTCATCGACCTAGTATCAAACTTGGTCGAGTGATCCTTACCATTATTGTGAATAAAACACTTGCAACCAAAGGGCTTAAAGTATGAGATGTTTGGCTTCTTCCTTTTGTAGAGCTCGTAGGGTGTTTTCTTCGATATTGGTACGATGAGGCATCTATTTAGTGTATAGTTCGCGGTGTTGATTGCCTCTGCCCAGAAGTAGTAGGGAAGATAATGTTCAATCATCATAGTCCTAGCTATTTCTTCAAGAGTTCTGTTCTTTCTCTCTACAACTCCATTCGTTGAGGAGTTCTTGGTGCTGAGAAGTTGTGAGAGATTCCATTCCGATCACGGAACTACGAGAATTACGAGTAGTCGAACTCCCTTCCATGGTCGGTTCGAATCCTTTAAATGCTGAGTCCGAGACTCAACTTGAATCTTTCTACGAGTTTGCTTGAACTCCTTGAATGCTTCATTTTTATGCTTGAGAAAACACACCCACGTAAATCTTGAAAAGTCATCAATAATGACAAGAATGTAGGATTTACCTCCGAGGCTCTTCACTGGAATTTCACCACATAGATCCATATGTAGCGAGTTCAAGCACCTTTGATGTCGAAACTAGATCTTGAGAGACTTGAATGAGGATCTGACCTGTTTCCCCCTTGTACATGCTTCACAAACTTTGTCTTTAGTGAAAGCACAACTTGGCAATCCACGACTAGGCCATGATCGATAACTTTTTAATAGTATGCATGCTTATATGACCTAATCTACGATGCCATTGCCAAGACTCATCAATGAGAGATGCTTTCGGGCATGATAAGTTCGGCTTGGGTCGAGAAGAGGAATGATATAAGTGTTACCGGATCTCTTACCGAGAGCTTTACCTCGTTGGTGGTCTCATCCGAGATGTAGCACTTAGATTGAGTGAATCTAACCTCCGACTTTTGTCGCATAGTTGGGAGATGCTAAGCGGTTGTATTTTAGCCCTTTGACAAGGTAGGCTGGGCTCACTAGATTGCTTCATTGCCAATACCCACTATCTTGCCTTTCTTTGTCATCTCCAAAAGTCACTTTTCCTCCTTTGTATGATTCTAGCTCGAAAAAGAGTCCTTGGTCACCGACATGTGTCGTGAACATCCGTTGTCCAGTACCAATGTCCTTTTGATCTTTTACGAGTGACCTGCAAAGCAGAGAGAATCTAACCCTTCTCACTTCCTCTAACGAACCCGAGTAACATTCCTTACTTGTGGTCCTTTTACGAGGAAGAAGGTGTTCGGAACCCATATTTGTATGACTTTGGGTTTTGTCGATTCCGAGTCTTCCTCTCGAAGAGCTGAGTCTTTGTCTCTTTCTTTTTGAAAACTTTTCCTTTTGAAACAGGAGAGAATGGTTTCTTTTTGTAAACGAGTTCTAGGCTTAGTCCTTCCTTCATTTCTATGAATGGGACCGTGCTCGGCTTTCCTAAACTTCACGGTTTTGGAATCATTTTTAAACAGATTACGAGTAGGAATTAGATTCCTCTTCTTTGTTGAAACCAAGACCTTCTTTTCGAAAAGAGACACATTGTGATCCTAAGAGCATGTCAAGGTTCTTCGAGCCTTGAGTAAACTTTAAAACCGAGATCTTGAGACTCGGTGAGCTTACTGCTTTAGCTCCTCATTTTCTTTCTGAGTAACTCGGACTCGGTCTCATTAAATTGAGCACTAGTCTTGAGTTCTCTGAATGAGAGTCTCGGTTTTTCTAATTCATTTTTAAAGAAGTGCTCTCGAAGTAATTAACTCAAGTTGTTCTTTGAATTGAGAAGAATCGGAATTGGACTTTTCTTCCAAAGTAAAGATGTACTTAGCTAAATCGACTTTGGAGAATTTGAGGAAATAATCAATTACCTCTTGAGGATTAGTTTCCTCATTGTCGAGTCTGAGTGCGAGTTTGACTCTCTTTCGACTTCGAGTCGGAGATTGCCATCGGACACTTCGAGTCATCGAGTCCTCGTCATCTTCGATGAGTCCTCATCGCTCCATGTTGCAATCATGGCCTTCTTCTTCTTTCTGTCCCTTTTCCTCTTTGGATAGTCCTTGACTATGTGGTCTTTGCTTTGCCACACTCGAAACATCCAGAATTCTTAGATAAAGATAACTTTGAGGGAGAAGAATACTTACCTTTTCTGTCTCTTTTATCTTTCTTGTAGAATTCTTCCTTTAGCCTTTTGTCCCATCTTTTGTGCTTCATTATTTTCGTGAAGCCTCTTGCAATAAGTGCCATGGGATCATCTTCGAGTCGAGAGGAGCTCAGATTTGCTTCTTTATATTATGAGGCTTTCGAGTGCTATGTTCTTTTTGGAGCGCCCTCGGCATCCTCTTCTTTTGGATGGATTTCGTGTGTTAGAAGCTTTCCGATGAGCTCGTCGGCTTTAAGAGTGAGAGGTTACGAGCCTCCTCATGGCGAGTCACTTTGGGACCCCATCTTTTCTTGGGTAGACTTCTCGGTATGTTTCCGCACATTTCCTCGTGGGAGATCTTCTTACCCTGTGATTTGAGATTGTTGGTAATCTCGGTACATCGAATGAACATCCGAGTGATGTTCTCTTCGGCTCCATCTTGAAAAGCTCATATTTGTGAAGATATTGACTTATCTTAACTTGTCGACCTGGCTTGTGCCTTCGTAAGTGTTGACAAGAGTGTCCCACACTTCTTCTGCTGAATCACGAGCGGACACTCGGTTGTATTATTCGAGCTAATGGCGCACATCGGAATGTTCATTGCCTTGAAGTTCTTCCTGAACTTCTACGCTTCTCTGGAGTGAATTCGGCTTTTGTCTTGGGAATGATTACGAATTCATCTGTCTTCATTGGAATGTAGTTTCCTTGTTATATGATTTCCCATACCTCTTCATCATGATCCATAAGGAAACATTCCATAAGCTTCTTCCGAGTGCCCAAAGTTTGATCCTTTGAATTTTGGTGGCCTGTTGGAAGATCTTCCTTCGTCGAACTCTCCGGTGTTACGAGCCATTTGATCTTTAGACCTTTGGATTGTTAGATCCTTTACGAAAGGCTAGGCTCGATACCAATTGAAGGTTTGCTCGGGGAGAGTCCGAGTCACCCTAGAGGGGGTGAATAGGGTGATAGAAGTTTTTCGTGGAAACGTTAGCTCTTTTGTTAACGAAGAGACAGAGACGGGTTACGAGTCAAACAGCGAGGTCGGAAAAGCTTGGACTCGAAATGCTATCACGAACAAACACGCAAGTCAAGCGGGAGTAATCTGACTGTCTAAGTCTAGAATGAACTCGGAAAGATAACACTTAGAAATTACGTGGAAACCCTACTGGGGCGAGAAAACCACGGACCGTGTCAATCCAAACACGAAGTCAAATCCACTATTTTGAGTCCACAAAATACCGTGAACTAACCGAACCCGAGTTGCTCCCTTAGACAACTCTATACAAGTTTTCCTAGACTCGAAATTCCCTTATCCGATCTAGTACTTCCTAGCTGAGATAACCCTTACAGCTAGGGACAACTAAGCTGAGTTAACCCTTACGGCTTAGTCGAGGGACCTTACAAAGAAAGTAAGAAAGAGTTTGTAACTAAGTACAAGACCTTACAACTCGGAAGGTAATGCATTACGGAGCGGGAGTTGTAAGTAGAAGATTGAGAATGAATACAAAGACTTTGAGCAAGTATGTGTATTAACAATATGTTCGGCAATCTTCAAGTCTTGTGAAGCGGCTTCTATTTATAGATGACCGAGGCGAGTAGCCGTTATCTTCATCTGCTGACTAAGAGTCCTCTGTGATCGTTGATAGAAGCTTTCAAGTCACTCGGAAAGTATCCGTTGTAATGTGAATGTTGGACAATGGTTTAACTCTCTTGGAAGTCCCAAAACCATTGGCGGTGTCTTGAAAGATAAGGTGGAAACCACCGTTAAGCTTAGCGTTCAGTTTTCTAGATTTGGAAACAGACAGCCACGACACAATTTTCTAGGAGCTGGAGCGAGAGAAGGTGAAAAGCCATGTCTGCTTGGTGATTTGACTTTTACGAAGCAGGTTACTTTTGTAGTTTGAAAAGTGTATCCTCGATTGAATAACCTACAAAAGTAAATCAATTTTGGTTCTCAAAGTATAAAATACTTTGGTCCAAGATTAGACACGAGATAATAAAATAATTATGATAATTAAACAGACTAATTATACGAGTCGGAAGAGGAATGGAATTTTACGAGTCCAATATCAATGATATTCGGAATTCCATCCGATTTAGTCTAAGTGAAGGATCAAGTTCAGTAAAGAATATCGAGTGAAAAAAACTTGATATAGACTAAGTAATAATCATACTAAAAGTACTCGACTATAACATAATAGAGCTTATAACCGGAAGTCGATTACGAGTGAGAAAAGACGAAATACTTGGTCTATTCAATCTGCGATAAATCGAGTGATGAGGGACTCGGAATAGAGAACCGGTTTTCGAGTCACTTACGGATAAGTAAGAAATATAAGAAGTAAAAGCTGTATCACTTATAGAAGATACCATTTTACTCAAAGAAGTTTCTAAGATACGAGAGAATGCCTTGGAATTAAAACTCTATAAGTATGAGATGGTTATACTGGTTCATTTAATTCAACTCGGAAATGCGTTGAGAAGTGTCCGAGTCTTCACTCACTAAGTGGATTAGTAAACATATCAGCTAATTGAAGTTTGGTAGGAATGAATTCAAGTTCAATATCACCTTTCTCATAATGGTCTCTTAGAAAATGATACCGACCTCAATGTGTTTTGTCTTTGAGTCTTTGAACTGTATTCTTAGTGATGCCGATTACACTTTGATTGTCACACTTGATTGGAATTGATTTGAATGCAAGTCTAAGATCTCTCAAGTGTTGCTTGATCCATAAAATTTGAGCATAGCATGCTCCAGCTGCAATATACTCGGCTTCGGTAGTTGATAGAGCTACTGAGTTTTGCTTCTTTGAGTGCTAAGATATCGGGGATTGACCCGAGAATTGGCGAGGCTCTCGAGGTGCTCTTTCTATCAACTTTGTATCCAGCATAGTCAGCATCCGAGTGTCCAGTGAGACTCGGTTCGAGTCTCTACAATACCATAGACCTAGATTCCGAGTCCTTGCAAGATATCTGAATATTCTCTTCACCGCAGTGAGATGTGATTCTTTGGGATTTGCTTGAAATCTTGCACACAAACATACAATAAACGTTACTGTCTGGTCAACTGGAAGAAAGATATAGCAGAGATCTAATCATTCCTCGATAAAGTTTTTGATCCACTTGCTTTACCTTTTTCGTCCGAGTCCGATTTTATCTTGCTTTGCTCATAGGTGTTCGCTGCATGTTTTGCGTCTTGAAGTTTGTACTTCTTTAGCAGCTCCTTGGTATACTTTGATTGATAGACATAGATGCCATCTTTGTCTTGCTTGATTTCTAGACCAAGGAAGAAATTAAGTTCTCCCATCATAATCATTTGAAGTTCCTATCTTATTAACTCGGAAAAATCTCGATAATGAATTTCATTAGTAGCTCTAAAGATTATGTCATCAACATAGATCCGAGCAATAAGACAGTCTTTCCCCTTGGTTTTTATAAAAAAAGTCTTGTCAATCTGACCTTTTCTAAAATCATTTTCAACCAAGAAATTGCTTAGTCTTTCATACCAAGCTCCGGGAGCTTGTTTAAGACCATAAAGAGCTTTTTGCAACTTGAAAACATGATTTGGAAATTCCGAGTTTTCAAATCCAGGGGTTGTTCAACATAGACTTCCTCTTCAATGAAACCATTAAGAAAGGCACATTTAACATCCATTTGATATAGTTTGATATTCATGCTAGATGCAAAATGCCAATAAGATTCTAATAACTTCAATTCAGCAACAGAGTGCAAAGGTTTCTCCACAATCAATCCCTTCTTCTTGATTGTAACCTTGAGCCACAAGTCTAGCCTTATTTCTAACTACCAAACCACCTTCATCCAGTTTGTTCTTGAAAACCCATTTGGTTCCTATAGCTGGGTGGTCGGAAGGTCGTTTAGTCGAGTTCAAACTTGGTATCTTTCAAATTGATTGAGTTCCTCTTGCATGGCCTCTGCCTATTCGAGGTTCATTTAGGGCTTCTAGTGCATTTCGTGTTCGAGTTAATGATATGAATGCGGTGAATGCACATAAATTTTGTAGAGAGGAACGAGTTCTTACCCCACTATTGATATCGAGACAAGATGTTTTCAAGTGGGTGGCTCGATGCATATTTGAATGCTCTACTTATTCTCCGATTTATGAGATTTGTAGGTTGAATTTGTTAGTCTTCAAAAGTCCGTTACGATTGAGCTTGTTCATCTCATTGACCCTTAGCATTCCGAGCTGGCTCTTGAGTTGTCTCATTCGAGTCATGTTATTCTAAGTCACTTCGTTACGAGTGACTTTGATTTGATTCTTGATGAGCTCATTTTCACCAAGATAATCATCTCTCGCTGAGCTTCGGGTCTAAGAATGTTGACTCACTTGATTTTTCCTGTTCAATCTCATAAAAACAACGTGGTTGCTTTCTTCCACTTTGTTAGTTCTTTTATTGAAAATGCGATATGCTTTGCTATGAGATAAATAACCAAGAAAAATACCTTCATCTGACCGAGCATCAAACTTGGTCAGGTGATCCTTACCATTATTGTGAACAAAGCACTTACATCCAAAGGGTTTGAAGTATAAAATGTTGGGTTTCTTCCCTTTGTAGAGCTCGTACGGAGTTTTCTTCGAGGATGGGTCCGATGAGGCATTTATTCAATGTGTAGTTTGTCTGTGTTGATCGCCTCGGCCCAGAAATAGTAGGGTAGATCATATTCAATCATCATTGTCCTTCCTATTTCTTCAAAAGTCCGATTCTTTCTCTCCACGACTCCATTTTGTTGAGGAGTTCTTGGTGCTTGAGAAGTTATGGGCGATGCCGGTCTTATCACGGAACTCCGCCAATTTTAAGTAGTCGAACTCCGTTCCATGGTCGAGTTCAAATTCTCTGAATCCGAGTTTGAGATTCAACTTGGATTTTCCTGCAGAGCTTGCTGAACTCTTTGAAAGCTTCGTTTTTGTGCTTAAGAAAACAAACCCAAGTAAATCGTGAGTAGTCATCAACAATCACAAGCACATATGCTTTACCTCCGAGACTCTTGACGAGGATTTCACCACATAAATCCATATGCAACATTTCAAGCACTTTGGATGTGGAAACAGTTTTCGAAATTTGAAAGATGATCCGACTTCTTTACCTTTTGTGTATGCTTCACATATTTTTTCTTTCTTAAATGCACGGTTAGGCAATCTTCGACTAAACCATGAGATGCGAAGTTTCTTAATGGTGTGCATACTAACATGACCTAGTCTACGATGCCATGTCCATGAATCATCATTTGAAGATGCTTTTAAGCAAGACAAATTCGACTTGGGTCGAAAGAGGAATAATGTAGGTGTTACTTGATCTCTTACCCGAGAGCTTGGTCTCCTTGGTAGTATCATCGAAATATAATAGTTGGTCCGAGTGAATCTTACCTCTTGACCTTTGTCACACAGTTAAGACATGCTAAGTAGATTGTACTTTAATCCCTTGACAAGGTATACTAGGTCGACCAGATTGTTTCCTTTTCCAATCTTGCCTATCCCAATTATCTTGCCTTTGCTTTCATCTCCAAATATGACTTTTCCTCCCTTGTAATCTTCTAACTCGAGAAAAGAGTCTTGGATTTCTCGACATGTGACGTGAGCATCCACTTGTCCGGTACTAGTGTCCTTTTATTCTTTTCCGAGCCACCTGCAAGTCGAAACAAACTAACCTTTTTCACTTCCTCTAACGAACCCAGTAACTCCCTTTACTATGGTCCTTTTACGTGGAAGAAGACTCTTGGGAACCCAAAGTTTGAAAACCGAGTCTATGTCTCTTTCGTTTGAAACTCTTTTCTTTTATAAACAGGAGGAGAAGGTTTTCTCCGTAAGTTGGTCTAGGCTCGGTCCTCCTTTCATTCTTATTAATGGGACCTTGCTCAGCCTTCCTAAACTTCACAGTTCTAGAATCCTTTTTGAAAAGCTCTCGGTAGGAATTAAATTCCTCATCTCTGTTAAAACCAAGTCCTTTTCTAAAGGAGACACATTGAGACCCTAAGAGCATGTCAAGGTTTTTCTAACCTTCGAGTAAATTTTAAAACAAGCTCTTGAGACTCATTGAGCTCTTGCTTCAGATGCTCATTTTCTCTTCCGAGTGACTAAGACTCAGTCTTATTGGATTTAGCACTAGTCTTGAGTTCTCTTAGAGTAAGTATCGGTTTTTCTAATTTATTTTTCAAAGAGATGCTCTCGGAATTAATAGACTCAAGTTCTTCTTTAAAGCGAGAAGAATTAGAATTGGACTTTTCTTCCAAAGTATACATATATTTGGCTAAATCAACTTTGGAAAACTTTAGGAAGTATTCAATTACCTCCCAAGGATTTGTTTCCTCATTGTCGAGTGATCCGAGTTTGACTCACGATTCGGCTTTTGAGTCCGAGAGTGCCATTAGACACTTCGAATCATCCGAGTCCTCATCATCTTCCGATGAGTCTTCATCACTCCAAGTGGCCATCATAGCCTTTTTCTTCTTTCTGTCCCTCTTTCTCCTAGGACGAGTCTTTGACTATGTGTTCCTTGTTGCCACATTCAAAGCAGTAGGAGTTCTTAGTTAATGATAACTTTGAAGGGGAAGAATGTTTACCTTTTCTATCCTTCTTGTCTTTTTTATAGAACTCTTCTCTTGGCTTCTTATCCTATCTCTTGTGCTTCATCATTCTTTTGAAGCCTCTAGCGATAAATGCCAAGAGATGATCTTCCGAGTCGGAGGAACTTAGATTTGCTTCTCTGTTTTTGAGGCCTTCGGTGGGATGCTCTTTTTAGTGCTAACCTTCGCATCCTCCTCTTCCAGGTGGATCTCATGGGTGAGTAGTTTCCCAATGAGTTCGTTTGGCTTCGGTAAGGACATGTTACGAGCCTCTTCGATGGTTGTCACCTTGGGACACCATCTTCTCTTGGGTAGACTTCGAGTATCTTTCTACACATGTCCTCATGGGAAATCTTTCTACCCGAATTTGAGATTGTTAGTAATCTCGGTCAGCGGATGAACATCCGAGTGATATTCTCTTACGGCTTCATCTTGAATAGCTCGTACTTGTGAAGATATTGGCTTATCTTCGCTTGTTTGACTTTTCTTATGCCTTCATAAGTGTTGATAAGCGTGTCCCACACTTCTTTGGCTGTGTCACGGTCGACACTTGGTTGTATTCTTCTAAGCTGCACATCAGAATGTTCACCGCCTTGAAGTTCTTTACGAGCTTCTCTGCTTCTTCGAGTAGTGTACTCGGGCTTTGTTTTGGGCATGAGTCTTGTGTCTTCCATCTTCAATAGAATGTAGTTCCCTAATTGTATGATGTTCCGGACATCTTCATCGTGATCCAGCAGAAATCATTCAATGAGCTTCTTCTAGTGCACGGAGTTAGATCCTTTGAACTTTGGTGGTCTGCTGGAAGATCTTCCCTTATCGAACTCTCCATTGTTCCGAGCCATTTGATCTTTAAACCTTTGGATAGTTAGATCCTTTCCGAAAGGCTAGGCTCGATACCAATTGAAAGTTTGCTCTTAAAGAGACTAAATCACCCTAGAGGAAGGGGGTGAATATAGTGATGAGGAAATTTAAACGAAGAATGGAAGATTAAAGACTTGAATTGACTTTGAGACAGATCCGAGTCTAGATTGGACTCGGAAAAGTGATAACTAAGAAAATATGTGGAAACCCTCCTAGGGCAGAAAACCACGGTCAATGCTAATCCAAGCACCAAGTCAAATCCACTTTTTGAATCCACAAAATATAGTAGAAAGACTCAACCGAATTGCTCCCTTAGACAATTCCGTACAAGATTTTCCTAGACTCGAAGTTCCCTTATCCGATCTAATACTTCCTAACCGAGGTAACCTTTACGATCGGGGACAACCGAGCTGAGCTAACCCTTACAACTCGGTCAAGGGACCTTACTCGAAAGTAAGAATAAGTGTTTTTGATCGATTACAAGACCTTACAACTCGGAAAGATGTTAAGTACGAATTGGAGTTGTAAGTAGAAGATTAAATGAGAATTATACCGAGAGAGATAATTTCAGCAATAGATTCAGCAATCTTCTCTTCTTGTGAAGTGGCTTTTATTTATAGATGACCCGCAGATTAGCCGTTGTGATTTTCTTCGATTAGAAGTCCCTTGTGACCATTGCAATGGTTTTTCCGAGTGACTCGGAAAATATCGGTTGAGGTGTGAAAGTTGGGTAATGGCTCTTGACTCCTTTGGATGTCCCAATCCACTGGTGGTGTCTAAAAATAGGGTGGAAACCACCGTTGAGCTAGGCGTTGCAGATTTCCAATTTTGGAAACAGACAACCCCGACATAATGTATGGGCCTTGGTCGAAGTAGAAAAGCCTTGTGTGTTGGTGATTGACGACTTGAAACCTAGGTTACTTTTGTATTTCAAAAATAGGATAACCTCATTTAGATAACCTACAAAAGTAAATCAATTTGGTTCTCAAAGTATAAAATACTTTGGTCCAAGGTTAGACATAGATAATAATTTCCTTAAGATAATTAAGTACCTAATTATCCGAGTCTCGAAAAAGTGAAATTTTACGAGTCTAATATCCATTATAATCAAATTCCATCTCGGTCGGTCTAGAAGTAAAACAGTGTCGATAAAAAATATCGGAGTAATGAAACTTGATCTAGACAAGCACGGTTCAAACGAAACATGCTGACTTAGAAGGATAAATTAACACTCGTAATTCAATCAAACTTAGAATACAACGTCGGACTCGAGTTTATGCACGTTAGAGCAAATATTTGAACATGCGATAAGTTCGAGTGTTGTACTGAGTGACTCGGAACTATGTGTGAAAAGATAAGCAAGAGTATGCTTTATGAGTCGATCAGAATCAAGTGAAAACATATGCAATAGTCCGTATAACACTCGGAAAAGATTCTATATCACTCGTAAAAGTTTCTAAAGCACTTAGAATGACTTGTAATCAAAACTTACAAGAGATGAAGTACTGTACTGATTCCTTGATGGTACTCAGAATGATATATCCGCAAAGTCCGAGTCTTCACCTAAAAATTTCTATAAATAAAGGGCTTCCCCCTTATTTCGACTACACCATTTTCAACTACCACGCCCCCTCAAAGTTGAAAATCTTTCCTATCATTCTCTCTCACTCTCTATTCTCTCTATTTCTCCATACCGTCTATAATGCCCTAAACTATAATCATTCTTATAACTAATTCGTAACCAAAAGTTCGAGAAACATATGACAACGGAAGCTAAAATTAAGTTCATGCATTACCATCGTCTCTTGTAGTTAGAAAGGTTTAATTTCCATATTCCATATGTCGTTATATGTATCATATATATGTATTTACATGAGCGATTAAAAGCGTATATACTTAAAAATCAAATACTTTAAGAGTCCACACGATTCTTAAACACATAACAAAAAAATAGTCCGTAACATAAATCCACAGACAAGTCACCCCCGTTACCAACCCTTTGAAATTCTTTTTCCTCGGTTTCCTTCTCCTCGTTCAATGCTTGTTTAAATTTTGTTTGCTTCTCTTTCCCTAAAACAATTTAAAATATAAGACAAAAGTGAGCAAGCTGGTTCAATATGCTACTCATGTATCGTAAAAGAATTTCGGAAAGTCGGTGAGCACGCATGTAATTTTAAATTTATTTAAAACTTAGTTTTTAGATAAAATGTTCAATTGTCATTTTCGGTAAGCTTTTCGATTTTCGGTTACCTAATTTATTTTATTTGCAGCCTGGACTAGGACCTTTTATATTTACACAATTATAGCCATGGCCTTGATAAAATGATTTGATTAAAGTTCTCGATAATTGGGAAGGGCCTAATACGATTAGTTATGCTAGCAAATATTTATAAACGGTTAACGATAAATGATCAACGAATCATTGGGTACTAAAAGAGTCGTAGGCTGAATTAAAATAAATCCATTAACGTTTCAACATAACAAATAAATATTTAAACATTTTGAAAGGTACAAGCAATAATGTAGTTTGGTTTGTCGTTCATTTCCTTTTAAATGTCGATTTTCTTTGTTTTCTTCGATAGTGTCATTCCTGTTGATTCTATGTTTTCAAATATAAATTAATCCTTGTATTGAAAAACTTAGTAGCTAATTCCTGTATTGTACTTATTTTTATTTATTCATTTATTTTTCTAAGAAGGCTTTTACAATCATTCCCTTTACTTCGAAGGTTTGCTCGGGGAGAGTCCGAGTCACCCTAGAGGGGGTGAATAGGGTGATAGAAATTTTTCGTGGAAACTTTAGCTCTTACGTTAAAAACAAGACGAGACAGATTACGAGTCTATCAACGAGGGTCGGAAAAGATTTAACTTAGAAAGCTATTAAGCGAGAATGAGCAAGAGGCAGTAAAGCTGTCCGAGTCTAGAATGAACTCGGAAAGATAACACTTAGAGATTACGTGGAAACCCTCCTGGGGCGAGAAAACCATGAACCGTGCCAATCCGGACACGAAGTCAAATTCACTATTTTGAGTCCACAAAATACCGTGAGCTGATCGAACCCGAGTTGTTCCCTTAGACAACTCTATACAAGTTTTCCTAGACTCGAAATTCCCTTATCCGATCTAGTACTTCCTAGTTGAGATAACCCTTATAGCTAGGGACAACTAAGCTGAGTTAACCCTTACGGCTTAGTCAAGGGACCTTACAAAGAATGTAAGAAAGAGTTTGTAATCGAGTACAAGACCTTACAACTCGGAAAGTAATGAATTATAGAGTAGGAGTTGTAAGTTGAAGATTGAAAGTAAATACAATAACTTTGAGCAAGTATGTGTATTAACAATATATTCGGCCATCTTCAAGTCTTGTGAGATGGCTTCTAGTTATAGATGACCGGGCAGAGTAGCCGTTATCTTCATCTCGCTGACCGAGAGTCCTCTGTGATCTGTTGATAGAAGCTTTACGAGTCACTCGAAAGTATCCGTTGTAATATGAACGTTGGACAACGGTTTAACTCTCTTGGAAGTCCTAAAAACCATTAGCGGTGTCTTGAAAGATAAGGTGGAAACCACCGTTAAGCTTAGTGTTCCAGTTTTCCAGATTTGGAAACGAGACAACCACGGCACAATCTCTGGGGCTGGAGCGAGAGAAGGTGAAGAGCCATGTCTGCTTGGTGATTTGATGTTACGAAGCCAGGTTACTTTTGTAGTTTGAAAGTGTATCCTCGATTGAATAACCTACAAAAGTAAATCAATTTTGGTTCTTAAAGTATAAAATACTTTGGCCCAAGATTAGACACAAATAATAAAATAATTACGATAAATAAACCAGCTGATTATCTAAGTCGAAACGGAATGGAATTTTACGAGTCCAATATCCATGATACTCGGAATTCCATCCGACTTAGTCTATGCAAAGAATCAAGTTCAATAAAGAATATCGGAGAGGATTAACTTGATATAGACTAAGCATGAAACAAGCTAAAAATACTAACTATAACAAAATAGGACTTATAACCACAAGTCGGATTCCGAGTGAGAAAAGACGAAATACTAGTCTATTCAATCTGCGATTAATCTGAGTGATGCTTGGACTCGGAACAAAGAACCGGTTTTCGAGTCGACTTACAAATAAGCAAGACATATAATAGGTAATATCCGTATCACTCGGAAAAGATACTATTTTACTCAAAGAAGTTTCGAGATACGAGAGAATGCCTTGGAATCAAAACTCTGTAAGTATGAGATTGTTATACCCGATTGTTTTTATACAACTCGGAAAAGTATTGAGCGAGTGTCCGAGTCTTCAATCTCCCCTTTTTGATGAAAGGCATTCCATACTTTAAACGAAACTTTGTTAGAGGAAAAAATTGATTCCGAGTGGTTTGCGCATGAGATGAGATGAGTAAGACATACTCAATGGATCGAGCAATACTTAATATATTAGAGCAAAAAAAAAAAATAAAGTATGCTTTAAGTAATTAACATTAACTCGGAAAAGACATGCTAGCAATAATGAACTTAGAAGTTAATAATGAAATGCATTAATCCATTAAAATTCAAAAGGGCGGAAAAACTCCCCTAAACAAGACAACAAGTTTTTCGACTCTATTTCTCCCCTTGCCTTTCAACAAAAAACAACAAGAAAAAGAAGGGAAGAAAATAGCAGGTAGTACAACTTAGATGTCTGGACCAAAAAAAATTCGAAAGAAGAAAACTCGCGCGGCGAGGAATTGTGACTCGGTGCATGGCGCCTACGAGGGAGAGGGAGATTTCGAGTGGAGGCGGAGGGAGCGGAGGTTCGCCGGCGCGATATGATCTTGACGATGTGCTTGAGCGCGACGAAGGAAGAACCGGGATTATCGTCGGGCCGATATGATCCGAGAGGCTGACCCGGAGTGAGTGGATCAAGGGGTTCTTCCCTTGGAACCTCGGTAGCTGGAGGGGCTGCTCTGTCGACCCGCTGGAGTAGCGAGGTCTTCGACCCACTCGAGGCTGTCATGTCGAGCTGAGTCTTGCTATCCGAGCTTGTTGAGCGATCGACCCTCGGCGGTTCCCACTGCTTCTTCTTGGTGATCCTCTCCTTGCCGGATGGACTCGCTCCAGCCGCGGGGTCCTCGGCGTCTGCTGCTTACGCATCTGCGGCTTCTTCTTCTTTTTCCCGCTGTCCGAGGAGGTCGGACTCGGGCTCGAAGACGCTTGAGACGCATCCGAGTCATCATGGTCTGAGCCGCCTTGGGTCGTCTCTCTCGAGGAGCTCGACCGGCTCCTTACGCTCCTTTACTAGTTCCCTCATCTCAAGAACTAGAGACTGCTGCTCTCGAATTTAGGATTGACCAGTCATTTGGTTGATGGTCAAATTTTGGAGAACAGATTTGAAAGCTCGGAGCATGTCTCCGAAAAGAGGACACAGAGCTGATCTTGTCCATAAAAACGGGGACAAGAGAGCAGAGAGAGATTTTGAGTCACCCGAGGCGGAGGCACCACCGGTTGGAGAGGGAGAGAGAGAGGAGTTGATTTACGAGTCCGAGGTGGAGAAGGGGGCCTCGGCTCCGAGTTATGCACCCGGACACCGGGTTCGGTTTCCGGTATCCGTACCCCTGCAGTTCCTTTTTGCCGACTACAACGGCGGCCTCGGATCACGGCGTTTGGGTGCGAGGGGAGAGGAACTTGGAATTGTTTGAAGACAAGGGTTAGAAGAGCACCGAAAGGAAGGGAGGTGTTCTTCTTGGATTGGAGTTGAGCTGGCACAGCGGCCATCCGCTTCAATGATGGAGGGGAATAGGTCTACTTCGTATCCCTTAAGGATGTCAAAGAGAGCTTTGAGATGCTTGGAGTTGGGGTTCTCCTTGTCTGGAATGCTTTGTGAGAAAAAGGTTCTCATCAGCGAGGAAGCATAGAAGGCGAGCTTCGACTTCAGCCGAGTCATAGAAAAGTTTTTCCGGGACTCAAGGAACTCTTTGGCTTATTTTTAAAGAAGTCGTCGATGACTTCGGTGAAAGGAATGGGGTTGCTTGTTCAAGAAGAGAGAGGAGACCTTGAACAGGCGGTGGAGGAGAGAGGTGTTTAGACGAACGGTTATGTTCGAACCCTAGAGGTTAGAACATTTTCGGAGTGGGTGAGGTAAGTGTAGAACTCGAAACGAGTTCGGGATAGATGAACTCGTTGAAGCACATAAAGTTGTATGCTCCGGTGGTTTGAATGTGGGACAACCAAGAAAGTTTGGTTGTAGGAAAGAACTTGTCGTCCAACACAAGGTCGTTGGGTGACAATGGGTTTGGAAGGGGTGGGGCTTTACGGCGTTTTGGTGTGAGGCTTTTTGGAAGAGGAGGAGACTCGGAAGTCGTGATAGTTTCCTCTTTTAGGCATTTTGAGAGAGGGAAGGAAAGATGAAGCTTTTCGAGTAGGAAAGAGAAGGAGATGTAGAATAGAAGAAAAGAAAATGTAGCAGAAAGAGATGAGAGCGATCGAAACTTACGAGAGAGGGGTTCTTCGACGCTTGCGGACAATCAAGGATGACTGTTCACGTAGTAATCTTCCGCGAGAGGTTTCGTTTGAGAGAGATGGAGTTTAGAGTACCGAGATGAAGATGAATAGACGTTATTTATAGAAAATAAGCGAGCCCGTCAACTATCCGTTAAGTATAACTCCGTTTGACTCGGCTTGTCCATCGGTCACCAAAGACCGGTGTGACGGTTCTCTTCAACGGTTAAGATTCCAGCGGTTAGAAATCCACGGCTGATATCCGATCACGGCGCTCGAGAGAGAGAGAAAGATTTTGAAAATATGATCCGAAACTCTCCATTGATCTACGAGATAGTTTCAGAAAATTTGAAGTCCAAGTTTCTCTACATCCGAGTTTGACTCGAGATAGGTTTCTGAGTGACTCGAAACGCAAAATAACTATCATCCCGAGTATCACTGAATCAATCGAACTAATGGTTATTAACGGTGAAAGCACATAACACGAAATTATGCAATGAATAAGAGTAGCATATAATTAAGCATTTAACATACCAAGCTCATTCCGAATAAAGCAAAGCTGATCTTCACCAAGAGGCTTAGTAAAGATATCGGCTAATTGAAGATTAGTAGGAATGAACTCAAGTTCAATATCACCTTTTTCGAGTGATCGCGTAGGAAGTGATATCGACCTCGATATGCTTTGTTTTCGAATCTTTGGACGGGGTTCTTGGTGATGCTAATTGCGCTTTGGTTGTCACACTTGATAGGTACGGATTTGAATGATAGTCCAAGATCTCTCAAGTGTTGCTTTATCCAAAGAATGCGAGCGCAACAAGCTCCAGCGGCAATATACTCGGCTTCAGCGGTTAATAGAGCTCGCGAGTTACGCTTCTTTGAGTGCCAAGATATTAGGGATTGACCCGAGAAATTGACACGCTCCGGATGTGCTCTTTCGATCAACTTTGTATCCTGCGTAGTCTGCGTCCGAGTATCCAGGTAAGAGTCGGTTACGAGTCTCCGGAATACCATAGACCTAAATTCGAGTGCCTGCAAGATATCCGAATATTCTCTTCACCACGAGTGAGATGTGATTCTTTTGGATTAGCTTGAAATCTTGCGCATAGACAAACACTGAACATTATATCCGGCCTGCTGGAAGTAAGATATAGTAAAGATCCAATCATACCTCGATAGAGTTTCGATCTATCGCTTTACCTTTCTCGTCCGAGTCGAAGCTTTATCGTTGCTTGCTCATGGGTGTAGATGCGTGCTTTGCATCTTGAAGTTTGTATTTCTTCAACAATTCCTTGGTATACTTAGATTGATGAACAAAGATTCCATCCTTGTCTTGTTTGATTTGTAAGCCAAGGAAGAAATTAAGTTCCCCACCACGCTCATTTGGAATTCTTGACTCATCAACTCGAGAAAATTCTCAGCACGAGAAACTCATTAGTAGCACCAAAAATAATATCATCAACAAAGATTTGAACAATAAGGAAATCTTTCCCCTTGGTCTTTATGAAGAGATTCTTGTCGATCCGACCTCTTTTAAAACCATTTTGAACCAAGAAACTACTCAATCTTTCGTACCAAGCTCGAGGTGCTTGTTTAAGACCATAGAGAGCCTTTTGAAGTTTGAAAACATGATTTGGAAATTCTGAGTTTTCAAAACCAGGAGGCTCGCTCGACATAGACTTCTTCTTCAATAAAACCATTGAGAAAAGCACACTTAACATCCATTTGATATAATTTAATATGCATGTAGGATGCAAATGCCAACGAGTATTCTAATGGCTTCAATTCTAGCTACAGGTGCAAAGGTTTCCCCACAATCAATTCCTTCTTCTTGATTATATCCCCGAGCCACAAGTCTATCCTTATTTCTGACTATTACACCCTCCTCAGCCAGTTTGTTTTTGAAAACCCATTTGGTTCCTATAACTCGGGTGGTCGAAGGTCGGTTGGTCGAGTCCGGACTTGGTTTCTCTAGAATTGATTGAGTTCCTCTTGCACGACCTTTATCCATTCAGGTTCATTAAGGGCCTCTAGTGCATTTTGGGTTCGATTAATGAAATGAATGCGAGTGAATGCACATAGATTATGTAGAGAGGAGCGAGTTCTTACCCCAGTGTTGATGTCGAGAGTATGTTCTCTAATGGATGACTAGAAGTAAACTTGAATGCTTTACCTGTTCTCCGATTCATAGATTTGTGGTTTGAACCACTTGATCTTGTTACTGAATGATCTTCTTCATTGGTTTGTTCGATCCGAGTGAGCTCTTGAGTTGTCGCATTCCGAGTTTCCTCGTTCGAGTGGCCTCATTTTGAGCGAGGTTGAGTCTTAGTCTTTGTAATCTCGGCTTCATCATCATCTCTACTGAGCTTCGGTTCGAGTATGATGATTCACTTTGTAACACCCCAAAACTTAATCGTAATTAATTTTGCATTTTATCGTCTTAATATTGTTTAAGAGTTTTGAGCTGCGCAAAATATGAAATCAAAATAAAAGATGCGAACAAATTTGATAATCGCAAATAATAGTGGGTAATTCGTACAAATTTACGTTTGTACTTGCGAAATGTATAAATGTTCGAATAATTTTATTCCGAATTTGAATAAATTAAATTAATAAGTAAAAAGAAATAAAATAAATAAGTATACATATATATACAAATTATTATAACAAAATAGGAAAAAAAAAACCAATGCCTAGAAGCATCGGGATATCGAGTGGAGGGGGCTTGCTTTGTAAAGGAGGTAATTCATTCATCCTCCACCTCTCTCTCACCTCTCCTCCCTCACCTTCTCCCCTGTCACCTGCATCTACCGCCGGCCAGCCGTCACCACCGGCCTCTGCTGCCGCCAGCGAGCCGCCGTCGGCGCCTCCGGTCACCTCCATCGCATTTCTCTCTCCTCTTTGCTCTGTTTTGCTTCAAGCGGCCCCTACCCCGATGCTGCCGCCTCCACCGGATTGGGCTGGTGCCACCGTCCCTCGGCCGCTGCCGGCGCCAGCAAGCTGCCGCCGGCATAACCGGCCGAGCTTCCCGCTCCCGCACCAAGTCTTTCTTCTCCCTCCTCCCCTGTCTCACGCCAGCAGAGGCAAAACCGCCCCCTGCTGCTGCTGCTCGGTCGTGCCACCTTGGCCACTGTTCCTGGTCGTCGACCGGCGCCCGATGCCGCCGACAATGCCCGGAGCGGAACCGCCACCTCGGACACCGAACCACCACCACCAAATTCCACTTCGATGCCCCTTTTAGGTATATCTCTAATTCTTCGTTTTTAAGCAAATATTTACCCCGAATTTATGTTGTAATTGAAGAATTAGACAAATAAATATGAGAATTGAATTAATCTATGGTGGAATTGGAAAACGATTGGGAGAAATTGAAATTGGATTTAGGGTTTAACATGTGTGAATATGGAATTGGAAATTGATTTGGGTTTATTTATAATTGTGAATGTGATTGTTAAACCTCTATATGAGTGTGTATAGATTATTTGGTTGCGAGAGGATGATTAGAAATATGAACATGTATGTTGTTGGGAGTTGGTTTCAAGAATGTGTAAATGAGACATTGAAGATTGATGGAGGATTGAATTTATTTGTTTGTATGTATGCTGAACTTGAGTAAATTAACGTAATCGAGTTTTGGGCCTAATTGTACAAGTGCGAATTTATTTGAAATGTAGAAAGTGGATGAGATTATAGATATATGATAATGTGGAAAGTGATTAAAATTAGGTTATGTTAAGCGTGATTGAAAAATGAAATTGGGTTATACTTGGGAACTTTATTGAAATTAATAGAGACCTTGGTGGAGTTAGTAAATTGGTGATAATAAGTAATGAGGTGGTGAAAAGACAAGAATAATTCAATGTATGATGATCTTTGGGAGAATTCAAAAAATTACTTAGAGTGAGACTTGACTTGAAAAGAAAATTAGAATGTTGAATTGAGTAGGAGGAGGAGGGGAAAAGAAATTTATGGAATTAAAGGAAGTTAGAAATTCAAATGAATTTGAGTAATAAGTGGGGAATTAGAGGAAGTCAAATGTGAAAAGAAGGGTCACAAATAGAGAATAACTATTAAGTTTATTAATGCATAAATCAAATTACTTCACGAAAACGAAAGCGACGGGAACGACATGTTCGAAGAAAATAACGAAAAGCGATATTTAAAGGAAAACGAACAACTACCTCAGGTACGTTATCGTCTGCACATTTCAAGATATTTAAACGTTAACACGTCGAAATATTAATGAGTTTCACTATTTTATCTACGATACGCTAAATGATTAACCGATTATTGGTACTACTCATAAAGGAATTAATCGTACGGAGCCATCTCCCGATAATCGGGATTTTTATGATTAAATTGCTTAACCGAAGCCCTAGTTGTAAATATATATATGTATGAAGGTTTTTGTCTTGATCATGTATCGAAAAGTTCATGAGCAAGAAAATGAGAATATTGACGAGATTGTACATTGGTTCGAAATTTGGTTTTTCCGGTTGTGAATCTACTTCGGCGTGTGGCCGTTGAGTTGTGTACTCCGAACGTGTGGCTCGTTGAGTTTTATTATGGATTTTATGCAGGTTTTTAAGGCCTTTTAGCCTATTGGTTAGGTCATGTTTCAAACGAAACTCGCCAAAATTTTTAGAAAATTAAAAAACCAAACCGACACCTTAAGTAGGAAGTATATTTGGTTTAAAGATAAGAGGACATCCGGGCATACTAGATGAAACGAATGGTACAATTAAGGTTATGCTACATTAAGCACAGATTAGAGGTGATAGGAACAAAAGATCGAACTTGAGTGGTATTAAAAGAATGGGGAATTAAACTTATCAATTGTTTTATATAAATTCAAACTATATCATCAATAGCTTATTTCCAGGAAATGTTTGAATATCGAGATCGGAGGTGAACAATAAGGATAGGTACGCGAAAAGTAAAAGTTTGGTGATCGTAAATGCATATAACTATGGTTAAAAGACTAGTAGTCTACAAAAGTAGATTCATTTTGGAAGCGTAAATCGATTTGGAATTGTGTTGGAGACAATTGAAGCGTTCGGCACGCTGAGGTACGTTATTGCCTTTACACTTATACTAAAAGTAAAAGTTTTACAGATTAATAGTTGGTGCTTTCAATTCATTGCATTTATAAATAAGTCTTCACAATTTATCACGATTTGGCCATGCAAAGGACCCATTAACCGTAATGATGATCCATGAATGAATGTGATCGTAATCGTAATCGTAATCGTAAATGGTTGATCCGGGACGCCTGGACAACGTTGCTCGCTAGCGAGCATTGAACCGTTAATCGTTCAATTGTGCACGGAATCGTTAATTGTTCCATTGTGAACGTAATCGTTAATTGTTCAATTGTGAACGGAATCGTTAATTGTTCAATTGTGAACGGAATCATTAATTGTTCAATTGTGAACGGAATCGTTAATTGTTCAATTGTGCACGTAATCGTTAATCGTTCAATTGTTCACATAATCGTTAATCGTTTAACCGTTTAATTGTTCAATTGTTCACGACCGATCGCCTTATGGTTCAATGAACCTAGGAGTCGGATCCCATGACTGATTGTTTCACGATACGGGTCCTAAGTTTGGCTAAATCAAGCAAAGTAAATCAAGCAATTGACAAATTTGCAAACTGTTTATTCAAGGAAAATGATTTAAAATGTGCATGATGTAAGTTATAATTTTATTTTACAACGGTAACGTCATCGAGCTTCTAGCTCACACGTCTATTGTTTCATGTTTGTAAATTTTTAGGGACTTGAGCGCATGGCGGACTATTCGTAATCACACCTAAAGATTAAAGAGGAAGAAAAGATAAAGCTGGTCGGGAGAAGTGATGTCGACTGTTCGTCATGACCCCATACATGTTAGTCCCTCCTTCGGTCTCTTGGCTCATGATTCCTCTCCAGCTAATCCTCGGCATTTAGAAAATTTCATTTTACGTAAAGAAAAATTTGGGTTGGATTGTTACATAAATTGTTTTAAAAAAATATTAATTTGTTCAAATGAATTTGCCTTTTTTCATTCCGAAACGGCGGTAACGTCTCCCAATTTACAAGTCTTCCGCTTTTAATTACCTATTTATGTAATTACGTATTGGGGCGTTACACACTTGGCTTCTCCTGTTCACACTCATCAAACACTATGTGGATGCTTTCTTCCACTTTGTTAGTTCTTTTGTTAAAGACACGATAAGCTTTACTATTAGAAGAGTAACCCGGAAAAGTACCTTCATCCGACCTAGCATCAAACTTGGTCGAGTGATTCTTACCATTATTGTGAATATAACACTTGCAACCAAAGGGCTTAAAGTATGAGATGTTTTGCTTCTTCCCTTTGTAGAGCTCGTAGGGTGTTTTCTTCAGAATGGGTCTAATGAGGCATCTATTTAAAATGTAGTTAGCTTTGTTGATCGCCTCAGCCCTGAAATAGTAAGGCAAATTGTGTTCAATCATCATCGTCCTTGCTATTTCTTCAAGGGTTCTGTTCTTTCTCTCTACCACTCCATTCTGTTGAGGAGTTCTTGGTGCTGAGAAGTTGTGAGAGATTCCATTCCGATCGCGGAACTCGAGAATTCCGAGTAGTCGAACTCCCTTCCATGGTCGGTTCGAATCTTTTGAATCTGAGTCCGAGACTCAACTTGAATCTTTCTACAGAGCCTGTTGAACTCCTTGAAGGCTTCATTTTTATGCTTGAGAAAACGCACCCAGGTAAATCTTGAAAAGTCATCAATAATGACAAAAATGTAGGATTTACCTCCGAGGCTCTTTACTGGGATTTCACCACATTGATCCATATGTAGCAGTTCAAGCACCTTTGATGTCGAAACAGTCTTGAGAGATTTGAATGAGGATCTCACCTGTTTCCCCCTTGTACATGCTTCACAAACTTTGTCTTTCTCAAAGACACAGCTTAGGTAAACCTCTAACCGGACCATGAGATGCCAGCTTTTTGATAGTATGCATGCTAATATGACCTAATCTACGATGCCAAGACCATGAATCATCGTGAAGAGATGCTTTTAAGCAGGATAAATTTTGGCTTGGGTCGAAAGAGGAATGATATAAGTGTTACCTGGATCTCTTACCTGAGAGCTTTATCTCTTTGGTGGTCTCATCCGAGATGTAGCACTTAGTTTGAGTGAATCTTACCTCCCGACCTTTGTCGCATAGCCGGGAGATGCTAAGCGGATTGTATTTTCGTCCTCTGACAAGGTAGACTGGGCTCACCAGATTGTTTCCATTTCCAATCTTGCCAATACCCACTATCTTGCCTTTGTTGTCATCTCCAAAAGTCACTTTTCCTCCTTTGTATGATTCTAGCTCGAAAAGAGTCCTTGGTCACTTGACATGTGTCGTGAACATCCGCTGTCCAGGTACCAATGTCCTTTTGATCTTTTCCGAGTGACTTGCAAAAACAGAGAGAATCTAACCCTTCTCACTTCCTCTAACGAACCCAAGTAACATTCCTTACCGTGGTCCTTTTCCGAGGAAGAAGGTGTTTCGAAACCTAGATTTGAATGACTTTGGGTTTTGTCGATTCTCGAGTCTTCCTCTCGAGAACCGAGTCCGTGTCTCTTTCTTTTTGAAAACCTTTCCTTTTGAAACAGGAGAAAATGGTTTCTTTTTGTAAATAGTTCTGGGCTTAGTCCTCCCTTCATTTCGTGAATGGGATCGTGCTCAGCTTTCCTGAACTTTACAGTTCTGGAATCCTTTTGAACAATTCCGAGTAGGAATTAGATTCTTCCTCTTTGTTGAAACCAAGACCTTCTTTTCGAAAAGAGACACATTGTGATCCTAAGAGCATGTCAAGGTTCTTCCGACCTTGAGTAAACTTTAAAACCAGATCTTGAGACTCGGTGAGCTTCCTTTTAGTTGCTCATTTTCTTTCTCGAGCAGCTCGGACTCAGTCTCATTAGATTGAGCACTAGTCTTGAGTTCTCTCGAATGAGAGTCTCAGCTTTTTCTAATTCATTTTTCAAAGAAGTGCTCTCGTAAGTGATTGACTCAAGTTGTTCTTTGAATTGAGAAGAATCGAATTGGACTTTTCTTCCAAAGTAAAAATACACTTAGCTAATTCAATTTTGGAGAATTTAAGAAAGTATTCGATTACCTCCCGAGGATTTGTTTCCTCATTGTCCGAGTCTCGAGTCCGACTCCTGTTCAGCCTTCCGAATCGAAATTGCCATCGGACATTTCGAGTCATCTCGAGTCCTCATCATCTTCCGATGAATCCTCATCGCTCCATGTTGCCATAATGGCTTTCTTCTTCTTTCTATCCCTTTTCCTTTTTGGACAGTCCTTGACTATGTGGTCTTTGCTGCCACATTTAAAACAACCAGAATTCTTAGTCAAAGAAAATTTAGACTGGGAAGTAAACTTACCTTTTCTGTCTTTCTTATCTTTCTTGTAGAATTCCTCTTTTGGCCTTCTGTCCCATCTTTTGTGCTTCATCATTCTCTTGAAGCCTCTTGCAATGAGTGCCATGGGATCGTCTTCCGAGTCGAAGAGCTCAGATTTGCTTCTTTGGATTCCGAGGCTTTCGGTGCTAAGTTTCTTTTGGTACGCCCTCGAGCATCCTCTTCTTCTAGATGTATCTCATGAGTTAGAAGCTTTCCGATGAGCTCGTCCGGCTTTAAGAGTGAAAGGTTCCGAGCCTCCTCTATGGCAGTCACCTTCGAACCCCATTGTCTCTTGGGTAGGCTTACGAGAATTTTCCAAGCACATTTCTTCATGGGAAATTTTCTTTCCCGGAGATTTGAGATTATTGGTAATCTCAGTGAAGCGAATGAACATCCGAGTAATGTTCTCCTCTAGCTCCATTTTGAACAGCTCGTATTTATGAAGATACTCGACTGATCTTTGCTTGTCTTACCCGACTTGTACCTTTGTAGGTGTTGACTAAAGTATCCCACACCTCTTTAGCAGAGTCACAGTGCAGAGACTCGATTATATTCTTCCGAGCTTATGGCGCACATAAGGATGTTCATTGCTTTGAAATTCTTTCTGAACTTCTCTCGCTTCTCCTGGTGTGAACTCAGCCTTCTTCTTGGGAAGGATTCTGAATTCATCTGTCTTCATTGGAATGTAGTTTCCTTGTTGTATGATTTCCCATACCTCTTCATCATGATCCATAAGAAAACATTCCATAAGCTTCTTCTAGTGCCCAAAGTTTGATCCTTTGAATTTTGGTGGCCTCGTTGGAAGATCTTCCTTCGTCGAACTCTCCGGTGTTCTAAGCCATTTGATCTTTAAACTTTTGGATTGTTAGATCCTTTCCGAAAGGCTAGGCTCGATACCAATTGAAGGTTTGCTCGGGGAGAGTCCGAGTCACCCTAAAGGGGGTGAATAGGGTGATAGAAGTTTTTCGTGGAAACTTTAGCTCTTCTGTTAAAAACAAGACAGAGACAGATTTTGAGTCTATCAACGAGGTCGAAAAAATTTAACTCGGAAGGCTATTAGGCGGAATGAGCAAGAGCCGTAAAATTGTTTGAGTCTAGAATGAACTCGTAAAGATAACACTTAGAGATTACGTGGAAACCCTCCTGGGGCAGAAAACCACGGACCGTGCCAATCCGGACACGAAGTCAAATTCACTATTTTGAGTCCACAAAATACCATGAACTGATCGAACCCGAGTTGTTCCCTTAGACAACTCTATACAAGTTTTCCTAGACTCGGAAATTCCCTTATCTCGATCTAGTGCTTCCTAGCTGAGATAACCCTTATAGCTAGGGACAACTAAGCTGAGTTAACCCTTACAGACTTAGTCAAGGGACCTTACAAAGAATGTAAGAAAGAGTTTGTAACCGAGTACAAGACCTTACAACTCGGAAAGTAATGAATTACAGAGTGGGAGTTGTAAGTTGAAGATTGAAAGTAAATACAATAACTTTGAGCAAGTATGTGTATTAACACTATATTCGGCCATCTTCAAGTCTTGTGAGATGGCTTCTATTTATAGATGACCAGGCAGAGTAGTCGTTATCTTCATCTCGCTGACCGAGAGTCCTCTCGTGATCGTTGATAGAAGCTTTCCGAGTCACTCAGAAAGTATCCGTTGTAATATGAACGTTGGACAATGGTTTAACTTTCTTGGAAGTCCCAAAACCATTAGCGGTGTCTTGAAAGATAAGGTGGAAACCACCGTTAAGCTTAGCGTTCCAGTTTTCCAGATTTGGAAACAGACAGCCCCGACACAATCTACTGGGACTCGGAGCGAGAGAAGGTGAAGAGCCATGTCTCGCTGGTGATTTGATGTTCGAAGGCGGTTACTTTTGTAGTTTGAAAAGTGTATCCTCGATTGAATAACCTACAAAAGTAAATCAATTTTGGTTCTCAAAGTATAAAATACTTTGGCCCAAGATTAGACACAGATAATAAAATAATTACGATAAATAAACCAACCGATTATCTCGAGTCGAAACGGAATAGAATTTTCCGAGTCCAATATCCATGATACTCGGAATTCCATCCGACTTAGTCTAAGCGAAGAATCAAGTTCAATAAAGAATATCAAAGAGGATTAACTTGATATAGACTAAGCATGAAACAAGCTAAAAATACTAACTATAACAAAATAGGACTTATAACCACAAGTCGATTCCGAGTGAGAAAAGACGAAATACTAGTCTATTCAATCGGCGATTAATCTGAGTGATGCTTGGACTCGGAACAAAGAACCGGTTTTCGAGTCGCTTATAGATAAGCAAGAAATATAATAGGTAATATCCGTATCACTCGGAAAAGATACTATTTTACTCAAAGAAGTTTCGAGATACGAGAACGCCTTGGAATCAAAACTCAGTAGGTATGAGATTGTTATACTCGATTCTTTTTATACAACTCGGAAAAGTATTGAGCGAGTGTCCGAGTCTTCAACTTCCCCATGAATCACCTAACCAAGTTATACCTTCTCCGATGGGTTATTCTATTTCAGTTTTTTAGACCGATTCAATTGCTTAGCTCATTAACTAGTTCCATTTACACCTAACATGTATCTTCATTCATTTTTTCAAGACCTAACATAATCCAATTTAAATTAATTCACCTTTCTAGCACACCTCTATAACTTAAACATCCTTCGAACAACAAAGCAATGCATTCATGCTCATATAGCCGTTAAAGACGTATATTCACAATTATGAGTAAACCAAAATTAATTCCAATACCATATCAACATATACTAAACCCTCATTCCACAAATAACCAGATTTCAATTGCTCCCGACATTATTTTAATTCCACCACAAGCTAATTCAAAACGCACATTAACTTGTCTTAATTCTTCAATTACAACATGAATTCATGATAGAATCTGCTTAGAAATGGAGAATTAAAGAGATACCTCAAATGAGTTAGACGTGGAAATGGGTGGTGGAAGGTCCGGTGGCGGAGCTGGAGTGCTCGGGCGGCAGCATCGGGCATTGTACGATGGCTAGGGGGATGCAAAACAGAGGGGAGAGGAGAAAGAAAGAGGTTGTTGGCAGCAGCAAGGGTGGCGGCAGCGACTTACTCGGCGATGCGATGGGGACAGTGAAGGTTGGCTGGTGGTGCCAGGGGCGCAGTAAGGGGAAGTGAAGAAGCAGAGGTCGGGAGATGGACTTGTGTTTGTTTTATGCTTAGAAGATGCATCATCCCTTGAAGACTCAAGTATAACTCTCTATCTCTCTATAGTTTTGATTCAAAGTCATTCTAAGCTTTTAAGAAACTCATATCTAAGTTTTCATTATGTTCGACCCACTCGAAACCATTGACCATGCATATCACTCTTAACCAAATTTCGACCCACTCGGACACTCTCGGAACAATGTCTTGAGTAAATAATTTCACACACACTTTATATTTTGAGTATTGACTTGGTGCTCACACTGAAAATGAATTACAATGTTAATTATATTTTCTAAGTGAGTTTATTAAATGAAATTATTTACTTGATCAAGCGTATGTATTCCGATTACGTATTCTTATTAACTTGATCATTTTAAGGATTAACTCATGATGGAATTTGAAACTAATAAATATTAAACTCAGAAAATTCCATTCTTTAAGGTCGAAGATAATTAAGTGCTTAATTACTTTGAATTAAATATTATCTTTGCCTAATCTTGGACCAAAGTATTTGTATACTTTGAGTACCACTATGATTTGCTTTTATAGGTTGATTAAAAGGGTTTAATCTAATTTTGCAAAGCAAAAGCAACCGGTTTCTAGCCGTTAAACACCAGCGAGACATAAATTACCTATTTTTGACATG
Source organism: Talinum fruticosum (assembly GCA_021018815.1). Taxonomy (NCBI): domain Eukaryota; kingdom Viridiplantae; phylum Streptophyta; class Magnoliopsida; order Caryophyllales; family Talinaceae; genus Talinum; species Talinum fruticosum. The sequence goes on along the minus strand of JAITYX010000035.1, from coordinate 4,276,179 downwards.
GCTCGGACACCGTGTCGGGGTTGTTTGTGTTCCAAATCGGTAAAATTCAACTTTGAGTCCAACGGTCGTTTCCACCTCGGAACTCAGTCACAACCAGATGCATGGACTACTTTTTGAGAGAAGCACCACTACACAACGTTCATATTTCAACGGATCATTTTCTAAGTGACTCGGACTAGCCATTACAATGACTATTGAAGCTCATCGAGTGCATAAGACTTGAAGATTGTGGAACACATTGTAAAGGTTTGCTCTTGGAGAGACTAAGTCACCCTAGTGGGGGTTGAATAGGAGGATGAAAGATTTTAGACAAAAATCAAACTCTTTTCGCAAAAAACGAGTAGAAGAAAATTCTAAGTCTAGATTGGACTTAGAAAGGATGACAAGCGAAGTACGTGGAAACCCTCCAAGGGTAGAAAATCCCTGGCAGTGCTAATCTAAGCACCATGTCAAATCCACTAATTGAATACTTAATTACAAAGGACTGACTCTAACCGAAGTAGTCCCTTAGATAATTCCTTTACAATGTTTTACTAAACTCGAAGTTCCCTTATCCGATTTAGTACTTCCGCCTGAGCTAACCTTTACAATCGGGGACAACCGAGCTAAGTTAGCCCTTATAGTTCAGTCAAGGACTTCCAAAAAATGAAGAGAATAATGTAAGTGATTACAATACTTTACTTTACAACTTAGAGAATGTGAAATACATAATTGGAGTTGCAAGTTTAAGATTGAGTAAGAATGAGACCAGCAATTGGTTCAACAATAATTTCCGCAACCTTCAAGTCTTTCAAAGTGGCTTTTATTTATAAGCACCCGGGCAGAGTGACCGTTGAGTCCGATTCCGGACTTATGATCTTCACTAGCCATTACAACAGCTATTCTAAGTCATTGAGAAGAGATCTGTTGGGATGTGAACGTTGGGCAACGGCTCTTCACTCCAAAAGATGGTCTAATCAACTTGTGGTTCTTTCTAAACTTCTCTGCTTCATCGGCAGTGAACTCGGCCTTTGTCTTGGGCACGAGTCTTGTTTCTTCCGTCTTCATAGGAATGTAGTTGCCTACTTGTATGATGTTCTAGACATCCTCATCACGATCCAATAGGAAACATTCGATGAGCATCTTCCAGGTGCACGAAGTTAGATCCTTTGAACTTTGGTGGTCTGCTGGAAGATCTTCCAACTCTCCATTGTTCCGAGCCATTTGATCTTTATACCTTTAGATGTTTAGATCCTTTCCGAAAGGCTAAGCTCGATACCAATTGAAGGTTTGCTCTTGGAGAGACAAAGTCACCCTAGAGGGGAGATGAATAGGGTGATGAGGAAATTTAAACAAGTATTAGAAGAATAAAGCTAGAGATGACTCCGTGGAGAGTCCGAGTCTAGATTGGACTCAAAAAAGTGCTAACTCGAAAGTTACGTGGAAACCCTCCTGGGCCGGAAAACCACGGTCAGTGCTAATCCAAGCACCAAGTCAAATCCACTATTTTGAATCCACAAAATACAGTAGAAAGACTTAACCAGAATTGTTCCCTTAGGCAATTCCTTACAAGATTTTCCTAGACTCGAAATTGCCTTATCTCGATCTAGTACTTCCTAACCGAGGTAACCTTTACAGTTAGGGACAACGGAATTGAATTAACCCTTACAGCTCGGTCAAGGGACCTTACTCGAAAGTAAGAAAGAGTGTTTGTAAACCGATTACAAAACCTTACAACTCGGAAAGATATTAAGTATAGAGTTGGAGTTGTAAGTAGAAGATTGAGTATGAAAACAATGACTTTTGGTTAAGTATATGTATTGACGAGTTGGTTCAAGCAATCTTCAATTCTTGAGTGTTGGCTTCTATTTATACATAACCAAGCAGATTAGCCGTTGTGACTATCTTCCGACTGGAAGTCCTTTGTGACCGTTGCATTGGATTTTCCGAGTCACTCGGAAAATATCCGTTGAGGTGTGAACGTTGGGCAACGTCTCTTGACTTCTTTGGAAGTCCCAATCCACTCGGTGGTGTCCGAAAAATAGGGTGGAAACCACCATTGAGCTTAGCGCTGCGGATTTCCAGCTTTGGAAACAAACAACCCCGACACAATGTCCGGGCCTTGGTCGAAGGTGGAAAAAGCCTTGTCTGCTGGTGATTTGACGTTTTGAAGCCTAGGTTACTTTTGTAATTAAAAAAATATGATAGCCTCGTTTGAATAGCCTACAAAAGTAAATCAATATGGTTCTCAATGTATAAAATACTTTGGTCCAAGATTAGACACGAGATAATAATTATAATTAAGATAATTAAGTGCATAATTATCCGAGTTACAAAGAAGTGGAATTTTTGAGTCTAATATTCATTATACTCAAATTTCATTTGAGTCAGTCTAGAAGCAAAGCAAGTCGGATAAATAACATCAAAGTGCAAAGACTTGATCTAGACCGCCAATGTTCAAACCAAACATGCTGACTTAGAAACATTAATTAACACGAGTAATCCACTCAAACTTAGATCATGAAGTCGAAGCGAGTTTACGCAAAATAGAACCAGTGTTTGAACATGTAATATATCCGAGTGTCTGTCTAAGTGACTCGGAACTATGTGTGAAATGATAAAAAGGAATATGCTTTCCGAGTCGGTTAGAGGCGAAAGAGAATATATACGATAGATTTTGTAACACTCGTAAAAGATGCTATATCACTCGGAAAAGTCTATTAAAGCGGATAGAATGAATTTTAATCAAAACCTTATAAGAGATGAAGTCTTATACCCGATCCCTTGATGGAACTCGGAATGATATATACGTAAGGTCCGAGTCTTCAATCTCCCATTTTTGATGAAAGACATTCCATACTTAGACAGAAACTTTGTTAGTGATGTAGATGTGGTTTTTCATCCTTTCTCAAGGAATAAGTAAGAAAAACATGATAGAATTGTGTAGAGAAAATGATGTGAAACTTACATTCTATCCGAGTAAAATAAGTCGAGATTGCATAAAAAAAAAGCTAAAGTATTAGAGCAAGAAAATACTTGAGTATCGGAGCAATGATAGATATAGTCGACATACTCGAGCAAGAAATAGAAACTCGGAAATAATTACCTTAAGTAGTAAACCCGTAAGCTGATAGCAATTATTAATAAAATGCATTATAATTAAAGAGTTTACACAAAAGAGGGTGAGAGAAACTCCCCTAAACAAGACAACAAAATTTTCTAACTATTCCCCTTCTTGCTTTCAACAAAAACAAAAAGAGGAAGAATGTATCAAGTATGAAGACTCGACACATCGCTCCGCACCTTTCGAGTTCTATCGAAGGAATCGGTATAAGAACTTCTCACTTATAAGGTTTTGATTCCAAGGCATTCTCTATACCTTAGAAACTTTTCTGAGTGATATAATATTTATTCTAAGTGATATAGCATTTACCTCATGTACTCTTGCTTGTCTTTGTGTGACTCGGAATGTATTCGAGCTATCTCACTAAGTTCCGAGTCCCTCATCACTTAGATATATCGCATGCTCGAATTGACTAGTATTTCGCTTAACCGCACTCAAGTCCGACTTCATGTTATACTCCTATTCCGTCGTAGTCAGCGCTTCTAGTCTAAACCATGCTTAGTCTAGATCAAGTTTGTTTCACTCTCATATTCGTTGTATAACTTGATTCTCGCTTAGACTAACTCGGATGGAATTTTGAGTTTCATGGATATTAGACTCGTAAAATTCCACTCATTTTCCGACTCGGATAATTAGTTGCTTAATTATATTAATTATATTATTATCTCGTGTCTAATCATGGACCAAAGTATTTTATACTTTGAGAACCAAAATTGATTTACTTTTGTAGGTTATTCAAACGAGGATACACTTTTGAAATACAAAAGTAACCGGCTTCAAAACATCAAATCACCAGCAGACATGGCTTTTCCCCTTCTCCGACCTAGCCCCGTAAGATTGTGTCGGGTCATGTCTGTTTCCAAATCTGGAAAACTGAAACACCAAGCTTAACGGTGGTTTCCACCTTATCCTTCAAGACACCGCCGGTGGTTTTGGGACTTCCAAGAGAGTTAAGAACCGTTGCCCAACGTTCATATCACAACGGATACTTTCCGAGTGACTCGGAAAGTTCTTAACAACGGTCACAAAGGACTTCCCGTCATAAGTTGGAGATAACGGCTATGCTGCTTGGTCATCTATAAATAGAAGCCAACTCTCAAGACTTGAAGATTGCCGAACCTATTGTTAATACACGTACTTGAGCAAAGTCATTGTATTCATTCTCAATCTTCTACTTACAACTCCTACTCTGTAATTCATTACTTTCCGAGTTGTAAGGTCTTGTACTTAGTTATAAACACTTTCTTACTTTCTAGGTAAGGTCCCTTGACTAAGTCGTAAAGGTTAACTCAGCTTAGTTGTCCCTAGCTGTAAGGGTTATACCAGCTAGGAAGTACTAGATCGGATAAGGGAATTTCTGAGTCTAGGAAAACTTGTAAAGAGTTGTTTAAAGGAGCAACTTGGGTTCAGTCAATCTACTGTATTTTGTGGACTCAAAATAGTGGATTTGACTTCTTGCTTGGATTAGCACGGTCCGTGGTTTTCCGCCCTGAGAGCGTTTCCACGTAATCTCTGTGTCTCTAATTTCGAGTTCATTCTAGACTCCGACAGTCTCAAAGCTTCAGCTTGATCCGCTTCCTTACTCTTTATTGCAATTCGAGTTCATACTTTTCCGACTCCGTTTTAGACTCGGAATTTGTTTCGTCTCTGCTTTGGCAAAAGAGTTTGATTTTCAATGAAAATCCTCCATCACCCTATTCACCCTCCTCTAAGGTGACTCGGACTCTCCCCGAGCAAACCTTCAATTGGTATCGAGCCTAGCCTTTTAGAAAGCATCTAACCATCCAAAGGTTTAAAGATCAAATGGCTCGGAACAACGGAGAGTTCGATGAAGGAAGATCTTTCGGCAGACCGCCAAAAGTCAAAGGATCAAATTTCGTACACTCGGAAGAAACTCATGGAATGTTTCCTCCTGGATCATGATGAAGATGTTTGGGACATCATACAATAGGGAAACTACATTCCCATGAAGATAGAAGAATTTAGAATCATTCCCAAGACTAAAGCCAAGTTTACTCCGGATGAAGCAGAGAAGTTTAGAAAGAACTTCAAGGAAATGAACATTCCGATGTGCGCCATCAGCTCGGAAGAATATAATCGAGTTTCGCTCGTGACTCAGCCAAAGAAGTGTCCCACACTCGGTCAACACTTATGAAGGCACAAGCCAGGTCGGACAAGCGAAGATCAGTCAATATCTTCATAAATATGAGCTATTCAAGATGGAGCCGGAAGAGAACATCACTCGGATGTTCATTCGATTTACCGAGATTACCAACAATCTCAAATCTCTGGGTAAGAAGATTACACACGAAGAAATGTGCAGAAAGATACTCGTAAGCCTACCAAAGAGAAGATGGGGTCCGAAGGTGACTACCATAGAGGAGGCTCATAACCTATCACTTCTAAAGCCATACGAGCTCATCGGGAAGCTTCTCACTCATGAAATCCACCTGGAAGAGGAGGATGCCGAGGGCAGCACCAAAAAGAACATAACACTGAAAGCCTCGTAAACCGAAAAGCCGATCCGAGTTCCTCCGACTCGAAGAGGATCCCATGGCACTTATTGCTCGAGGCTTCAAGAGAATGATGAAGCACAAAAGATGGGATAAAAGACCAAAAGAAGAATTTTACAAGAAAGATAAGAGGGACAGAAAAGGTAAGTATTCTTCTCCTTCAAAGTTATCTTTAACTAAGAATTCTGGATGTTTTGAGTGTGGCAGCAAAGACCACATAGTCAAAGACTCGTCCAAAAAGAAAACGGGACAGAAAGAAGAAAAAGGCTATGATGGCCACATGGAGCGACGAGGACTCATAAGAAGATGATGAGGAGTCGGATGACTCAAAATGTCCGATGGCAATCTCGACTCGGAAGCCGAAAGAGAGTCGGACTCGAGACTCGAACAATGAGGAAACAAATCCTCAAGAGGTAATTGAATACTTCCTCAAATTCTCCAAAGCTGATTTAGCTACGTATATTTTTACTTTGGAAGAAAAGTCCAATTCTAATTCTTCTCGTTTCAAAGAACAACTTGAGTCAATTTCCTCCGAGAGCATCTCTTTGAAAAATGAATTGGAAAAACTTAGACTTACACTCGGAGAACTCAAGACTAGTGCTCAATCCAATGAGACTGAGTCCGAGTTACTCAAAAGGAAAATGAGCGGCTAAAGCAAAAGCTCATTGAGTCTCAAGATCTGGTCTTAAAATTTACCCAAGGTCGAAAAACCTTGACATGCTCTTAGGATCTCAATGTGTCTCCTTCGAAAAGAAGGTCTTGGTTTCAACAAAGAGGAGGAAACCAATTCCTACTCGAACTATTCAAAAGGATTCTAGAACCGTAAAGTTCAGGAAAGCCGAGCATGGTCCAATTCATAAAAATGAAGGGAGGACTAAGCCTAGAGCAGTTTACAAGAAGAAACCATCTTCTTCAGTTTCCAAAGGAAATGTTTTCAAAAAGAAAGAGACACGAGACTTCGCCCTATAAAGAAAAGACTCGGAATCGGACTAAACCCAAAGTCATTCAAATCTGGGTTCCGAAAAACCTTCTTCCTTAGAAAAGGACCACAAGTAAAGAATGTTACTCGGGTTCATTAGAGGAAATGAGAAGGGTTAGATTGTCTCTATTTTACAGGTCACTCGGAAGAGATCAAAAGGACATTGGTACCTTGACAAGTGGATGTTCACGTCACATGTCGAGAGACTCGGGACTCTTTTTCGAGTTAAAAAACATAAAGGAGGAAAGGTCACTTTTGGAGATGACAGCAAAGGCAAAATAGTTGGGATAGGCAAGATTGAAAAAGATGCAATCTGGTCAGTCCAGTCCTAGCTTGTCAAAGGATTAAAGTACAATTTGCTTAGCATCTCTCAACTGTCCGATAAAGGTCAAGAGGTAAGATTCACTCGGACAAACTGTTACATTTCGATGTTACCACCAAGGAGATCAAACTATCGGGTAAAAGATCGGGTAACATTTATATTATTCCTCTTTCGACCCGAGTCGAATCTATCTTGCTTAAAAGCATCTCTTCATGATGACTCATGGACATGGCATCGTAGATTAGGCCATATTAGCATGCATACTATCAAGAAATTAGCATCTTATGGTCTCGGTTAAGGGTTTACCTAATCGTGCTTTTGAGAAAGATAAAGTCTCGTGAAGCATGCACAAGAGGGAAACAAGTCAGATCATCATTCAAATCTCTGAAGACAGCTTCCACATCCAAAGTGCTTGAGCTACTGCATATGGACTTATGTAGTGAAATCCCAGTTAAGAGCCTCGAAGGTAAATCATATATATTTGTTATTATTGATGATTATTCACAATTTACCTGGGTGTGTCTTCTTAAGCACAAAAATGAAGCATTCAAGGAGTTCAACAAGCTCGTAGAAAAATCCAAGTTGAGTCTCGGACTCGGATCCGAGAGAATTCGAACCGACCATGGAAGGGAGTTCGACTACTCGAATTCTCGGAGTTTTGTGATAAAAATGGCATCTCTCACAACTTCTTAGCACCAAGAACTCCTCAAGAAAATGGAGTAGTGGAGAGAAAGAACATAACCCTTCAAGAAATAGCAAGGACAATGATGATTGAACACAACTTACCTTACTATTTCTAGGCCGAGGCAAGTCAACACAGACCAACTATAGTCCGAATGGATGCCTCATCGGACCCATATTGAAGAAAACACCCTATGAGCTCTACAAAGGGAAGAAACCAAATATTTCCTATTTCGGACCATTTGGTTGTAAGTGTTTCGTTCACAACAATGGTAAGGATCACCCGACCAAGTTTGATGCTCGGTCGGATGAAGGTATTTTTCCGGGTTATTCATCTCACAAGTAAAGCTTATCGCATTTTTAATAAGAGAACTAACAAAGTGGAAGAAAGCATCCACGTTGTATTTGATGAGCTTGAACAGGAAAAACCAAGTGAGTCTTCATACTCGGATCTGAAACTCAGTAGAGAAGATGATGAAACCGAGTCTATAAAGACTCAAGCTCAACCAGCTGCAGAATGAAGTCACTCGAACGAAGTGACTCGGAATGAGACAACTCGGGAACCTCGCTCGGAATGTTGAAGAACAAGTTCACTCGGAATAAGGTTCCGGAGGACAGGCGGTTCAATCTACAAATCTGGTGAATCGGAGAACAGGTAGAGCTTTCAAGTTCACTTCTAGTCATCCACTAGAAAACATACCGATATCAAAAGTGGGGTAAGAACTCGTTCCTCCCTTCAAAATCTATTTGCATTGATTGCATTCATATCATTAACTGAATCCAAAAATGCACTAGAGGCCCTAAATGAACTTGAATGGGTAGAGGCCATACAAGAGGAACTCAATCATTTCGAAAGAAACCAAGTCCGGACTCGACCAAATGACCTTCGACCACCCAGTCATAGGAACCAAATGGGTTTTCAAGAACAAACTGGATGAAGGAGGGGTGGTAGTCGAAACAAGGCTAGACTTGTGGCTCAAGGTTATAATCAAGAAGAAGGAATTGATTGTGGGGAAACCTTTGCACCTGTTGCCGAATCGAAGCTATTAGAATATTGTTGGCATTTGCATCCGAGCATGTCTATTAAATTGTATCAAATGGATGTTAAGTGTGCATTTCTCAATGGTTTTATAAAAGAGGAACTCTATGTCGAGCAGACCTCCTGGTTTTGAAAACTCGGAATTTCCAAATCATGTTTTCAAACTTCAAAAGGCTCTCTATGGTCATAAACAAGCTCCCGAGCTTGGTATGAAAAATCGAGCAATTTCTTGGTTCAAAATGATTTTAAAAGAGGTCGGATCGACAAGACTCTCTTTATAAAAACCAAGGGGAAAGATTTCCTTATTGTTCAAATCTATGTTGCTGATATTATCTTTGGAGCTACTAACGAATTTCTATGCCGAGAATTTTCCGAGTTGATGAGTCGGGAACTCCAAATGAGTATGATGGGAGAACTCAATTTCTTCCTTGGTCTACAAATCAAACAAGACAAAGATGGAATCTATGTCCATCAATCAAAGTATACCAAGGAGCTGCTGAAGAAATACAAACTTCAAGATGCAAAGCATGCATCTACACCCATGAGCAGCAGATATAAAACTTGACTCGGACGAGAAAGGTAAAGCAATAGATCGAAACTCTATCGAGGTATGATTGGATCTTTGCTATATCTTACTTCCTGCCGGTCGAGATATAATGTTCAGTGTTTGTTTATGTGTAAAATTCCAAGCTAATCCAAAAGAATCAAATCTCACCTGCGGTGAAGAGAATATTCAAATATCTTGCAGAAACTCGGAACTTAGGTCTATGGTACTCAAGAGACTCAAAACCGACCCTCACTTGGATACTCAAATGCAGACTATGCTGGATACAAAGTTGATAGAAAGAGCACTTCGGAGCTTGCCAATTTCGGGTCAATCCTTAATATCTTGGCACTCAAAGAAGCAAAACTCGGTAGCTCTATCAACTGCTGAAGCCGAGTATATTGCAGCTGGAGCATGTTGCGCTCGATTTTATGGATAAAGCAACACTTGAGGGATCTTGGACTTTCTTTCAAATCGGTTCCAATCAAGTGTGACGATCGGAGTGCAATCAGCATCACAAAGAATCCAGTTCAAGCACTCAAAGACAAAGCATATTGAGGTCGGATATCATTTCTTACGAGACCATTATGAGGAAGGTGATATTGAACTTGAGTTCATTCCTACTAATCTTCAATTAGCTGATATCTTTACTAAGCCTCTTGGTGAAGATAAGTTTTGTTTCATTAGGAATGAGCTTGGAATGTTAAATGCATAACTATGTGTTTCTCTTTATGATAATCTCATTGCTTGATTATGTGCTATGTGCTTATACTTTATTGCTAGCAATTAGTTCGATTGATTTCGTGATATTGAGCCGATAGCTCGTTAGTTTCGAGTCACTCGAAATCAATCTGAGTCAAACTCGGACGTCGAGAAAAATTGGACATCATATTTCGAAATTGTCTCTAGATCGAGTTGAGAATTTCAGTATATTTTTCAAAATTTTTTTTCTCTCTCTCGCTTTCTCGCGATCCGTGATGAAACGCTAGCCGACGGATTTCAAATTGCGATGAATCCTAACCGTCGAAGAAGAGAACCGTCACACCAGCCTAAGGTGACTGATGGACAAGCCGAGTCGAACGGAAAGTTAACGGACGTTTTTCTTTCTATATATAGCGCCTATTCATCTTCGTCTCATTACTTCACATTTCATTCACTATCTCTCTCGTACGCAAAACTTCTCGCGGAAGCTTTCTACGTCTACAGTGGTCTCTGGACATTTTCAAGCGACGCCAAGATCATCTCAAAGTAAGTTCGATCGCTCTCAATCTCTTTCTTCTACTCTTTTTCTTTCATTCTCGTGAACCTACTCTCTTCTTCTCTTCCTCAAAAGTTTCATCTTTCTTTCCTCATTCTCAAAAATGCCTAAGAGAGGTAATCATCCCGACTTTCAAGGCTCCTCCTCCAAAAAGCCTCGCACCAAAAGCCAAGAAGGCTCAACACCTTCTAAATCTGTTGTCACCCAAAGCATCTTACGCTTGGACGACAAGTTCGTTCCAACCACAAAACTTTCGTGGTTGCCTCACATTCAAACCACCGGTGTATATAATTTTCTTTGTTTCAGCGAGTTCATTTACCCTGAACTCGTTTCGAGTTTTACACTCACCTCACTCACTCTGAAGGTGTTCTAACCTCCGGGGTTTAGAACGTTACCGTTCGTATAAATACCTCTCATCCCTCCGCTTCCACTCGGGCATCCCCTCTCCCTCGTAGGTGCCATGCACTCGTGTCACAATTCCACAATCTGCTAGATTCTTCTTCTTTCGAGAGATTTTTACTTATTTCTTTTGTCCGGACATCAAATTTGTACTAACCTGTTATATTCTTCCCATTTCTTTGTTGTTGTTTTTCTTGAAAGGCAACGGGAGAATATAGATACAAAAACTTGTGTTCTTGTTTAGGGGAGTTTCTTCATCTGTGTACTCTCTTTAATTTCAATGAATTAATGCTTTCTCTTCAATTTTCTGAGTTAACATTATTTCATTGGTAAGCATATATTCTTTATGTTCCGATACATTAAGCTTACTTTACTTATCTAATTTCATGCGCAAGTATTCAAAAGCAGATCTTTATCACTAACAAAGTTTCTGTCTAAGTATGGAATGCCTTTCATCAAAAGGGCGAGATTAAAGACTCGGACACTCGCTCCGCACCTTTCGAGTTATATCGAAGGAATCGAGTATAAGAACTTCTCACTTATAAGGTTTTGATTTCAAGGCATTCTCTGGACCTTAGAAACTTTTTTGAGTGATATAATATTTATTCTAAGTGATATAGCATTTACCTCATGTACTCTTGCTTGTCTCTGTGTGACTCGAGAATGTATTCAGAGCTATCTCACTCGGTTCCGAGTCCCTCATCACTTAGATATATCGTATGCTTGAATTGACTAGTATTTCGCTTAACCGCACTCGAGTCCGACTTCATGTTATAGTCCTATTATGTCGTAGTCGGCGCTTCTAGTCTAAACCATGCTTAGTCTAGATCAAGTTTGTTTCACTCTCATATTCGTTGTATAACTTGATTCTCGCTTAAACTAACTCAAATGGAATTTTGAGTTTCATGGATATTAGACTCGGAAAATTCCACTCATTTTCCGACTCGGATAACTAGTTGCTTAATTGTCTTAATTATATTATTATCTCGTGTCTAATCATGGACCAAAGTATTTTATACTTTGAGAACCAAAATTGATTTACTTTTGTAGGTTATTCAAACGAGGATACACTTTTTGAAATACAAAAGTAACCGGCTTCAAAACGTCAAATCACCAGCAGACATGGCTTTTCCCCTTCTCGACCTAGCCCCGTAAGATTGTGTCGGGGCTGTCCGTTTCCAAATTTGGAAAACTGAAACGCCAAGCTTAACGGTGGTTTCCACCTTATCCTTCAAGACACCGCCGGTGGTTTTGGGACTTCCAAGAGAGTTAAGAACCGTTGCCCAACGTTCATATCACAACGGATACTTTCCGAGTGACTCGGAAAGTTCTTAACAACGGTCACAAAGGACTTCCCGTCGAAGTTGGAGCTAACGGCTATGCTGCTTGGTCATCTATAAATAGAAGCCAACTCTCAAGACTTGAAGATTGCCGAACCTATTATTAAAACACGTACTTGAGCAAAGTCATTGTATTCATTCTCAATCTTCTACTTACAACTCCTACTCTATAATTCATTACTTTTTGGGTTGTAAGGTCTTGTACTTAGTTACAAACACTTTTTACTTTCGGGTAAGGTCCCTTGACTAAGTCGTAAAGGTTAACTCAGCTTAGTTGTCCCTAGCTGTAAAGGTTATCTCAGTTAGGAAGTACTAGATCGGATAAGGGAATTTCGAGTCTAGGAAAACTTGTAAAGAGTTGTTTAAGGGAGCAACTTGGGTTCGGTTAGTCTACTGTATTTTGTGGACTCAAAATAGTGGATTTGACTTCGTGCTTGGATTAGCACGGTCCGTGGTTTTCTGCCCCGGGAGGGTTTCCACGTAATCTCGTGTCTCTACTTTCTAAGTTCATTCAGCTTGATCTCGCTTCCTTACTCTTTATTGCGATTCCGAGTTCATACTTTTCTAACTCCGTTTTAGACTCGGAATTTGTTTCGTCTCTGCTTTGGCAAAAGAGTTTAATTTTCAACGAAAATCCGCCATCACCCTATTCACCCCTCTAGGGTGACTCGGAATCTCCCGAGCAAACCTTCAAAGTATACACGATTTAATGTCCGGACAAAAAAATGAAAAACAGAAAGAGAAAAAAATTAAGATGGAGGAGTTCGAGTCGAGGTGGGTGGACGAGTAGTAGGCCTTCGCCGATAAGATCCGGAAGATGTTGACGAGCGAGGCGAGGCAACACCGGGATCTCCGGAATGGGCTCGGCTCTTAGTGGTCGACCCGTAACTAGGTCATCTAGAGGCTCATCCTCCTAGAACTCGTACTGTTAGAGGGATGTGCTCGGCCGACCAGCTGGCGACCGACCATGGTTAGCGGGGTCTTCGACCCGCTCGGACTCACTGTCCGAGCTGATCATTTCTGGTTGAGGTTCCGGAGCACTCGAGCCCTCTGCTCGCTGCTGCTTGCCTCTTGTTCTTCTTCTTTCTCCCCTTCCTCGGATGGACTCGCCTCAGCCGTAGGCTCCTCTTCTTCTCCTTCTTCTTCTTCTTCTCCCCTTCCGAGGAGGATTTTGCCGGACTCAAGGATTCTTTAAAAGTGTCCGAGTCGATTGGATCCTCGAGCCACCTTAGATCGCCTCTCCCGAAGGAGCTCGATCAGCTCCCTCTGCTCCTTAACCAGTGGCCTTCATCTCGAGAAGCACATCTTGCTGCTCTCGGATTTGGGATTGAGCGATTTTCCGGTTAATGGTCATAAATTGAAGGACAGTCTTGAATGACCGGAGGATGTCCTTGAACTCGGTGGACATCGAGGAAAGCTTGTCCATAGTAGCGATGGACAAGGCGGAAGAGATAATCTGAGAAACACCCGAGGTGGAGGCACCACCAGATGGAGGAGGTAGAGATAGAGCGGGCTAAGTCCGAGTCCGAAGTGGAGAAGGTGGCCTCGGCTTCGAGCTATGGACCCGGACACCCGGTTGGGTCTCCCGGTATCCATACCCAAGGAGTTCCTTTTTGCCAACGACAATGGCAGCCTCAAAACCGCGTTAGGATCTAAGGGAAGAGGAACTTTAAACTATTTGAAGATGAGGGTGAGAAGAGCCCCGAAAAGAAGAGGGGTGGTATTCTTGTTCGAGTCCGAGCCGACACGATTGCCATTTGCTCGATCGTGGCGGGAAAGAGGTCTACTTCGTATCCCTCTAGAATGTCGTAGAGAGCTTTGAGGTGCTTGGGAGTTAGGGCTCTCTTTGCTAGAATGCTTGTGAGAAGAAGGTTCTCATTAGTAGGAAACACAAAAGCGAGCTTCGATTTGAGTTGAGTCACGGAGAAGTTTTTACGTGACTTGGGAAACTCTTTAGCATAATTCTCAAAGAAATCATCAGCAACCCCGATGAAAGATATGGGTTTGCTATTCAAGAACATACAAGACACTTTGAAAAGACGATGGAGAAGAGAAGTGTTTATGCGGATAGTTATGTCTTGAACTCCGGAGGTGAGGATACCCTCGAGCTAGAAAGATTGGAGTGGAACTCGAAACGAGTTCGGGTAGATGAAATCACTGAAATAGAGGAAATTCTAAACCCCTGTGGACTTTATGTGAGCCAACTATGAAAACTTAATGGTCGGGAAAAATTTGTCATCCAATGTTAGGTGTTGGGTGACAAGAGGTTTGGAAGGAGTAGAGGGGCCTTCCTGGCTTTTTGTGCGAGGTTTCTTAGTGGTAGAACCAAGAAAATCAGGGTGGGAACCTCTTTTCGACATGTTTGTTGTTGAAAAGAGATTAAAGAGATAAACTTTTGAAAGAGAGAGAGAGAAAGAGCTCGACGAGAGTGAGCGAAGAAGAAAACAAATGAAAGAGTAGTAAGAGAGAGAGCTGAGAGCAACAAAGCTTACTAGAGATGTTCTTCTCTTAGCTTGAAAGTGATGTACGTTTCTTCGAATGCAGAGAGGTTGTCTCGAGTAGGAGTAAGTGCGAGAGTGAGAGTAAGTAGAGAGTCAAGCAACGAAATGAAGGAAAATAGGTGCTATTTATAGAGAAATAAGCGTCCTTTAGTATTCGTTCGACTCAACTTCCTCATCGGTCACCTTAGACCGGTGTGACTGTTCCGCTCTCCAACGGTTAGAATTCCAGTGGTTGTCTCTCAATGGCTAGTTGTCCGATCGATGAGTGTGGGATAGAGGGAGAAAAGAGAGATTTTGAAAGAAATTTCTGAAATTCTCCACCGATCTAGAGATGATTTCGAAGTTTGATGTCCAATTTTCTCAAAGTCCGAGTTCGACTCAGTTAAGTTTCGAGTGACTCGGAAACTACAGACAACTAATGCCTATCAGCTTAGTATCACTGGTTCAACCGAACTAATGGCTATTAAGGAAAGTAAGCACACAGACACATAATCAAGCAAACTAATTTCACACATAAAATCACATAATCATGCATTAATCATGCCAAGCTCATTCTTAATAAAACAAAATTGATCCTCACTAAGGGGCTTAGTAAAGATACCAGCTAATTAAAGATTGGTAAGAATGAATTCAAGTTCAATATCAACCTTTTCAGAATGGTCTCTCAGAAAATGATACTCGACCTCAATATGTTTAGTCTTTGAGTGCTGAACTGGATTCTTGGTGATGCTGATTGCACTTTGATTATCGCACTTGATTGGAACAGATTTGAATGAATGTCCAAGATCTTTCAAGTGTTGCTTTATCTATAAGATCCGAGAACAAGCATGCCCCAGCCGCAATATACTCAGCTTTAGTAGTTGATAGAGCTATTGAGTTTTGTTTCTTTGAGTGCCAAGATATCGGGATTGACCCGAAATTGGCAAGCTCCCGACGTGCTCTTTCTATCAACTTTGTATCCACCATATTCAGCATCCGAGTATCTAGTGAGAGTCGATTCCGAGTCTCCGGAGTACCATAGACCTAAATTCCGAGTCCCCGCACGATATATGAATATTCTCTTCACCGTAGTGAGATGCGATTCTTTTGGATTAGCTTGAAATCTTGTACACGGATAGACACTAACATTATGTCCGGTCTACTGGAAGTGAGATAGAGCAAAGATCCAATCATACCTCGATAAAGTTTCGATCTGCTGCTTTACCTTTCTCGTCTAAGTCCAGCTTTATCTGTCGTTGCTCATAGGTGTTGCTGCATGTTTCGCATCTTGGAGTTTGTACTTCTTCAACAGCTCCTTGGTATACTTTGATTGATGGACATAGATGCCATCTTTGTCTTGCTTGATTTGTAGACCAAGGAAGAAATTGAGTTCTCCCATCATAATCATTTAAAATTCCTGTCCCATTAACTCGGAAAAATCTCGACACGTAATTTCATTAGTAGCTCCAAAAATTATGTCATCAACATAGATTTGAGCAATAAGAAATTCTTTCCCTTTGGTTTTTATAAAAAGAGTTTTGTCAATTTGACCTGTTCGAAAATTATTTTCAACCAAGAAATTGCTCAGTCTTTCATACCAAGCTCGGGAGCTTGTTTAAGACCATAGAGAGCTTTTTGCAATTTGAAAACATGATTTAGAAATTCTGAGTTTTCAAATCTAGGGGTTGCTCAACATAGACTTCCTCTTCAATGAAACCTTTGAGAAAAGCACATTTAACATCCATTTGATATAACTTGATATTCATGCTAGATGCAAATGCCAATAAGATTCTAATAGCTTCAATTCGGCTAAAGGTGCAAAGGTTTCCCACAATCAATCCCTTCTTCTTGATTATAACCTTGAGCCACAAGTCTAGCCTTATTTCTGACTACTAACCCACCTTCATCCATTTTGTTTTTCAAGACCCATTTGGTTCCTATTATTAGGAAGTCGGAAGGTCATTTGGTCGAGTCCGGACTTTGTTTCTTTCGATTTGATTGAGTTCCTCTTACATGGCCTCTACCTGTTCAGGTTCATTTAGGGCCTCTAGTGCATTTTTGGGTTCAGTTAATGAAATGAATGCAGTGAATGCACATAGATTTTGAAGAGAGGAACGAATTCTTACGCCACTGTTAATAGCGAGATAATATGTTTTCTAGTGGGTGACTAGAAGCATACTTGAATGCTCTACCTGTTCTTTGGTTCACCAGATCCGTAAGTTGAATTGGTTGATCTTCGTAGTCTATTCTGAGTGAGCTTGTTCATCAGATTGACCTTTAACATTCTAAGTCGGCTCTTGAGTCGTCTCATTCCGAGTCCGAGTGACTTCATTCCGAGCGACATGGATTTGATTCTTGATGAGCTCATTTTCATCAAGATCATCATTTCCGCTGAGCTTCAGGTTTGAGAATGTTGACTCACTTGGTTTTTCCTGTTCAATCTCATCAAACACAACGTGGACGCTTTCTTTAACTTTGTTAGTTCTTTTATTAAAAATACGATATGCTTTACTATGAGATGAATAACCAAGAAAAATACCTTCATCCGACCGAGCATCAAACTTGGTCGAGTGATCCTTACCATTGTTATAGACGAAACACTTACATCCAAAGGGTCTGAAGTATGAAATATTAGGTTTCTTTCCTCTGTAAAGCTCGTTTGGAGTTTTCTTCAGCATAAGTCCGATGAGGCATGTGTTCAATGTGTAGTTTGTTGTGTTGACTACCTCAGCCTAGAAATAGTAGGGTAGATTGTGTTCAATCATCATTGTCCTTGCTATTTCTTCAAGAGATTTGTTTTTTCTCTCCACCACTCCATTTTGTTGAGAAGTTCTTGGTGCTGAGAAGTTTTGGGAAATGCCGTTCTTACCACAAAACTCAGCAAACTCCGAGCAGTCGAACTCCCTCCCATGGTCAATTCAAATTCTTTGGATCCGAGTCTAAGACTCTACTTGGATTTTCTTGCAGAGCTTGATGAACTCTTTGAATGCTTCATTTTTGTGCTCAAGAAAACACATTCAGGTAAATCGTGAGTAGTCATTAATAATAATAAGCACATATGATTTACCTCCGAGACTCTTGACGAGGATTTCACCACAAATCCATATGCAACATTTCAAGCACCTTGGATGTGGAAACAGTTTTCAAAGATTTGAAAGATGATCTAACTTGTTTCCCTTTTGTGCATGCTTTCCAAATTTTATCTTTCTTAAATTCACAATCCGGCAATCCTCTGACTAAACCATGAGATGCAAGTTTCTTAATGGTATGCATGCTTACATGACCTAGTCTACGATGCCATGTCCATGAATCATCATGAAGAGATGCTTTTAAGCATGATAAATTCTTACTTGGGTCGAAAGAGGAATAGTATAAGTGTTACCTGATCTCTTACCTCGAGAGCTTGATTTCCTTGGTAGCATCATCGGAGATATAGCAGTTGGTTTGAGTGAATCTTACCTCTTGACCTTTGTCACACAGTTGAGAGATGCTGAGCAGATTGTACTTCAATCCTTTGACAAGGTATACTGGGCCGACGAGATTGCTTCCTTTTCCAATCTTTCCAATCCCAATTATCTTGCCTTTGTTGTCATCTCCAAATGTGACTTTTCCTCCCTTGTATTCTTATAACTCAGAAAAGTGTCTTAAATCTCCTAACATGTGGCATGAGCATCCACTGTCTAGGTACCAATGCCCTTTTATTCTTTTCTGAGCTACCCGCAAGTCGAAACAAACTAACCTTTCTCACTTCCTCTAATGAACCCAAGTAACTCCCTTTACTGTGGTCCTTTCTCGAGGAAGTAGACTCTTGGGAACCCAGATTCAAATAACTTTGGCTTTGGTCTCGATTCTAAGTCTTTCTTTTAGAGAACCGAGTCCATGTCTCTTTCTTTTGAAAAGTTTTTCCTTTATAAACCAAGTGGAGAAGGTTTTCTCCTGTAAGCTGGTCCGGGCTCAGCCCTCCTTTCATTCTTATCAATGGAACCGTGCTCAGCCTTCCGAACTTCACAGCTTCGGAATCCTTTTGAAAAGATCTGAGTAGGAATTGGATTCCTCCTCTTTGTTAAAACTAACTCCTTCGTTTCGAAGGAGACACATTAAGATCCTAAGAACATATCAAGGTTTTTCTGACCTTGAGTGAATTTTAAAACAAGCTCTTGAGACTCGTTGAGCTTTTGCTTCAATTGCTCATTCTCTTTTCTAAGTGACTCGGACTCAGCCTCATTAGATTGAGCATTGGTCTTGAGTTCTCTTAGAGTAAGTCTCAGCTTTTCCAATTCATTTTTCAATGAGATGCTCGCAGAAGTAATTGACTCAAGTTGTTCTTTAAACTGAAAAGAATCGGAATTAGACTTTTCTTCCAAAGTAAAAATATATTTGGCTAAATCAACTTAGGAAAATTTGAGGAAGTATTCAATTACCTCCCGAGGATTTGTTTCCTCACTGTCTCGAGTGATCCGAGTCTCGACTCGCTTCGCCTTCCGAGTCAGAGAGTGCCATCAGACATTTTGAGTCATCTCGAGTCCTTATCATCTTCCGATGAGTCTTCATCACTCCATGTGGCCATCATAGCCTTTTTCTTCTTTCCGCCTCTCTTCTCTTGGGACAGCCCTTGACTATGTGCTCCTTGCTGCCACATTCAAAACACCCAGAGTTCTTAGTTAAAGATAACTTTGAGGGAGAAGAGTGCTTACTTTTTCTATCCTTCTTGTTTTTCTTATAGAACTCTTCTCTTGGCTTCTTATCCCATCTCTTGTGCTTCATCATTCTCTTGAAGCCTCTAGTGATGAGTGCCATGGGATCCTCTTTTCGAGTCCGATGAACTCGGATTTACTTCTCTCGGTTTCGAGGCTTTAAGCGCAATGTTCTTTTTGGTGCCGACCTCTACGTTCTCCTCTTCCGGATGAATCTCGTGGATGAGTAGCTTCCCAATGAGTTCATCCGGCTTGAGTTGGGATAGATTTTGAGCCTCTTTAATATCCGTCACCTTGGGACCCCATCTTTTCTTGGGTAGGCTTCGAGTATCTTTCTGCACATTTCCTCTTGGGAAATCTTTCTACCTAGAGATTTGAGATTATTTGTAATCTCAGTGAAGCGGATGAACATCTCGAGTGATGTTTTCTTCTAGCTCCATCTTGAACAACTCATATTTGTGAAGATATTGGCTTATCTTCGCTTGTCCGAACTAGCTTGTGCCTTCATAAGTGTTAACCAGTGTGTCCCACACTTCTTTGGCTGTGTCACGAGCGGACACTCGCTTGTACTCTTCGAGCCGATGGCGCACATCGAATGTTCATCGCCTTGAAGTTCTTTCTGAACTTCTCTCGCTTCATTAGCAGTGAACTCGGCCTTTGTCTTGGGCGCGAGTCTTGTTTCTTCCGTCTTCATAGGAATGTAGTTGCCTACTTGTATGATGTTCCGAACATCCTCATCATGACCCAGACAGGAAACATTCGATGAGCTTCTTCCGGTGCACGAAGTTAGATCCTTTGAACTTTGGTGGTTTGTCTGGAAGATCTTCCTTCATCGAACTCTCCATTGTTCCGAGCCATTTGATCTTTATACCTTTGGATGGTTAGATCCTTTCCGAAAGGCTAAGCTCGATACCAATTAAAGGTTTGTTCTTGGAGAGACAAAGTCACCCTAGATATGGATGAATAGGGTGATGAGGAAATTTAAACAAGTATTGGAAGAATAAAGCTAGAGATGACTCTGTAGAGAGTCCGAGTCTAGATTGAACTCGGAAAAGTGCTAACTCGTAAAGTTACGTGGAAACCCTCCCGGGGCGTAAAACCACGGTCAGTGCTAATCTAAGCACCAAGTCAAATCCACTATTTTGAATCCACAAAATACAGTAGAAAGACTTAACCGGAATTGTTCCCTTAGACAATTCCTTACAAGATTTTCCTAGACTCGAAATTGCCTTATCTCGATCTAGTACTTCCTAACCGAGGTAACCTTTATAGTTAGGGACAACCGAACCGAATTAACCCTTACAGCTAAGTCAAGGGACCTTACTCGGAAAGTAAGAAAGAGTGTTTGTAATCTGATTACAAGACCTTACAACTCATAAAGATATTAAGTACAGAGTTGGAGTTGTAAGCAAAAGATTAAGTATGAACACAATGACTTTTGCTTAAGTATATGTATTGACAGTTGGTTCAAGCAATCTTCAAGTCTTGAGAGTTGGCTTCTATTTATAGATAACCAAGCAGATTGGCCGTTGTGACTATCTTCCGACTGGAAGTCCTTTGTGACCAGTTGCATTGGATTTTCTCGAGTCACTCAAAAATATCCGTTGAGGTGTGAACGTTGGGCAACGTCTCTTGACTTCTTTGGAAGTCCCAATCCACTGGTGGTGTTTGAAAAGTAGGGTGGAAACCACCATTGAGTTTAGCGCTGCGGATTTCCAGCTTTGGAAACAAACAACCCCGACACGATTGTCCGGGCCTTGGTCACAGTGGAAAAAGCCTTGTCTGCTGGTGATTTGACATTTTGATGCCGGTTACTTTTGTAATTAAAAAGATATGATAGCCTTGTTTGAATAACCTACAAAAGTAAATCAATTTGGTTCTCAAAGTATAAAATACTTTGGTCCAAGATTAGACACGAGATAATAATTATAATTAAGATAATTAAGTGCATAATTATCCGAGTCGAAAGAAATGGAATTTTACGTGTCTAATATTCATTATACTCAAATTCCATTTGAGTCAATCTAGAAGCAAAGCGAGTCAGATAAATAACATTAGAGTGGAAAGACTTGATCTAGACTGCCAATGTTCAAACCAAGCATGCTGACTTAGAAACATGAATTAACAAAATAATCCACTCAAACTTAGATCATGAAGTCGAACCGAGTTTATGCAAAATAGAACCAGTGTTTGATATCTCGAGTGTTATCTAAGTGACTCGAAACTGTGTGTGAAATGATAAACAGGAATATGCTTTCGAGTCGGTGAGAGTCGAAAGAGAATATATACGATTGATTTTGTAACACTCGAAAAGATGCTTATATCACTCGTAAAAGTTGTTAAAGTGGATAGAATGACTATTAATCAAAACCTTATGAGAGATGAAGTCTTATACCCGATCCCTTGATGGAACTCAAAATGATATATACGTAAGGTCCGAGTCTTCGGTATGAATGGGACCATGCTCAGCCTTCCTGAACTTTAAAAGACTCGGAATAGGAATTTCATTCCTCTTGAGCATTGTAACCAAGTCCTTCTTTATTGAATGGGACACACTGAGAGCCTAGTAAAATATCAAGGTTTTTCGACCTTGAGTGAGTTTTAAAACAAGCTCTTGAGACTCTTGAGCTTCCTTTTCAGTTGCTCATTCTCTATTTTGAGTGACTCAAACTCAATCTCATTGTCTTGATCACTAGTCTCGAGTACTTTCGGATTTTGTCTCAAGTTTTCTAACTCGTTTTTAAGACATTGCTCTCACTGTAAGAGACTTAAGTTCTTCTTTGAAATTTAAAGAGTCGAATTGCACTTTTCTTCCAAAGTAAAAATATATATGACTAAATCAACTTTGGAGAACTTAAGAAAGTATTTAATTACCTCCCGAGGACTGGTCTCCTCAAAATCCGAGTTGTCATCATCCGACTCGATTTAACTTCTCGATCTGTCGGTGCCATAAGACACTTTGAGTCATTAGAATCATCTTCTTCGGACAAGTCATCATCACTCCAAATCGCCATCATAGCCTTCTTCTTTCTATCCTTCTTTCTTTTTGGATAGTCCTTGACTATGTGCTCCTTGCTGCCACATTCAAAGCGACCAAAGTTCTTTGTTAAAGATAACTTTAAAGGGGATGAGTATTTACCTTTCTCGTTATTCTTATCTTTCTTGTAGAACTCTTCCTTTGGCCTCTTTTGCAATTTCTTGTATTTCATCATCTTTTTGAAACCACGAGTAATGAGTGCCATGGGATCCTCCTCCGATTCCGAGGAGCTCGGACTTTGAACATCTTCTTTACGAGGCCTTTAGCGCAATGTTGCTTTTGGTTCTAAGCTTGACATACTCTCCTTCTAGATGAATCTTGTGACTGAGTAGCTTCCCAATAAGCTCATCCGGCTTTATTTGAGAGAGGTTTTGAGCCTTTTCAATGGCTATCACCTTGGGACCTCATCTTCTCTTTAGTAGATTTCTTAGAATTTTTCGACCATTTCCTTATGTGAGATCTTT
This sequence comes from Talinum fruticosum, assembly GCA_021018815.1. NCBI lineage: Eukaryota > Viridiplantae > Streptophyta > Magnoliopsida > Caryophyllales > Talinaceae > Talinum > Talinum fruticosum. Next base: position 4,253,326 of record JAITYX010000035.1, on the reverse strand, counting down.
CTACCCGGAGACTTGAGATTATTTGTAATCTCAGTGAACTGAGCATACATCCGAGAGATGTTCTCTTCTCGTTCCATCTTGAACAGCTCATACTTGTGTAGATAATGACTTATCTTTGCCTGCCTCACTTGACTTGTTCCTTCATAGGTGTTGACAAGAGTGTCCCACACCTGTTTGGCTGTGTCACGGTAGAAACCATGTTGTACTTTTCCGAGCTGATGGCACACTTCAGTATGTTCATAGCATTGATGTTCTTTCCGAACTTCTCGGTTTCCTCAGTGGTGTACTCAGATTTCTCTTTAGGTATAGATCTTACACCTTCCATCTTTGTTGGGATGTAGTTAACATTTTGAATGATATTCCGGATATCTTCATCGTAATGCATCGGAAAGTATTCCATCATCTTCTTCCAATGTGCAAAGTTTAACCATTTAAACCGTGGTGATCCAGTAGATGATCTTCCTTCATCGAACTCTCCAAAGCATTCTAAACCATCCGATCTTTAGACCTTTGGATTGTGAGATTCTTTTGAAAGGCTAGGCTTTGATACCGATTCAAGGTTTGTTCTTGGAGAGACTAAGTCACCTTAGAGGTGAGGTGAATAGGGTGATGAAAGATTTTCGATAAAAATCAAACTCTTTTTGCACAAAAGCAGTAGAAGCAAATTCCGAGTCTAGATTGGACTTAAAAGGTTAACAAAAAGAAGTAAGTGGAAACCCTCCTAGGACAGAAAACCACAGGCAGTGCTAATCCAAGCACCAAGTCGAATCCACTAATTAAATCCTCAATTACAAAGGATCGACTCTAACCAGAATTGCTCCCTTAGACAATTCCTCAACAATGTTTTCCGAGACCGAGAAGATCCCTTATCTAATTGAGTAGTTCCTGACTGAGTTAACCTTTACAACCAGCAGCAACTAAGCTGAGTTAGCCCTTACAGCTCGGTCAAGGGACTTACAAAGAAAGTAAGAGAATAGTATAAGTTATTACAAGGCTTTACTTTACAACTCAAAGAACATGAAATACGGAATTAGAGTTGTAAGTTGAAGATTGAGTAAGAATGAGACCAACAATTGGTTCAACAACAATTTTTGCAACCTTCAAGTCTTTCAAAGTGGCATTTATTTATAAGCACCTAGGCAAAGTGACCATTGAGTGTGATTCTGGACTTGTAAACTTCACGAGCCGTTGTAACGGCTATTCCGAGTCACTCGAAGTTCTCCATGAATAAACTAACTTAAAGACAAAGAATTAACGTTGTAATTATTTTTAATGAAATTATTTACTTGAGCAAGTGTATGTATTATGGTTCTTTATTCTTATTAACTTTATCATTTTAAGGATTTACTCAAGATGGAATTTGAACGTAACGAAAATTAGACTTAGAAAATTTCATTCTTTTAGGTTGAAGATAATTAAGTGTTTAATTACTTTGAATTAAATATTATCTTTGCCTAATCTTAGACCAAAGTATTTTTATAATTTGAGTACTAGTTTCATTGCTTTTGTAGGTTGATGAAAAGAGTTTAATCCAATTTTGAAAAGCCAAAGCAACCGATTTCTAGCCGTTAAACATTAGTAGACGAAATCAACTATTTCTAGACATGGCTCGATACATCGTGTTAGGGTTGTTTATTTCTAAATTTGATAAACTTTAACTTTGATTCCAATGGTTGTTTCCACCCTAGAATTCAGTCACAATTGGATGGATGGACTAGTTTTCGAGCCAAGGACCACCACACAACGTTTATATATCAACGGATCCTTTTACGAGCGACTCATGCTAGCCATTATAACAACTAGTGAAGCTCAACAGTCCATGATGTGTATAATTAGAAGCCAGTCCACAAGACTGGAAAATTGCTGAACACATTTCCTAACACTTACTTAGTGCTTACTTACAGAATATTCAACTTACAACTCCAATTATGTAAATATTAATTTCCGAGTTATAAAGAAAGTCTTGTAATCTCTCTACTCTTTCTGCTTTCTTCTAAGTCTGTTCACTAAGTCGTAAGCACTAACACAACTTCGGTTGTCCCTAACCGTAAAGGGTATCTCGGTTAGGATGTACTAGATCGGATAAGGAAATTTTTGAGTGTAGGAAAACTTGTAATTGAATTGTCTAAGAGAGTAATTCTATAAAGAGTTAGTCTTTGTATTTTGTGGATTCAAAATAGTGGATTTGACTTGGTGCTTGGACATGTCCGTGGTTTTCTCGCCCCGGGAGGGTTTCAACATATTTCTCTGTGTACTGCACTTTCTGAATTCATTCTAGACTCGGAATTATTTTCTAAGTGTGTTTGTGTAAAACAGTTTGTTTTCTCTAAAAATTTTCTATCACCCTATTCACTCTCCTCTAAGGTGACTTAGTCTCTCCAAGAGCAAACATTCACCCCTCCCTCCTTTTATTGATTTATTTGGCTCGAAAGCTATAGTCAACCCCTTGTAATCTACCTATCTTCTCCTTTTTTTTTCATTCTTTTTGTTGTCAATTTAATACATCCTTATCTCTTACTTGTTTTCTTTACTACATGGTTAAGTATATAACCACACATTTGGAAAAATTTTATTTGTTGTTTGTTTATTTTTTTTAATATATATATTTTATATTTTACTTTTTCTTATTATTATTTTAAATTAATCGGGTTCGAAACAAAATTTTACATTATTCAAACATATACACATTCCATTGTAAAAATGTAAATTTATACCAATTACCCATTACTACTCGCAATTATCAAATTTGTTTGCATGTTTTTGTTTTATTTAGGTTTCGTATGTTTGGGTGACTCACTACTCTTAAACAATATTAAGATGATAAAATACAAATTTAAAGTAATTTATTATGATTAAGTTTCAGGGTGTTACACCGTCTCTCATTTCCTACTTCTTAAACTCCACAAAAGACCTTCTTTATCCTCCGTTTGAGCTTGTTGCCCTACCGTTATGCTGCCGGAATCCGTTTGTGATCCAAAATCAGCAGGTGAGACAACCTAAGGGCACCAAATTTAATTTTAAGCTTGATTTTATGATTTTTTTTTTACTTATGGTATTAATTTCTTTACGTTTTATGGTTTGGGGATGTAATCGCTTTTAATTCCTTCCCACCCACATTAACATATAATTTTCATTCCGCTTTCTTTTGATTTGTTTATCACTTTACTATATGCTTGTTTATCACTTTGTTTCGTACCTTCACCTCCGAACACCGGATTCTCGATTTAAAGACCGATGGAGTCTCTTTGAAAACTTCTTTCAAGTTTAGTTTGTCCATACTAAGATTGGAAGACTATTTCCTATATTTTTGCTACTTTTTATTCCTAAAACGAACGAGCGACTCCTTATTTTTGCTTTTATTTCTTCTTATTTTCTTCTCGGCATTTCGGGCTTAAAAGTGGTAAATTAGGTTACATTTTGATAGTTGAAGCTATAGGGCCGAGGCTGAGTCCTCGGTCATAGCCCTATAGTTGGCACCGATTTTCGGTCCGGCCAGGGGTTCGACTCAACTTTCGACCTAACCGCATTCCTCTATTTTGTCGAAGAACTTTGCGGCAAAATGTGATTTTAATTTTTCTGTTTCCTTTAACCTCGAAATAACATCCCGAGACTTCTCTAAAATTAATTTCTAAAATAAAAATAATTAATAAAAATCGTCAATCACACTTTCACCTAAACTGTTTTAAAATCATATTCCAAAAGAAATAATCTTAATAAGAGGTGTACCCTACTTTCCTAGTGAATTAAAAATCAACTTTCGAAAACACTTAACAAAATCAATAGAGACGACGCTTGGTCGGAAAACTCCGGTCTAGTCCTGCTGTCCTTATGGGGACAGGCCGTTGGTTCCTACGAGTATAAGATTAGTAACAATAACTGAAAATTTCATTGTTCATAAAGATGATACAAAGAAGAAAAAAATAGGCAAACTCCTCAGTAAACAAGTCAACTATTTGTCCCCCTTATGCATTTCTTTGAAGAAATATCTAAAATATGGAGAACAAAAATGTTGGACAGAGAAAAATAAATAAATACTCCTACAATACTAATCTACTAGCGGAAGACACATACCATATCATCTTCCCATGGACGTTTGACAAAGACGTCATGAAATGGTACAATGCTATCGACCACACAAGGTCACAAACTGGTACAATCTTTGCTGAGAGTTCTTACTTCAATACTCCTACAATACTAATCTACTAGTCACTCTTCGGTACCTAGAGTTGATCAAGCAAGGAGACAAGGAGAGCTTCACGGACTTCCTCACTCGGTGGAGGGAAAAACCGCTCACATGGCAGATCGACCTTCCGAAAAGAATTAGATTAGGCTCATCATCAAAAAATTGAAACCTACCTATCATCAACACTTAAAGTTCTTTCCTTTCATGGACTTCAAAGCACTCGAGATGCCGGCATGCTTATAGAAAAGGAGCAGGCATCCAAAATAACTTCAACTAGCTAGAAGATCATCCAATGAGCCCATTACTCATCCAGGATGCTAATAAAGTATGCATTTCCCTTTTCGGACCCATCCGAAATCTATTTCCTTTTCGTATTTTAAAAAAACCCAAATTAATCCTTCCTTTTTGAACTACGAAGGCTTGATTTCCGCTATAGCGGATACATAGAAAGCCCGTGAGGTCCTGCGCCAACCCTAATCTTGTTCCCATTTCCAATTTCCAAAGTCAAAGCCACTTTTCCCTACTCCAAGGAGCATGAATAAATCATGAATAAATCTAGCACCAAACCGCCAGGATCACCGCCGATAGCAGTACATTATAGTTGAAGGGACCTACTTTTCTTTAGGCTTGACTTTAGAGAGTAGGGGCTAAAGGTGTAATTTTTGCCTTTGTCTTTTTGAATTTTTCACATCATCTTAATAAAAGAATACATTTGTTATTAGAATAGTGTTTTGCATTCATATCCTTTGCATGAGTCAAAATTCTACAAATACAAAAATTAGTAACAAAGCACCCTATAAGGAATTATTCAATCAAGTATCATCTATCAAGAAGGTCAATAACATCGCTTCCTTTAAAAGGAATCTCCTATTAGACCTCACCAACTCTCCAACATTTGAGAAGAGCTATACACAAGCACCTTAGAAGAATGTGGAGGCTCCTGATAGAAAGGGCCATACAACAACTCCAAGAATACTCAAGAAGAGGCACAAATTTTCTACTATGCAAATGAGGGAGCTATTAGCACAAAAATTAAAAGTTCAAGTTAGAATGGAGCGCATAACCTCATTAAACGTCAAATTCTCAAGTAAGTCAAGTTCATCCGTTCCTATTCTAACGAAAGTGGATAGACGTCGAGCTTCGGACACTGTAACACCCCAAAACTTAATCTTAATTTAATTATTTTAAATTTGCATTTTATCGTCTTAATATTGTTTAAGAGCAGGTGAGTCGCGGACAATACGAAATCGAAATAAAAGATGCGAACAAATTTAATAATCGTAAATAATAATAAGTAATTTGTACAGATTTATATTTGTGCGAAGAAATGTATATACACTTGAATAATGCAAAATTGTGTCTCGAACATGGTTTATATAATTAAATAATAAGCAAAAGAGAAAAAAAAAGTTAGAAAACATATATAAGCCGATAAAAATGGGCCAAATGTGTGGTTAAAATTTTAAGCATGTGGTAAAATTATTACTAAAAAGATAACCAAACATTAGGAATTAACAAGACAAAAAAAAGGGAAAAGGAATTGCTAGAAGGATCGGGATATCGGTGGAAGGGGGAGGGTTTGTTTTGAAAAGCACGTAATACATTCATCCTCAACCTCTCTCTCACCTCTCCCCCTCACCTTTTCCCCCTGTCACTACTGCTACCGTCGACCTACCGCCACCACCCAGTCGGCCGCCGGTGTCTCCACCACCCCTTTGCTCCCGCCACCAAGTTCTCTCTTTCCTCCTGCCTCTGTCTTGCGCCAACAAGGGCGGAACAACCCTTGCTATTGCTGCCGCTGCTCGGGCAGACCTGCCGCCACCGGCCATCGATCGCCGGCCTTTATCGCCGCCGACGTGCTCAGCCGCCACCCTTACCGATTTTTCTTTCCCTCTACCCCTGTGTCACACCAGCGGGGCGGTTCTGTCCCTGCTGTTGCTACTGCCGCCGTCCCTTGGCCGTCGCCACCTAATGTCGCCGATCAACATATCGTACCGCCGCTCGAGCCACCACATCTCCACCAACGAGCCACCACTACCTAATTCTACTTTTGACCAATTTGAGGTATATCTCTAATTCTGCATTTCTAAGCAAATTTCTATTACGAATTTATGTTGTAATTGAAGAATTAGACAAGTTAATGTGAGTTGTAACTTGGTGGTGGTGGAATTGAAAGAATCTTAGGAGAAAATGAAATTGGATTTAGGGTTTGATATGTGTGGATATGGAATTGGAAATTGATTTGAGTTTATTTATAATTGTGAATGTGTTTGTTTAACTCCCATATGAATATGAATGAATTGTTTGGTTGTGGAAGAATTGGAAGAAATATATTGAGTATGATTGAAGTATGAGCATGTATATATTAATGTAAATTGCTTTCAAGGATATAAAATTGGAGATTGATGGAAGTTTGAGTTTATTGGTGTATGTGTGCTAAACTTGAGCAAATTAATGGATTCAAGGTGATATCGTAGTAGGCGAATTGAGATCGAAAGAAATTATTGCGCGTTCCTCTAACCTTTAGTTTGCAAGCTCGGTATAGGTTACTGGAAACAAAAATGAAGATAATTCCCTGAAAGTAAATTGAACTTGAACATTGCCCGAAATGCAAAAAATTGAGTCGTGAGGTTGAATTCGAGTCATATGGCTGAATGAATACATGAAATCCAATAATAAATTATTTGTTAATATATACTTGTGGATTGGAGTTGTTAAATAATATTAGGAATGGATAGTATTGAATTGAGTTGGAGAAAATACTCATGTTATGCTGCAAATTATTATTCTGTTGTGGTTAAACCTTGTAGGTTCCGGAAGCTTGTGTTTGTGAATATGATGGCTTAATGTGTGAAAGGGAATGAGGAATTATATCGAGGATTGATGTTCCACTAAAGTCTAAAAGTGATAAGTCACTACTATAGGACTTGGTATAGAGTTACTTTTAAATGGATGATTACTAGGATTTGAAGGTGGAATTGGTGAAGGGGAGTTATTCTATAACTAACACCCGAAATCCGAGCTTGACGTAAACGAAACGAATTGAAGTTAAATTAAACCAAAACCTGAAAGTTGTAATGAATGAAATATATATACTTTAATTTGAATATACGAGCTTTTGATGAAATTGACAAGTGTATGTTGGTTTGAATATGAGTTACGTAAGTTCTATTTATTTCGTTACACATATTTGTTTTGTGCGTTGTTTTACGTCTCTTTAAGCAATATCTATTTACACAAAATTAATTCTGAAAACTTTTGAATAACTTTAGAAAATGATTGAGAATTTGAATTCAAGTTGTGGGTTTCATTGGATAAATGATTCAATATATAATAACATGATCAAAAAATTTATTTATTTTAGTTGTGATTTGAATGCCGTTAGAATGCAAGTTTTGATGGTTTTCAATCTCGACAATGTGGTGGCTGGAAACGAGATTGAATTGAGCTATAATGCTTGAGAAGTGTGAGTTTAGTAGTTCCTTGACAAGAGTTCCTCCTTGACTTTAGCAGTTCTAGGAATTCGAAAAGGTCAAATTTGGGTTGCGGTCACCAAATAGAAAGGTTACTAGTGCCCGGATGGTAATTTGATGCTCGAGTATAACTTTTATTGATTTAGGGAATTGAATAATGGTTTACTCGTTTGAAAATACTTTTATTTAATTAGATAATTGAATAATTGTTTGATGTCCGAAACTACCTTTATTCAATTGTAGAATTGAATAATGGTTTGCTAAATGAGTTTACTAAATTGCATTGATGACAATGTGCGAGAACCAGTCATCTCCACCTCTCGAAGCAAAGGAGGGGTGGCAAAACCGGACCGAAGTTTCCCCATGAATGTCAACATTGGCTCTTTTAGGTTTTTGAAGATTATTTTTGAAAGTGGTGTGCATCTCTTATTAAGGTTTTTGATTTTTTAAATTTGACTTTTTAAAATAGTTCAACTAAAGCGTTGATTGCTGATTTTATTAACCATTTATTCTTAGGAATTAATTTCAAGAGGTCTCGGGATATTATTTCCTGATTTAGATAAATAGGAAAAAAATAAAGTTAACTTTTTGTCACAAGGCTTTTGGGCCAAAAAGATGAGATATGTTATATGTCTCGACTGTCGAAACTAAATTTAGTTTTGTCCATTTTCAAATTAGAAATGTTGAGGTACAATTAGGAGAGATAAAAGCGGAAAGGAAAGAGAGTTGCCGATCGGTTTTAGAGAGTACAAACAAAAAAAATTAAAGGAGAACTCTTTCAATCTTAGTATGGGAAGACTAATCTTGAAAGAAGTTTAAAAAGTGACTCCATCGATCTAAAACAGAGAATCCAGGTGCTCTACGGTGAAGGTACGAAATGTAGGGATAAGCCCTTCATTCCGCCCGTCAACATACGACCTTTTAATAATTCAAGTTGTGAGTCAAAAGAAAGTGCTTATCAGCAAAGCATATAACATATGAAGTATGAATAATTCAATCATACAAACATGCCAGAAAGCGAAAATAAATGTTACAATTGGAGGGGTGGAATTAATTGCTATTACATTTTGATCCGGAATAGGCAAAGCGTTAAAAGGCATGAATAAATAAAGCTGTTAGAGGAAAGCAAGGTTGATCCGATGCCCTCAAGTTGTTGCACCAACTAAGCTTATATCACAATCTAAATCCTGCAGCGTAACGACAAGGTAGTGAACTCAAAGAAAGCTTATTGTGGATTTTTCGAGGCAAGGTGGTGTGTATGGCGAGTATAACGAGAATGGAGAGATTAGGAAATGGACGAATGTAATGAGGATGCTTAGTGGCATAATAGTACTAAGCTGAAATTAGCTAAGCGATTGAAAACGTTGCCTCTAGCTTCAAAATAGCTAGTAGCTTAGCATTTAGTGGCTCTTAGCTCAAATTTAGACTTTTAAGGTTAAAATGCAGCCAAAAGCTTAATATTCAACCCTTAGCTCCAAACTCAATAAGCCTTAGCTCCAAAATCAACAGACCTTTAGCTCCAAAGTCAAGAGCCAAAAATTGAGGATTAGGTCCTCTATTTATAGAAGAGAGTTAGGTCGGACAAAAAATGGCCTAAAACTCACTTCAGCTAGTCCACTGCAGACTAGACGAGGCCTAGTCTACAGTGAGGATCAAGAAAAAAAACCTTACCAAATCCAGTTGGAACGAAAGTTCTATAGAAGGGGCTGAGATATGCAGGTGTCGGTCTCTAACGACATCGTATGAGCTCTCCGGAGTTCATTCCCTCACATGGGCACTCGAGACCAAACGCAACGTTTTAGTAAGGCAATGCTAAAAATGCGGTGGCCATTACAAATTATGTTGTATGATCACTTCGATTTTGTGCCTCGGTTGGTCATTGGGAACAAAACGCTGCATTTAGGCGGGATTTTGTTGAAAATGTGACATCGATCAAAACAACGTTGTACGGACGTTTCGGATCCGTGTTAAGTCTGGAATGCTTGGAGAATGAAATGTTGCGTTTAATGCGCGAGTTAGACTAAAATGAGGAACCGATGTTCTCTCATGATCCGGAGCCCAACCCGGGCTTGGTTTGGCTGAAAGAAAATGGGTTTATGGGTTGGCCTAAGCAAAAAGTCTAGTTTCGTGGTCCTAGCAAGTTCTTTGTGGTTTACTAGCCTCCGTCACATCGACCGGACTACTATCACAATCCCAGTTCAGTAAACACGAGAGGGATTTCATCACCGCACCTACAAAATAAATAATAGTAATAAAAGAGATAAGAGTGACATGTTTTCAATGTCTACAATTAGCCCCACTTTGATCGAGTTTTAAAAGACAAAGGGTCAAAGTAGACACTCGAAGGGTACGTATCTTACTTTCACGCGTCCCTTCCGATGTCGATCGATTGGAGAAGTTCGGAATTAGTTGTCTGTTCAACCCGAACTCCGAGACAAGGGGCCTGGAGTTGATTGTGATTCATGCATTCGAAATCCAACTAAACAATCCCGAGGTTGCCTTGGTCAAAGTCCTGAAGCTCGGTATTTTTGCTAAAGCTTGTTCATATCTTGATCCGAAGCTTAGCTTAACAATTCTACTCGTACTAGCATATTGTCGGTAAATAATCATATTTACGAAAGTTCAACATATTTACCTGAATAATCCAGATCAAAAATAGATTGGAGAATTAATCTGATAAAGTTGAAATGGTGGGGTCCAAGAATCCACTTACATGCAAACATCCAAAAGTAGTCGGCCATGCTTGAAAGGACAAGGCGCCGGTTAGGCCCGGGGCTAGGCTTGCAAAACTACCATCGAACTAACCCCGGTCAGGCCTTGGTAATCGGTGTCGGCCAGGTCTTGGATAGGTTGGGGTCTCGGTGCATGCACATGGCCACTCCATGCTTGGTCTCCGTTTGCTTTGTCTTGTCTTATGCATTTGACATATCAGTCAAGTTTGCTTATAAAAGGGGATCTTTGTGTGTTCGTTTTGCACACTCTACTTGCTCTTCTCCTTGCTTCTTATAGCTTGCCTTATCTTTTCTTTAGGTTGCTCCTATCTTGCTTTGAGAAAACAAGATTGGTTTAAAAGACTTTCTAAAAACATTTGTCGAAGATGCTACATTAGGAGGACTCTATTTCTAAAAGCCTTACCCAAGACAAATTTTTCGAGCGGGAGTGGCGACCTCACCATGAGTGAAACCATAATGACCTCTTAGTGGAGGCCAAGAGCCGCATTTATTCACTGGCGATATCAGCTACGGTAAGTGTTTTGTCTTGAATTTCTCTTTTTATATGCTAATGTAGCATTCTCAATGAAGACATTTTGTGGAATTTTCACTTTTATAGAGGGGCACTCGTTCGTAGCGAGTCGTGCAATTACGAAGTTCTTTGACACCTTCAAGGAGCAGAATTACCCTTTGGAACAAGTTATGACTAGTGCCTGGATTTGGTTTTGTTTACCGTTCCTTAAGCCATATGTGTGACAATAAGGAACGTGATCCTACGCAAGCCATTTGTGAATGGTTTTCGGACACAAGCAACACCTTCCATCTCCTGTTTTGGGAAATGACTATTAGTCCTCTTGACTTTGTCATTCTCAAGGGTTTGGGCTTCTTAAGGAAACCCTTAGTTTATAGCCCAGTCTTGTACAAAAATATGATTATTTGCGTCACCTCATTGGTCCCACAGCTTGTTCGATCTCCGTAGACCAATTGTTTCAAGTACTCCACCATTTTTTGGCCTTTGAAAACATTAAGTTGTGGGCTGAACATAATCCACAACAACAAGTCCGTATAGTGCTTGCCCTCATGCTATGCACGTCCATTTTCTCTAATCAAGCTATAAAGTTCACGTCCACTATCTAGTGAATTTGGTGCACTAAGGATCTTAACTGGGTGGTGCCCGCGTACACTTGTTTGATATGGGACTTGCGTGCCAGGGCTAGGCACACCACTTATGATAAAGACTCGGACAACTACCTGCCCTTGTGTAGCCTATGGATGGTCATCGAGGTTTGCTAGTCTTCTTAGTTTTTGAATATTTATCTTGAGTGGATAAGGAACTTACTTGTGCAAGTAAATTTCTAGCCACGGTTGTATGAGTATCTTCCTTAATTTTCACCTGGCTTGAGGAATCACCCCTCCTTCCGGACATCGATGGCATGGGCAAAGGTTCATCTCCGACATCGGAAAACGCTTCGAATTGTAGCTTTGCAGTCCTCCCTCAATAATGTGACAACAATGACGCCGCTTTACACCTTAGATTTCAAGCTGAAATGGTCCAAAATTTTTCTACTCGTTTTAATTTCTGCCCTAGCCCACTATCTAGTGTTGACCGGTGGTTTGCGCCATGGTGAGGCCGGCACCGACAAAGGGCCGTGTCACCACTCTGGTTTGTTTGGTTTTCTTTTTTGAGTCATTGGTCATGTATGTGCACGCCAATTTTCACCCTTCGACCCAAAATCAACTCCCTCCAAGCTTTGAGGTCGTGAGGGTGCTTGAGTGAGTTTTGTTCGAGGGTCCATTTAGCTTTAGTTGGTACCTTGGTGAACGGGTTGCACCTGAAATTGGCTACAATATTGGCCACCTTTTGTCCCTCAAAACCCGCCACAAACTATGTACAAGTACTTGGGATCAACCATGAGCCGAATGGTAAGTCTCGGCTTGCTCGTTTGCTTGTTTGCTTGATTATATTTCTGGTATGAAAATTAACCTCGTTGATATAGCTTCTCCTAGGTGATGTTCATATCCGAGCCTTGAGATTGACGTATCTCAGCCCGATGAGCCTCCACGTATTATCAAAATTCCCGAACTCTTTGAGTCGAAATGTGTGGGGTATCTCGCTCCCGAAGAATTGGAAATGGATAAGAGTATTATGTTATTTTTCATTTAGTCGTATGATAAAGATGTCTTCTCTAATCACAATGAAATTTCAATATGACGGAGAGAAGTCTCGGACAATATCCATCATACTCTAGTCCACTCTTCATGCCATCAAAGGCGTCTTCTCCAGGAACACATTCCGATCATTTCGGGTAAGCTTTGTTAGTTAAATGTTAGCTTATAAGTTATTAGTGTATGTGCTAATTACTCTTTTACTCCAAGTAGGATCGCCGTTCTAGATCCCCTCCTTTGGGAGGCTTCCTTGGTAGTTTAGGGGCTCATGCTCACACTATAAGCCAACCTCAAATGCAATCTAGTAGTACTACTGGAGGTGGAACTTCTTGACATTCATCACAGCGTTCTCATGGTCAACTTGCTTCAAAAGCCGGCCCGATTTCTTCAGCGCTTGGACGTAGTTCCTCCGAGGTTAATATGGATGTCATCCCTTCGCAAGCTCTTGACCCATCCGGCAACTCGTATAATTTTCATTGGATGTCACATAGTGGGCCATATTATGAGGCCTCAAAATCGACTTGGGATTGCATTGCTAGTTCTTCATATGCGATAGATGATAGGTGGGCTTTGACATCGATCTTGGAGGGCATTAGCAACTACGTCTTTGATGATGTTGATGATGACGATTAAATAACCACTTGTAAGGTGCTTTGTAATTTAGTATTAATGTATTTTGTACTATTATTATACTCTATGCAATGGAATGAATGCAGAAATTTAGTTTAAAAAGCTTTCTTCAATTATATGATGCGAGAAATTTCAACCGCAAATACAAAATTGCACATAGCCCCCATACCCCTCAAAAGAAAATAATAAAAATTAAAATGGGAAATGGTAAGCTGCATGGTCCTAAATAACCGAGCTATAAACCATAAATAAAAGTGGGTCCGAGTAGAGCTAGCCCACAACAGAGCAAATGCTTGATCCTAGGAGGACGGCGAACTAGTCGCCTAAACCGACGCGTGTTTATGGCCGGCTTGGGCATACTTGGTCTAGGCGATGTGAGTTATCGGAGAGAAGACCTGAAAAGCGGCTATAAAAGAAGATTGTAGCAGTAACTTCGAAGAGTGCACTTTCATTACTTGACTATAACTTCTTGAAAGCAGATCCCCAAAAATCTTTCGTTTCTTACTCCTTGCAAGAATGAAGATTATCATTGAATTAACCCGCTGGATAAATGACATAAATAATGTAGACAAACTAGGGTTATTAAATTATGGGCTAAACACTCTATTCAACAATAGACAAGTGAGGATTGACTAAACACTATTAAGGGTTGTAGTGTCCTTCCGGGATCCCGAGCATCACATGTCCTGGTTCGGGGATAATGAGGTGTGTTGTCTCCTCGAAGAGTTCGATGCCGTTATGGGCAATCACCATCATCCAACTAAGCCTCGTGGTTCCTAGGCCATAAACCAATATGGCAACAACCTACAAACAACCGATGGCTTGAATAATAAGAATCTACGGTGGATTCTAAACGGGGACGAAGTGAACTTGGTCAAACCGATGATGCCTTTCCGCCCAATGTGTAGTTCTAGTTCGGAGCGAGATTGACCACCTCGGTCAAGGCCCATAGCCTCGCGCCGTGAACCATACACGCCGGCTCTCATCGGCGTCAAACAGTCAACGGGTAGGGCTTTGGTCCAAGCTAGTGTTTTCACACTAGCTTGGCCGAAAAGCCCTACCGCGTAACTAAATTCATTCTTATTTGTTTTACTTTAGTTTAAAAATAATATCTCGAGGTTTCTACAAATAATTCCTAAAATAAAATTATTAATAAAACCGCCAAACCTTTACTTAATTATTTCAAATCATATTATAAAAAATCGAGAATCTTAATAAGGGATGCATCCCCACTTTCAAAAACTATCATCTTTAAAAAATTATTTCCATCCTAAAAAAAGGAGAAAATTCCACCAATTCGTGGGGAAGCACGGGCTCGGTTCGGTTTCAAACGGGGTCCGTAGTTCCTATAGTGGCGACTCCAATAAGATTATCACTTATTAAGAGGGTGAGACTTGAAAGTTGAGTTTTGAGCTTTCATAATGTATTTGCATTAGGCATCCCGCATTTAGGCAACCTCGAATATATTTGCTTTTAATTTCGACCTTTAGGCTTTACCTTCTAAGAACAACTTTAGAAGAGGTTTGAACCGCTAACCCAAATGGGCCCAACTAGGCTTGATTATCAAGGAGGTGGTACATCTTCCCTCATAGCACACTCTTGTCGGAGGCACCGAGGATTCATGTTTTTTCCCATCATGCACCCACGGAGGACTAAATACTTGGACTATGAGACACCATGTATCCTACCTAGATTGATCCCTCTTTTGACCTAAACCCTTAGTTGTCTAGAAGGTCCCTTTTTCTCTTATGCTTGGATGAATGTGGTTGCTTTTAGTATTTAATCTTTTATTTATGAGCCTTTAGGTTAGGTTAGGAGTGCTCGACAAGGGTGCAAATAAAATACCATAATTAATTTCCTTGAGTCGATCCATTATGTCCATTTTAGCCAAAAGTCAAAAATTACCTTTTCCCTTTTTTAGGCCGGTCCATTAATTGCATTTTAGAGTCATCTTAAAACTTCATCTCAGTCTAGGCAATCTAGGTTTTAGGTAGCCATCGGCCGCCGGACTTAGCCGAGTCATGCACCGCCGATCAGCCCGAAGGATCTTGCCCGGACCTCTCTACCTCTTTAGTCGGTCTATCTGTTTTAGGGTTTTGACTTTTTTATTTTTTACAATCCATTTTGCATTTTTTATATTTAGCCAAAATAAATTCATCTCAAATTAGGTGAGTCTAATTTTGCATTTTTATTTTTCGGTTATCCAAAATAAATTCATCTCAAATAGGTGAGTCCATTTTACATTAGCCAAATTTTAAATTCATCTCAAATAGGTGAGTCTAATTTTGCATTAGCCAAAAATAAATTCATTGCAAATAGGTGAGACCATTTTACATTAGCCAAATTTTATCATCTCAAACAAAATACTTACGTATTTTGTTTACATTAGCCAAATTTCAAATTCATCTCAAATAGGTGAGTCCATTTTTGCATCAAGCCAAATCTTAAATTCATCTCAAATAGGTGAGTCCATTTTTGCATCAAGCCAAATCTTAAATTCATCTCAAATAATTGAGTCCATTTTTTCATTTAGCCAAAATCAAATTCATCTCAAATTAGGAGAGTCTTTGTTTACATCAAATTCATCCCAATTTAAAAGGGACTCCATTTACATAATTTTGGTCCAATTTGCATTCCTTTACGTGCATCCATGTAAAAAGAGCATATCATTTTCTTTTATCTTAGGATCAGTCTTTCCTCGGGTCAAGCACTTAAGCCCCATCTCCCTAAAATTTTCCACGAGTCAATCCTAAGCACTTACACTTTTGGGACGTAGGATAAGGAATCATACTCAAATCGGGAATCCTAGCATGAAGTGGCTAGGGAATAAGAAGTCTACTTCAACACCGATACGTCCCACACCGACACGTATCACACCAGTACATCCAACATCTTTACTACTAACACCAATACGCTGCCCAAGGTCGAGTACAACATTCCTTCAAAAATGGCCAACAAGTCGAACAAACTCTCATCATGACCTTGTTTAAGGAGTCTATTGCAAAGAGAGTAGCTAAGATTGAGGCCCAAGATAACAAGATTGAGTCAATAGTAGAAACCCTTGACCTCATACTCGAGAGAACTAGAGAAGAAATCAAAAGAGGAAAAACCTCAACCTGAACCTTAGCCCAAGCCTCAAACCGATCCACGAATAGATCGAACAAAGAAGTTGTTGTGTATATCATCAATGTTTAATGACACTATTTGGCCCAATGATTCACTTCGATTCCTAAAGGCAACTTGCCCTCGAAATTCATTATGCCTAACATCAAGTTCCACAAGACCGAGAACCCTCATTACCACGTGAGAAACTTTGTAGGAGCAATGAAACTAAAAATGTACCGAGAGGACACATACCATGTCATCTTCCCCTGGACGTTTGACAAAGACGTCATGAAGTGGTACAATGTTGTCGACTCGCACAACGTCATATACTCGGCAAGATCTTTGCAAGGAGATCTTACATCAATACTCCTACAATAGTGATCTACCAGTCACTCTTCAAGACTTAGAGCTGATCAAGAAAGGAGATGAGGAGAGCTTCACCGACTTCCTCACTCGTCTGGAGGGCAAAGGCCGCCAACATGGTAGATCGACCTTCGAAAATGATCAAATTAGACTCATCATCAAAAACCTAAAGCCTACTAATCGGCAACACTTGAAGTTCTTGCCTTCCATGGACTTCAAAGCACTCGGAGATGTTGGCATGCTTATAGAAGAGGAGTAGGCATCCACAAAAGCTTCAACCAGCTAGAAGATCATCTAATGAGCCCATCACTCATGAAGGATGCCAATAAAGTGTGCATTTCCTATTTTATATCCGTTTTATGTCCATTTCCTTTTCTTATTTCCGTAAAATACCCCAAAGTAGTATTCCTTTTTAAACTACGAAGGCCTAATTTCCGCTACAATGGATACGTAATAAGGTTCGGCCCCAATCCTAATCTTGATCCCAATTCCTCTTTTCAAAATGGAAGCCACCTTCCCATACTTAGAGGAGCAAAAATCAATCAAGAGCATGTCATATTGATTCAACAACAAACTATCGAGTTCACGGTTCACTCGCCGACAGTCGTACATCGCAGCTTAGCGTCCCATTTTTCTTTAGGCTCTACTTTGGGGAGTAAGGGCTAAGTGCAATTTTGTCTTTGTCTTTTTGAACTTTTTACATCATCTTAATAAAAGAATGCATTTGCTCTTAGAATAGAGTCTTGCATTCATCTCCTTTGCATGAGTCAAACTCCCGTAAAAACAAAAATTAATAACAAAGCACCTATAAGAGATTATTCAATCAAGCATCATTCATCAAGTCGAGCATCAAGATGGTCAACAACATCACTACCTTCAAAGGGAATCTCTCATCGAAACTCACCAACTCTCTAACATTTGAGAAGAGCTAAACACAAGCACCCTAGAAGAATGTGAGGGCTCATGATCGAAAGGATCATACAACTCCAAGAATACTCAAGAGAAGACCCAAATCGTTTACCTTACAAAGGAGCTATTAGCACACAAATTAAAGTCAAAGTTAGAATGGGGCACATAACCTCATTAAACTTCAAATTATCAAGTAAGTCAAGTTCATATGTCCCTATTCCAACGAAAGTGGATAAAAGTCGAGCTTCAAGACCAGGAACAGTCAAGGTTTAGACATCCCCAGCCAAACTTTAAACCTAACAAGTAGTCCAAGTTCGGACAACCGTATCGACTTTCGGGCCCAACAACGGTCAACGTTTAGATAACCCCGTTGAGCTTCGAGCCCAACAAGTGGTCAAGGTTCGGACATCCCTAGTCAAGTCTCACACCAAACAGTGGACGGGTTTAGACACCCCGGTTGAGTCTTAGACCCAACGAACGGTCAAGGTTCAAATAAACTCCATTCGAGCTTCGGACCCAACAAGTGGTCAAGGTTCACACACCCCGTCGAGCTTTAGGCCCGATAATGGTCAAGGTTCGGACACACTCCAGCTTGAATCTCGGGCCTAATCGTAGTCAAGGTTCGAGACATCCCTCCATCGAACTTCAGTGTCTAACAACGGTCAAAGGTTCGGACACTACACCAAGACTTCGGGACCTCCCCATGGCCAAGTCGAGACAGACACCTCTTAAACATGATCCGGCTACGTGACTATTTTCGAGTAACACTTGAAACTATTTACATTTGATTATTAGCTAACAAAATTGTTAGTGCAAAAAATTTTAGCCAAGCTTCGGACAAGGAACAAGTCAAGTTTAGGCTCCTCATCCGAGCTTCAGGATATTAATTAAGCAAAGCTCAGGATACCCAACCGAACTCCGGATCTAAGAAGTGGTCAAGTTCGGGCACATAGCTGGAATTTAAAACAACCTATTAAGATGCAAAATTTAAAACAATCAAGGCATGTTAACAACAGCGATAAAAGCATATATGAAAGCAATAAATGAAAGCGATAAAGAAAAGCAAAAGCAAAAGAAAGCAAAAACAAAAATAAAAAGGTCACATCGGGCGGGAGAAATTAAATGTGATTACATCTTCTCCACAATACCGAAAATGATAAATAAAGAAATTAATAAACCATAATTTAAAGGCTGATTTGGAGCTCTTAGGTTGTCTCACTTGTTGATCTAGATTTTGAATCGGATCCGAAAGTGCGACGATGGTGAACCGAAAGGGGCTTTTATGAACTTTTTGTGAGGGTAGGTTGATATTGATGAATGATGAAGGATTAGGGATTGAGTGTGGGGAGTCTAATAAGAGTAGGTTGAAAAGAAACCAAGAGATCGGAATGCAAGAGAGTGCATTCAGTAGCTCTTAATTTAGCTTCAACAAAGATAACATAGGAATGAGCCAGTATGCAAAATGAGAGCTTAAGCTCTCTACTCATAGGAGACGATTAGGTCACAAATGACCTAGGGTTTTAGCTAAAGCAACTGACCGAAATGGGTAGAAAATTGGTCGACAGAAATCACAAAAAACTAAACAAATCAGGCTTTAACCGGATTCCGGGAATATTGTCGTGGTGCGCGACGCCGGACATACACGATGTCTTGCGGACCTAACTTCTTTCCGTGTTACAGCTAAAATTTGAAGCAAAACATGGTGTTTGGGGAAAAATCCCCGAAACGCAAGCGTCGGCCATACATGGCATCATTTTTTGAAAGTGAGCTTTGTGTCTAAGTTAGACACTGGTGATGAATGCACATTTTGAGCATTGAAAACTCGTGCGCGGCATCGACCTAGAGTTAACCTTTGAGCGTTGACCCAGGCTTGGACCGACCCAAGGCAAAAAGGTTTTTTTTGTGCTAAAGGGTTTTTTATAGTTTTGTGGCTTCCGTCACGCCAATCAGATTTTTTTGGTTTTGTAGTTTTGTGACCGTGATCCGAATCCACAAACAGGACTCGGTATTTCATCATTGGGCTAATGAAATAAATAGAAAAAGGGATGACACATTTTAAGTGTATATAGTTAGCCCCCACTTTGACCGAGTCCGAAAGACGAAGGTCAAAGTAGAAGCTAAAGGGTACTTACTCGTTGCTTCGTATACCAATTGAATCAATGTGTCCGAAATTAGTTGTCTTTTAACTTCAACTCTAATAGGGAGCTCGGACATGACTAACTGAGTCTAAAGTCCGGGGTTGCTGATTCTCGAACTTGGCTAATTGAAGACCTGAACCTAAGATTGGTGTGCTTAAACTTGACCACGTAATTAGTCCGAAGCTTAGCGAGGAGCTTGAACTTGATTCGGGTAGTAAAGTCCGAAGTCCAACAGGGTGCCCGAACATGACCACTTCTTGGATCCGAAGTTCGGCTAGGTATCCCGAGCTTCGTTTGATCAATGTCTTAAAGCTCGGATGAGGAGCCTAAACATGACTTGTTCTTGGTCCGAAGCTTGGCTAAAATTTTTCTACACTAACAGCTTTTGTTGGCTAATAATTAAATGTAAATAGTTTCAAGTGTTACTTGAAAATGGTTTATAGCCGGATCATGTTTCGGAGGTGTTGTCTCGACTTGGCCATGGGAAGGTCCTGAAGTCTTGGCGTGGTGTTTGAAACTTTGACCGTTATTAGGCCCGAAGTTCAATGGAGGGATGTCTCGAACCTTGACTGCAGCTAGGCTCGATATTCAACTGGAGTGTGTCCGAACCTTGACCATTATCGGGCCCGAAGCTCGTCGAAGTGTGTGAACCTTGACCGCTGCTGGGTCCGAAGCTTGACTGGAGTTTGTCCGAACCTTGATCATTGTTGGGTCCGAGACTCGACTAGGGTGTCTAAACCTTGACCACTATTGGGTTTGAGACTCGACTAGGGATGTCCGAACCTTGATCGTTGTTGGTCTTGAAGCTCGACGGGGTCATATGAACGTTGACTCGTTGTTGGGCCCGAAGCTCGTCCGGGGTTGTCTAAACTTGGACCACTATTGGGTTTGAAGTTCAATTGGGGGTCGTCTAAACCTTAAACGTTCCCGGGTTTGAAGCTCGACTTCTATCCATTTTCTGCAGAATCAGGGACATATGAACTTGACTTACTTGATAATTTGAAGTTTAATGAGGTTATGTGCCCCATTCTAACTTTGACCTTTTAGTTTATGTGCTAATAACTCCTTTGTAAGGTAGACAATTTGGGTCTTCTTTTGAGTATTCTTGGAGTTGTATGATACTTTCGATCATAAGCCACCACATTCTTCTAGGGTGCTTGTGTCTAGCTCTTTTCAAATGTTAGAAAGTTGGTGAGTTTCGATGAAAGATTCCCTTTGAAGGTAGTGATGTTGTTGACCTTCTTGATGCTGACTTGATGAATGATGCTTGATTGAATAATCTCTTATAGGGTGATTTGTTATTAATTTTTGTTTTTTGGGAGTTTGACTCATGCAAAGGAGATGAATGCAAGACTCTATTCTAAGAACAAATGCATTCTTTTATTAAGATGATGCAAAAATTTCAAAAAGACAAAGACAAATTGCACTTAGGCCTCACTCCCCAAAGTAGAGCCTAAAGAAAAATGGGTCGCTGAACTGCGATGTACGACTACTAGCAAGTGAACCGTGAACCCGATAGTTTGGTGTCGAATCAGCATGACATGCTTCTTGATTTATTTTTGCTCCTATAAGTATGGAAAAGTGGCTTCCATTTTAAAAAGAAGAATCGGGATCAAGATTAGGATTGGGGTATGACCTCATGGGCTTCCTACGTATCCACTATAGAGGAAATCGGGCCTTCGTAGTTTAAAAGGAATACGAAGCTTCGGGTTTTTATGATGAGTCTAATCTAATCCTTTTCGAATGTCAATTTACCATGTATGCGGCCTTTGCCTTCCAGACGAGTGAGGAAGTCAGTAAAGCTCTCCTTGTCTCCTTGCTTGATCGCTCTAAGTCTTGAAGAGTGACTGGTAGATAAGTATTGTAGAGTACCGATGTAAGAATTCCCTCCAAAGATCCTCGCCAGCTTGTGACCTTGTGTGGGTCGATAGCATTATACTACTTCATGACGTCTTTGTCAACCGTCCATGGGAAGATGACATGGTATGTGTCCTCTGGTATATTTTTAGAGTCATTGCTCCTACAAAGTTTCTCACGTGGTGGTGAGGGTTCTCGATCCCGTGGAACTTAATGTCGAGCATGGTGAATTTCAGGGCAACTTGCTTTAGGGATTGAAGTGAATCCCAGGCTAAATAGTAATCATTAAACATTATTGACTCATGCAATAGCTTCTTTATTCGATCTATTCGTGGATCGATTGAGGCTTGGGTTGAGGTTCAGAGTTAGGGTTCTTCCTCTTTTGATTTCTTTTCCTGGTTCTTTGAGTATGAGGTCAAGGGTTTCTACTATTGACTCAATCTTCTTATCTTGGGCCTTAATCTTAACTTTTATCTTTGCAGTAGACTCCTTAAACAAGGTCATGATGGGAGTTTGTTCTCGCTTGTTGGCCATTTTTGAAGGAAGGTTGTACTTTGACATTGAGTATGTGTTACTAGTAAAGATGTCGGACGTATCGGTGTGGTACGTATCGGTGTTGAAGTAGACTTCTTATTCCCTAACCACTTCGTGCTAGGATTCTTGATTTGAGTAGGATTCTCTATCCCGTGTCCCAAAAGAGTAAGTGCTCAGGATTAGCTCGTGTAAAATTTTAGGGAGATGGGGCTTAAGTGCTTGATCTAAGGAATGATCGATCCTAAGATAAAAGAGAATGATATGCTCTTTTATTTGGATGCATGTAAAGGAATGTAAATTGGACCAAAATGAAATGCAATGATGCAACTGGAATCCCTTAAATTAGGATGAATTTGATGGAAACAAAGACTCTCCTAAATTGAGATGAACTTGATTTTCGCTAACGCAAAAATGAACTCACTTATTTGAGATGAATTTAAGATTTCGCTAGATGCAAAAATGGACTCACCTATTTGAGATGAATTTTAAATTTGGCTAATGCAAATAAAAGACTCACCTATTTTGAGATGAATTTAAAATTTGGCTAATGCAAAATGGACTCACCTATTTGCGATGAATTTATTTTTGGCTAATGTAAAATTGGACTCACCTATTTGAGATGAATTTAAAATTTGGTTAATATAAAATGGACTCACATATTTGAGATGAACTTATTTTGGCTAAATGAATAATGAAAATGCAAAATTAGACTCACCTAGAATTTATTTTGGCTAAATAAAAATGCAAAATGGATTGCAAAATATTAAAAAGTCAAAACCCTAAAATAGACAGATCGATCGAAGAGATAGAGGGGTGCCTGGCAGGATCCTTTTGGAGTGACCAGTGGTGGCCTTCGCCGGCTAAGTTCAGTGGGCGGTGGCTACCCGAAACCTAGACTGCCTAGACCGAGATGAAGTTTTAGGATGACTCGGAAATGCAATTAATGGACCGACCTAAAAAGGGAAAAGGTAAATTTTGACTTTTTGCTAAAATGCACATAATGGACCAACTCAAGGAAATTAGTTATGGTATTTTATTTGCACCCATGAAAGGGTTAATAACACTCCTAACCTAACCTAAAGGCTCACAAATAAAAGATTAAATACTAAAAGCATCCACATTCATCCAAGCATGCAAATAAAGAGAGAAGGGGACCTCCTAGACAACCAAAGGTCTATGCTCAAAAGAGGGATCAATTTAGGTAGGATACATGATGTCCCATAGTCCAAGCATTTAGTCCTTTATGGGGTGCACGATAGGAAAAACATGAATCCTCTCGTGCCTCCGAAGAGATCGTGCTATGAGGAAAAGGCACCACCTCTCTCGACAATCAAGCCTAATTGGGCCCGTCTCGAGTTAGTAGTTTGAACCTCTTCTAAATTTGTTCTTAAAAGGTAAAACCTAAATGTCGAATTAAAAGCAACTATGTTCAAGGTTGCCTAAACGCAAGATGCCTAATACAAATACATTACGAAAACTCACAACTCAAACTTTCAAGTCTCACCCTCTTAATAAATGATAGTCCCTAGTGGAGTCACCGTTGTAGGAACCATGGACCTGGCCCGAAACGGAACCAGTGCCCGAGCTTCCCCATGAATTGGCGGGATTTTCTCTTTTTGAAGATGGAATTGATTTGAATTTTTGAAGATGATAATTTTTGAAAGTGGTGATGAATCTCTTATTAGGATTTCTGATTTTTATAATCCGATTTAAAATAAATTAAATAAATGTGAATGGCAATTTTATTAATCACTTTATTTTAGAAATTATTTTAGAAGTCTCGGGATATTATTTCAAAACTAAAATAAAACAAATTAGAATGAATTTAGTTCTGTCATAGGGCTTTTGAGCCAAACCAAGTGTGAAAACACCAACTTGGATTAAAGGGCTACCCATTGACCGTCCAGCGCCGATGAGAGCCAGCGCAGTGCGGTTCATGGCACCGGCCATGGGCCTTGACCGAGGTGGTTCGTCTCGGTCCATGGCCTAACTGCTAGAAATTAAAAAAAAAAACCTTTTTTGTTATTTTTCAAACGAAATGCCGAGAAGTGAATTAGGAGAATTAAATAAGGAAATGATAGTCGCCAGTCGGTTTTGGAAAAAACTAACAAAAATAAAATAAAGAAATACTCTTCCAATCTTAGTATGGGAAAACTAAGTTTGAAAGAGGTTTAAAATTGATTCCATCAGTCAAGAACCGAGAATCCAAATTCGAGGGCGAAGGTACGAAATGTAGGGATAAGCCCTTCCGTTCCTCCCGCAAAAGACGATCTTTACTAATTTGAGTGGTGAGTTTAAATAATGCATTAAAGATAGGCATACAACATATTAAGATGTGAACTTTAAAACAATCAAGGCATGCTAACGAAAGCGATAAAAGCATATATGAAAGCAATAAATGAAAGCGATAAAGAAAAGAAAAGCAAAAGAAAGCGAAACGAAACGAACATAAAAAGGTTACATCGGGCGGGGAGGAATAAATGCGATTACATCTTTCTCCACAATACTAAAAATGATAAATAATGAAATTAAATAAACCGTAATTTGAAGGCCGATTTGGCGCCCTCAAGTTGTCCCACCTGTTCATCTAGATTTCGAACCGGATCTCGAAAGTGTGACGGTGGTGAATTAAAAGGGGCTTTTGTGAACTTTTTATGTGGGTAGGTTGATATTGATGAATGATGAAGGATTAGGGATTGAGTGTTAGGAGTATAATAAGAGTAGGTTGAAAAGAAATTAAGAGATCGAATTCAAGAGAGTGCATTCATTAGCTCTTAATTTATAGGAGAAAATTAGGTCACGTATGACCTAGGGTTTTAGCTGAAGCAGCCGACTAAAATGGGCGGAAAACCGGCTAGTAGAATCACAAAAACTTAACCAAATTAGGCTTCGACCAAATCCCGGAATATTGTCGTGGTGCGCAGCGCCGGACGTACACAACGTCCTATGCTCCCCAGCCTTCTTTCCATGTTACAGACTAAACTCGAAGTAAAACGTGATATTTAGGGGCAAAATCCCTAAAACCCGGTGTCGCCCATACACGGCGTCGTTTTGTGAAAGTGAGCTTCGTGTCTTGGTTGGACGTTGGTGATGAAACATGGCGTTTGAGCGTTGAAGGGCTATCTCGCATTGCGCCGGCCTAGAGTTAACTCGGCATTGACACGAGCTTGGACCGTCCGAAGAAAAGGATTTTTTGATCGACCCAAGGCAAAAAGGTTTTTTTTTTTGGTGTTTCGTGGTTTTCTCGGCTTCCGTCTTGCCAATCGGATATCGACCGTGATCCGAATCTACAAACAGGATTGAGATTTCATCATGGGGCCAATAAAATAAATAGAAAAAGAGACGACACGTTTAGGTGCCTACGCTAGAATGAGTCTTACTCGGAGCACGGTTTGGTTTTAGACGGGGTCCGTGGTTCCTACACCGACCAATTTTGAACACAAAAACTAACAAAAATATAAATAAGTACTTTTATAATTTCGTACAAAACTCATAATCAAAAAAGGTTTTAAAAGGGACTCCATCGGTCTTAAACCAATGATGATCCGGTGTTTAGGGGGAAAAAGGTATGAAACAAAGAGGAACATTCTTCATTCCACCCATAAAAAGACGACTTCTACTAATTGAAAAGGTCAATTTAAATTTCATTAAAAAATACAAGCAATCAACATGCAATAGGTAGAAATAAAAGGCAAATAAAACATGATGTAAAGTGGTAAATAAACCAAACAAATGAAAGCGTTAAAAGAAAGTGATAAAAAGAATTACACTAGGCGGGGTGGAAAGTAAAGTAACTACATCGTTAATCCATAATATGAAAAGCGATAAAAGTATGGAAATTAAATAAAAATACAAAAGCAAACTTCGACCGATGGAATGATGGCCTTAGGTTGACCGACCTACTAACATGAATCTCGATTGAGTTCGGCAAAGTAACATGATATTTTAAAGTGAAGAAAAGTGAGTGAACAGAATTATGAAAGGTTTAGAAATGAGATTTAGAGAAACCGAGAAAGTGTAGATGTAACGCCCCAGCTACCATTACTTAATAATTCTCTAATTCGAGAATATTAGGTAAGGTCGCAGCTGAAGTCAACGACCGAAGGCGTCACCGCCGTCCTAAAGATAGGACAAGGCTATGTAATTAGAATAAAAAGGGCTTACAATCTATGCTTGACCCCGATAGAAGTAATTACCCTCCAAATTTCCAAGTCATCTCACAATACAGCTTTACGGGTTTAGCAATGCAATATTTATACAACCTAGACTTTTGTCTATTCCACAAACTAATATACGACGTACAATAATTCCCAAGGTCATACCTAACCCCGGTTGAAAGTGAAGTCACCGTGAGCGTCTATGTACCTTCGCTTTGCGAATGCCACGTGGCTGGCTAGGGTTTGCCTCGCGTCGACTTAATAAATTGTTGATTGATCGCCAGTGCTTCTTCCTAAAATAAAAACAATAAAATATTTGGAAAAGTGAGTCGAAACTCAGCACGAACATTCCCGTACAGATCAAATAATTTTGAAACACATTGATTGAGCGCGCGCATTTCAATTCATTTTAGTTTGAAATCGTGGGGAGAGGATATGAGTAAAACATGCTTGCTTGGTTATTATCCGGAAGTGGAACCCCTTGGTAATTGATACGATCGTTGAACAGGTGTCACCCCCGGCCGATCGATAACCCGAGTTGACGCCGCGCGGTATAATTGGCGGGCCTAAGCCCTTGGTAATTGATAATTGGGCGGGGACCACTTAATTAGGTGGCAAAACTTGCCTTGTAAATGATTCATTGTTATTTGTATATATGAGAAATGTTGAGATTTGATGAAACATGTGAATTTTCAAAAGGTACGAGCAATGAACGTACTCGAATTGAGAATATTTGTTTCTCCCCTTTATAGAAATTTGGAGTCAGCACTGCTCGGCAACTGAAGTGGCCTCGAGTTCCGTTTCAAATGGATTTCTATGGTTAATGATGTTTTCTTGAGTTTTAATGCTTGAATTTGTATAAGCTTTAACAATGTATTTCATTTCTTATATTCGTATGAAAATCGATTAAACTTATGTTTGTATTACTTAGCTTTACTGCGTTTATTGAATATAATTTATATTAACTAAAGAAGTTGATTAGGCTATTTAGATACTCGATGATTTTGGTGTAATTCAGTTTATTAGCGGCTTTGAATTGAGAATGGTATATATATATATATATATATATATAAATATACCTAACAAACACTTATTCCTAATTTATTCCTCACTTATCGAAGTTAAGCCCACAGACTAAGCGATTATTCAGTCTACCGATGCCTTTCCATAGGTAGGCCTTATAATTACCCAAATTGCTCAAAATTTCATTCATATACCAACTTAAGGTCATGAGCCTTATTCTCACAATAACATTCACATTCACAATCGCAATTAGGCAAACCTAATGCTCAATTATTTTCTATGCCCGTACACTTGTACATTATCAAATTTCAACTTCTACGCACACCTTCTCCTTCGTTTGCTCAATTATTTCCAAAATGTAATAGTTCCACCAAATTGTTCCATTCGCTAATAAAACCTCCTCAATCTCATTCGTTAATTCATAATTTCCCAAAAAGAACCTCATTTATTCACATTCGAACAATTAAGTCACCACTAACACCAAACCCAAATCCTCCACGCCAATTCGAATTCTCCCCAAATAAATCTTTAAGTTCACTATACAAACGTGTCTATAAATCCGATAATTCAATTTCACAACTACAACAACCGAGTAAATGACAAACCGTAATAATTTAGGGTTTGAGGTTTTACCTTCGAATTCACGGAGAGGAAGGAGGGGATTGAGTGTGCGTCTCGTGCTATGGCGATCGGCTGGGAGTGGCCGACGACGAGCCTCGGCGTCGGGGCTGCGGCGGTTGGCCGCCGAGTGGCCGCAGGAAGCGGGACAGGGCCACGCGGAAATAGACCGAGGGCGAGAGCACGACCGAGAGACAGAGGCAGAGCGGAAGAGAGACACCGGCGTCTTCCCGGCGACGCCGGCGCCGGCCGCTGGCTCGGCGTTGGTGGCCGAGACCAGAGTAGCAGATGGAGGCGTAAGAGGGAAACAGAACAGAGCACGCGAGGAGAGAGAGAGAGCCGTCGCGCGGAGTGTGAGAGGGCGCTCGCCCGCGGCGCCTTGCGCCGGCTTTGGCCGGCGTTAGTGGCGTCCGGTGGCCGGAGTGGAAGGCAGCACGAGAGAGAGAGATGGTGAGGCAGGGGAGGACGAGGGGGAAGCAGGGGAGCAGGGGAAGCAAACCGAGGTCCCGATATATTTTGGTCTTAACCGCCTCTCCTTCTCTTTTTTTTTTTTTTTTTTTTTCGTTTCGGATGTTTCTTTTTAAAAAATCTGAAGATTTTATTTTTATTTTTTATTTTTTTATTTTATTTATTTTGTTTTCTATTATTGTTACTTTTAATTTATTTTAATAACGATGTTCACAAATTAAAATCTTATTGTGAAATTTTTATTAGGGCCACTTCGTCGCCTTAGCTGCGTAACACATGTATAAGGATAATGTAAATACAAAATATCGAATTGAAGTGCACGCGCTCGATTATATAAATAGTGTAATTGATAAAATAAATAATGTGATTGAAAATAAATAATGTGATTTGGGGTCGGGTTGTTACAAGAGAGAAGAGAGAGGGAGAGAGTTTCAGCAGTTTGGGGGATTTTCTAGCCACCGATGGTGTATAAATGTGTGTCAAATGGGGGGAAGACCCTTTATTTATAGCAAAGTTTAGGTTTAGGAAACATTAAACCTAGCTCCCAAATTCATCGGTTAAGAGATAACCTTAGGCGAAAAATTCACAAGTGGATAGAGGAGACTTCGTGAAGCTGAATTGACAAAAGCAACACCGTTCGAGAGGGTCCGCGAGCCGGCGTCGGGCCATGGTGACCTTTTTTGGTCTCAAAAAGCATGTCGAGCCTAAGGAGATATACTCTAGGTTGTTTTTGACACCGATTGGCTTTTTGTGGGGTAAAATGTATTTTTATCACTCTGTTTTAATTCTATCTTAACCTCGAGCATGCAAATAAGTTTGGGTTTTCATCATCGGGCTGACAAAAACAAATCAAATAGATAAATAAAAAGGAACCACACTTTTTAGATCTCTATAGCAACCTAAAACAGCTTGTTTCCAATCTTCATAGTGCCCCACATAATTTTTCTCATATATTATGAAAATAAATAATAATGTAAAATAAAAGAAGTAACTTAATTAAATTGGCTGAGCCTTGTTGGTAAGCCTTGCATTGTGAAAGTAAAGATTTAGGAAAGAGAAAAAAAAGACCTTTAGATGATGTGCCACTATAGACCCCTATCGAGTGAGCCTCGAAATTTACCCCTTGTATTAGTGCTCTAATAGTCGACTCTCCTCTCTCTCTCTCTCTCTTCCTCTTCTTCCCTTTCTCTTTCTCCAATGGCAACTCATTGAATAGTGATAAATGAAGAGTGTCGACACTATAGCCCTTATGATTGTTTTCTCTCTATCAACCTACTCCCTCTCTCTGTTCGTCTCTCTCTTCCTTGTTTGATGGTGGCTTTGCTATTCTCTCGTTCAAATTTGCAATGACGACAACTAGCAAACCTATCTTCAAAGTCGAGAACAAGTAGACTACTTAAGGCAAGGTGCAAGTTTGAAGTTTGAATTTGTAATTTTGAAGCTTGATAGATTTATAGTATTTCTCGGTTTCATGATTTCTAGTATTTTATCAATTTGTAGCTTTTGGTTTGCTATTTGTAATTGATATTCATACCAAAATATTTGTGTTTGATTATGGGTTTGTGATAATTGATAAGGCTTCGTTTCTTCCGGTTTTATATCACAAAAGTAGGAAAATAACACCAAATTTGTACTCTACATGCTCAAATATGCCAAATTATCCCGAGTACATATTTGAACATTTGGTCATTCGGGGTTTAGACATCGAACATTCAAGTCCAGGTTTTGGTTTGGACAGGTGTGTCCAAATTTGTAATTTGGAAAGGGGTTCGGTTTCAAAGGTTTTATCCGAATGTCAAATTGACAAAGCCTAAATTGACCAACGATATGAGCATGAGTAAGGGTGAGCACAAGTTAGTTTAATTTGGGTTGATAGACTTTTTGAGCTTGTTAACTATGCCGCTTTCTTAATACTTTCTAATCTTTGTCAATTGGAAATCGTAAAAGCTATCATCCGTCCGGAAGAGCCGGAACTTAAAGGCCCATTACAAATGCACATTATATAATTTCAACAACTCGATATGATAGTAAATTTTTTTTTTCACAAATATCAACTTGAAAATCCAAAAACAAAAATTTTAAAAATAAAAAATTTTAATTAGTTCAGTTCGGTGAACGACGACTTTTGAAATCATGAACCGGATAAACATGTTAACCATATTTTGAAGCTAGTTCGATTAATTGAAAATAGAATTTGTAGATTTTTGGCTCGGTTTATAGGTTCAATTTTTCTCAACCCTAGCTATGAGCAAGAGATAAAAATAAACAACAATCACTAAGAGTTTGAGTAGCACTAATATATAGGCCTATTTGGTCCAAAAATTGGGATAATTAGCTATTTGACTTGGGTCAAAAAGTTAATTGGAGTATTTGATAAATAACTTTTCGTATTAGCTTCTTATACCCGAAAATCTCTTTTATCAAAAGGTCTTTTGAAGAGCTTTTTGAGTGAACTTTTTGTAATTAATAGTTGAAGTTACAATTTTGCCCTTAACATTTTGGTAAATCACGCCCAAATGTTGCATGCTATGTTTAAGATTTTTTATTTCATATTTTTTCACTTGTGGAGCAATAATTGTGGACGGTTATAAATAATTAAGTTAATATTTTTTATTGTAACATTTTTTATATTTTAACAAATAATTTTGTCTATCATATGAAATAAATAGTTGTCACATAAATGTTAAATACATTATTAAAATAAAATTAAAATATATATAATAAAAATAAAATTTTGTCAATAATTAAAAAAATATTCTCGTAACCAAAATTGTATAGAAGATATAAATATAATTTTATATATATCATATAATTCTTAATTAATGTTAAAAAATATAAATATAAATTAAAAATAATTATAATATTTAAAATAATTAAGTTATGAGTATTAATAAAATTTCATCAAATAATTTATTAAAAATAAAATTTATCAAACTTTTTTATAAATAACTAATACAATGGGAAAAGTTGACTCGACATGATTACCGACACGAACCCGACTCGAATTTAAGTCTGGTTTAGGTAGAGATTTTCAACCCATTTACTTAAAGGAGTTGACATGTTTAACCTGTTTAATTAATTGGGTTAGATTCGAGTTGAGATTCTTGACACGATAATAACACGTTTAACCCATTTATTTTTAAAAATTAAAATTAAAAATATTATGTGATGTTTGAAAATGAGGGGAATTGAAACTTAAAGAGATAGGAGTCATTAAGGGAAATAAAAATGTGAAAATCAAAGGTTTCTTACATATTCATGACGTAAGTATGTATGTTTTTAGAATTATGAAGTATGTATAATTACCTTGTGATGATGAACGAGATTCAAAGCCTATTTCTTATACTAATAATTTTAATATAATTGATTATCTTAAAAGGGTAAATATATATTTAGATAATCTAAACTTCAAGTAAACAGTAAACATGTCAATTTCGAGTCAACCCGTTTAAAAATAAATTGGTATAAATTAGAATTTTTAAACCGTTTAATAAACACATTAAATTCTGATTTGTACTTTTTCAACTCGTTTAAATTCGATACGAACACGAACCCCGACCCCATCCGACCTATTACCATCTATAAATACAAACAATTAAATCAAAAGCGTAACAACTTATACAGATAATATCATAAATTTTCCTTAGATAAACACGAAGCTGTACGAAAGGGTCAAAGGATTTCTTTCACAATTTTGACCGAAGGTAATCACGTTGCTGCGGAGGCTATCACACTTTCTCTCTCTCCTCGCGGCATAAGCATAGACCTTCCATGGCCGCTGGAAGTTATTTCCTTACTGAGATTTGTCTCTAAGCCTCGTGGATTCACCTCTGACATCAAGTAAATCCAAAGTTGACCACAGGTTTTGAGTTTCTCCCTTTTTCTTTCTCCAATTTCGAAACTCTTGTCTGTTTATCCCTAGGTAAAGGGGATTCCTCCAGTTCTCAGATCTGGAACTGGATCCCCTTCGTTGCGGTACGAAAATGACCCGCCTTCTGGATGAGACGAGCTAAATCGCAGAACGCAGGGGGTTACCAATCCCGGTAAGTATTGTCTCGAATGATTACTCCTACGATCCGGGACCTAGCAAAATTTCGTATTGCGACCCCGAACTCGTTCCTCGATTCGGAGCAATCCCCGGTACTTGTAACTATTTTAAGAGTTGTTAACCTGATTGTCCTTCTATGAGCTATGTGCAAGTGTATAGTCCAATTATATACGCGTGCGTTTGTCTGTTGCTTAGTGTAAAACCATTATGGCTAATTATGAATTGTATTTTGCTTTAGAACGGAACTTTTTGTGAAAAAGCTACCCAAGTTTTATATCCAAGCTTTTCATCTCCAAACTCACCAAATCCCAAACATTATGACTAAATATAAATTATGACTAATGTTAAATTTTATATCATATGTCGACTTAACTCTGATCCTCTTACTTGAAATCCAGTATCTGCCCCTGCTTTTGTGGAGCCTAACAATGGTTCTTCTTCAGCTGGGTCATTGCAATGCCAATGAAGTGTAGGGAAGCATAGGTTAATCTGGGACCTTGGCGAGACTGCTGATGATGTGTGGAGAGATATCCAACAAGGGGAAAACATGAAAAGTAGTGAGGCAGTGAAGAGAGAGCCATCAACATGTGAGATGACTTTGGAGGACTTCTTAACAAAAGCAGGAGCTATTGATGAATCTTCTATGAGTTCTGTTATGTGTTTGGATGTTCCTGGAACCCCACAATGTTTCTCACAGCACATAGGTTTGTCACCGGCTCCTTCGATGGGTGCACTAGCTGATACACCAGTTGTGGGGCGAAAAGGGAAGTCTCGAATCCAGTTGATAGGAGTATTGAAAAGAAGATGAGGAGAAAGATTAAAAACAGAGAATCAGCTGCCCGCTCACGTGCTAGAAAACAGGTAGCTTTTGTGAAATATGAATGTTTTCTTTCCTTTAATGTTTTGTGTGTTTCTTTTTGGAAGTAAAATCTGGTGTGTTTTTAAACCATTCACTTAATTATACATTGTCTTATGGACAGGCATACCATAATGAGTTGGTGAGCAAGGTTTCACGTCTAGAGGAGCAGAATATGAGGCTCAAGAAAGAAAAGGTGGTTGTTACTTAAAACTCTCTTCTTAATATCATGTTCGTGCTTTTATGGTTTTTGTAATCTTTCCATTTCTGTCTTCTTATGTTTAGCCCATTTCAATTACTAATTGTACTTCACCATTGCCGTCTTTCTTTTTTGTGGCACATATATTTAACCATTCTGAGATCTTTTCAAGAAATCTATGGTTTCAAGATCTTTTTGCTGTACACCTATGAAATTTCTTTCCTCTTTGGCTCCATTGTGAGAGTTACAAATCATTCTTTAGTTCTTGCATTCATATCTATATTGATTAAACACTTCTATTCTCATTCAAATTGCTTTATGTACTTTAAGATAGAGGGACTTATGCTACTATACCTCATATCTTTCTGGTTGTTTGCAGTTATCTGTTTCCTTCGCATATATGGATATAACAATTTATATTTATGTCTGTTAGGAAAGTTCATATTGTGCTCGTGCATAATACTAGCACTTTGTTATATGCCTGCAATGAACATTTTACATTGCAGTACAAAATCAGTTACAAACCGTGTAGCTTATGGACACCAGATTTTTTAGGGGATTTTTTAGCAGTATGTGTGTGTTTGATATATAGTGAAACTCTATATCTGCGATATCTTAGCTGTTGTTAGCTTTGAAAATATGGGTTGCCTTATGGACCCTGAAGTTCAATGAGGATAATACTTAAGTAGCCGATAGAGTCAAGTTGTACTTTGGCGAAGGTGTTTGCTTAAGAAAAGCTTCACAATATCTTTTACATAGGCAGGTGGAAGATGGCTAATGTATTTTCCTGCTATCATTGTGTGCACAATTGCACACATGCGCTTCCAAAAACAAACGAGAGATGATGATGAATATTTTCTGGTACAATTTTTTATCCTTATTATATTATGTAAGACATCATATTTGACAACAAAATGTGCACTAACAATGTTGTATGATTCTTTGTACTTTGAACATGATGTCTCCTTTTGCCTTCTCCTACCTTGCTCCCACTCGGACTCCCTAATTGGGGTCAAAGAGAGGAGAAAGGGTTCAGTGCAAATTTTTCATATAACAGGAACATTTGAATTAAATATTGCCTCAGTACTCCATTTTTTAGTCATTGGGAAGTCTGAACTATCTCATGGTGTTTTTCCACCTTGGTAATATCTAATAATAGATTTCGTGTTTTAAGTGTGAAGTATGTAAATGTAATAATATCCATTGATTATTTCAGTTTAGTGTTTAATACAAAAGCCCTAAATTTAATAAATTTATGGTTTCCTTTTGTTGCATCAAAGCTTGTGATGGAATTATATAGCTTGGAATCAAGCTAAGGAAGAAGGGAGCCGTCGAAACAAATTGTATGTTTAATGATAGGGTGATGTGTACTTACAATCGTGGTGAAATTAGGATTCAATGTTAAATAGACCTTTATTACTTTCTCAATAGGCTGAGTATGTTACCCAATGGTATTCGTGGAGCTTATTACAACATTTGAGGGAAGTCTTTTGTAGAAGATCAACATCAATAGGCGTAATTCTTCTATTAGTTATGTTTAGGAGTCGAGCATGGCGTTTCTCAAGTCATGCGAAATTACTTGGTCTTATCTAACAACTGTTAATTTTGACATGCTAGCCTTAGGTTGTTAATCTAGGTCTATTTTAGGAAAAAAGATTTCTTATTGCTTTAAGTATGAATGGTTTGAAGGGAGTAATGCTAAAGCAATCTATGTTTTTGTTTAAAATAAAACATTATTCAATCTTGAGTTTTCATGGGGTATGTGGCCATTTACCTTTATGCCTAATACGATTGTTGAACCAAAAAAAGTGTTCAAATGCAATTAAATAAGAAGAAAAAGGAGGAGATCTTTCTTGAGGGAGGGGCGGGGTTGAACGGTCGATTGGAATGCTGGAGTCTTGGTGGACCATAAGTGAAGGATTGGGTATGATCGACCTTTGAAATTTGGGCAATGATAGCAAGAGGTTGCATTTTTTTTCTTGTTTGAGGGGTGGGGGATTAGGTCAATTTGCTTTGTCAACCAAAGGGTGAAGGTTTTTGGGTAGAGAGGGAAAGAAGGGCTGTGAGACCCTGATTTGGCTTCAGTAGCGATGGCAAAAGACTTGATGCTTGGCTATAGCATTGGAAATGCAGCAAAACAGGAAGTTCTAGGTATCCAGGATTAGCCAGAGTTTGGCTTGGTCAATTCACCTAAACGCTAAGCTATTAAGGCGTGTGTTCTTTTCTTCCTAGGTTAGTCGTAATTTGGCAAGTTCAATTATTTTTATGCTTATGTGTAGGATCAGATTGTACACATGGAATTGCATTAAGTTTGTGTGGTCCAAGCAAAGTTTGAGTAAGTGAGTTTCTTTAAGATGGGTTATATGTATATGGGTGTTTCTCATGTTTCTTACCCCTATATTATCTTCAAGAGTTGACATTCTAACTGAGGCACAAATGTGAAATTAGCTTGAAGTGGAGCATTTGCATTCACGTATTCTAATTTTGGTCTAGTTCAAGTAGGTTACATAAAAATACACTTCTATGTTCGAGGCGAAATGTTAGGGCACATTTTTGTATTTTGGTTTAGAAATGGAATTGCGAGGGCTAAGTTCAAGGTGAACAAACATTGCATTTTGGTATAAACCTTGGAATTATGTTTCTGTTTTGTTTTTTGGGGGGAGAGAGAGAGAGAAAGGGAATTGAACTGAGACAAGCTGAGCAACCTAGGGTGCTGCGCAGTGCAATGCCCTGCTGCCCTGTGGGCAACAACCAGGTCCAACACGCTTGGGCAAGCTGACACCAGGTAGCCTAAGCCTGTGCGATTGACCTAGTTGTAATAATGAAAGGAGGAGATATGGTGTAATTACAAATGAAATGGGTTTACTTGTGCTTGTTGAGGTTTGCTTGTCTATAAGTGGAATTGGCTTCCAGGTTGATGTGAAACGCGTTGGTCTATCTTTTCTGATGCTAGAAGAGCTTAATGAGCCATGAATAATGATTTTAAACTGTAAAGAAGCAAATTTTATTATATGTTGGACGTAATCGAGTGTGTTGTAATGACATATTGGAATTTTAACATTCATGAATCTCGAACAACATCCATGAACTATGAGGAATGAGCTTTCTTTGCTTGCTAAACAATTGGAATGCAGATGTATGGATGCTCTCATGGATCTTGGCTAGTTGATATGCTTGGAGTGGCTCTTCATACATGTTGAACTTTTTATGCTTGTTATTGTTGATAGTGATAAGTTTGTTACTTCTTAAATAAGAAGTGATCTCACGAGTCTTATGTTTAATTTGGTGTAGGAAACAATTGTGAGTGACTATCATTTGAGCTTGTATGTTGAAATGAGTGAGTTGAATTTAATTAACTTGACATGTGGATGAGAACTATTAGGAATGAACTCTTTTCTCTATACCCCGAGTTTATAGGGGTGTTGTGAAGTGGTTTATGGTTTTAGTTTGATGATCGAGTAGGAAATGTCCGAATGGAGTTGGTTATGTGTAAACGAGATTGAGAATTTGAGTCAAAATGTTATACAAGTACACATTTATAGCTTGGTCATGTTTGGTGAGTAGACCTCTCAATTTGAGTGGGCAGGTTAAATACGGGTTGGATATATTTCAGGTTTGTATAAAATACAGTGGTTGTATATCGGGTTATACGGGTTTCGAGTCAACCTAAAAGGTTGAGGCCGCCTTTTTATCGGTTATTTTTATTTTTTTAATTATAAAAATTCTGCATAGTTTTTGCTTAAAATTGTCCATAGTTTTACGAAAAAGTATAGTATTTGTATTTTATAAAAAGAATATTAAAAAATATTCAAAACTTTCATTGTGATATTTGTATGAAGACCCAATGAAGTCGAGCGGCATGACCGTTTGACCCGTTTAAATAAGACCAATGAAATATTGTGTTAATAATGGTTTGAATAATAATAACTTATTCGGTTAATGATTCGTTTAAGGTTTTTATTCTTATTTCACCTCTTCTATTATACTAAGGAGGTTTATATACATATTTACTCCATTTTAAAACACATAGAGAAAGGGTTGACTTGGACAGGCATAATCGACCCCATTTTATTCACTAGTAAAAATTTGACTTTGTTTTAACCCGACCCATTACCCATCCTAGGAGTTATGGTTCAGGTATACCTAAAACAGCTTTTAAATAAATAAGAATTAGAGATTTATGATAAATTAAAATTATTCTTTTTAATTATAATATCAAAATTTTACATCATTATAATAATATTATTTCTACAAAATAAAAGTATATTATTTAAGGTGTGACTAGGTATATTTAGTTCACCAAAAATAGAACAAGTATAACTTATGCATTTTTAGTATTTTTAATATATCACGCAATTTTAATTCATATATATTTTTATTGAAATTAACTATGCATAATTTTTGTATATAATTGCTTTTTTATGAGGAAGAAGTTGAGAAATGGAACAATATTAGTCTTCGTTTGTAAATGATTGCGATAAATATGTAATGTCTCTCCGTGATATATAAATAATCATTCTTAAAAGAGTGATAAAGTTAAAGAAAAATCATATAACCTGCTGAAAACATTCAATCAACAAGTCACAAAGTTAAAGATTGATGTTTTTATTGCCTTGACCCATCGGGTTCGGGTCTACCCGCTAATTGTGGGTTTTTCGGGTTCGGGCTAAGAAAATCATGTCCAAAACCCAAAACATTCGGGCGGGTTCAGGTCGGGTAAGTTTTTGTCAGGTCTATTGGTCAGATACAAATTATCTGATTTTGCTATTTGTCTTACCTTATTCGTTTCAGTATTGTGATATTGTACAACTTTCTTCAAAAGGGTCACACCTTGGAAGAGTTGCTAAGTTGAAACATTTATACAGAAAGGGCAAAGGGTTTGGTTATGATTTATTCACTGATCTTGAAATATATGTCAAGGTGAAATATATGTCAACTCCTCCCTAAATGGTTTTTTCTTTGAAAGACTATTTATCCTTGAGTGGAGTATGCGTTCCTTCAATTTGCTGACCTGGATATATTTGAATTAATAAGACTTTAAGGTCCATGTTATTAAATGGCTTTTCTTGGATGGAATTTCCAAATAATTGTTCAGAGGTTAAGTCATGCTTCGATTATGAGATATGATGAACTAGTATAATGGAACGTCATAGTCTACTTCTGAACTTTAGGAACCCTGTTGGCTTGGTTCCTAGCAGTTTTCTTGACAGGGATACCTCCAGTTTACAAAACATTTCATGTAATACTCTAATGCATCACTGGCAGCAACTTCAGAATCTAATGGTCTAAAGGATCCCTAGGCAGTGGGCATCTATGGTTGCCAATTGCCCAAGATGAAAGAATCACATATTAGTTGTCTGATGCTTGAAGTTTGTTGGAAAGGAAGTAAATCTTGATGAAAATATTTGAAGTTATCTTTTTAGTTCATACTTTTCAAAGATACTTGGTTTGACCTCTGAAACTCTTTTCATGTATGATCTGCTATTCGAATAAATAACCTTTTAGTCAGTTTCACTGTTGGACTTAGGTTTTATCATGAATGATTATAAAATTTAAATTACGGGCTCTATGTAATGAGTATTTTTCGTTAGTAGGTCATGTAATTATGGGAATTGTAGTAGCTCTGAATGGCCGATTAAGCCAATTACCTTTTTGAGAACAAGTAATTAATCACCTAGAATGTCTCTTAACAGGTTGGATTTTAAATCCAGGGATTTGTACACCTTATGCTCAGGATATGTGACTTGTCGTTATCAGTTTATGCCTTAGACGTACAGGTTGGATTCTCCTTGTGTGTAGCCCTTTGAGTAACATAGTCTTCAGGCTTTGGCTATGTATAGCCTTGTTACCTGGGTGTGACACTTGTTGAGATGTTTCTAGAACTTTATGTGGTCCTATGAGTATAATATATAGAGGAGTGAAGATGACGAACTTAGCAGAAGATGAAACAAAAAGAGATTAGCAAAATTTTAGGGCATATGTTGTCCGTTTGGTTGAGAATCAAAAGAATATTTGGTTATTCTCCATCCGAGGAACCCCTATAAGAGATTCTGGTTCTGGTAGGCACTAGCTCAGGGGATCGGAGGGTTACCTTTTTTTTTTTCTTTCATATTTTTTCAATTTTATAAGGCAATACACTACAGGGCTGAGTCGGGGACCTACATTGGAGTTCAATGTAGTGGCAGACATCTTTTCGTTTTATGGCAAGCTGATTAATCAGTTTGTTGAGTTTCTATGATATTGAGAGGCTTGTGTTCTGTTCCATCTATGTACTGCGCGGCGTATGAAAATTTGTTTTATTGTTTTGCTCATGTTCTCGTAAAATGTGTATTTTCTTTTTACCTATGCTTCTTGTTACTATTTGTTTTAATTTTATTTACTTGTATTATAGTAATATTCATTTTCTTACTGCAGGAATTGGAGATTCGATGTTTTAGTGAGTTATCTGGACCAAGGTATCAGTTACGAAGAACCAGTTCTGCGGCTTTCTGAATGTAAAATTTTTTAGGTGTAGGCTTGTCACCTTTTTTGGCTGTTCCAAAGGAGATTGTGGTCTGATGTCTATTTGGATTTGATTTCTGTATATTTTTATGGATTTGTTTTCGTGAATGTAATTTTATTTATAGTTGCCAAATCACGAGTACTGTAAATAGCACCTTGTACTTGAGAGGAAAATAAAAGTGGAATGTAGTTCAAATACAAGAATAGAGATCTTAAAGCTTTGGTACCTCAAGAATAGAAAAGTGGTTTTTGCCATTTTTCAGCTACTATAAAGCTACTATAAATCATCTATGGTGTGCAATAAATCATCTATGGCAATGGGTCTTGGATCCGACTCAGACTTGCCGGCCTGATCCAAATTAGCAGGTAAAGGTCCGAAGTTTTGGACTCGATGGGTCTGGATGAGTTTAGGTTCAAGTTTAGGTTCAAGTGGTATTATATGTTAAGAGAATCGGCCGGTGAAATTTGGGACTTTTTACCTCTTGAAAAACAAAAAGTAGAAACCTTAGTTACTTTTTAAACGCCCCCTTCACGTGATATTGTGCACTGGAGAGAGAGAATGAGAAATTTGGGACTTTTTACCTCTTGAAAAACAAAAAGTAGAAACCTTAGTTACTTTTTAAACACCCCCTTCACGTGATATTGTGCACTGGAGAGAGAGAATGAGAGCGATAGCCGCTGGAGACAGACTGAGAGTGAGAGAGTGGATCAAGGAGACAGAGACATGAGCTTCGTCATCATCATCGCCAAGCAACCGGATGAAGAAGAGTTTGCCCATCCTCAGTAGGTGACTAATTGGTAATCAATTAGGAGTTTGCCCATTCTCTCCTTTTTTTTATTTTTTATCAAAGTAATCTCACCCCCGCCCCTTTCTAGAAGCTTTGTTTCATGGGTGGTGTTGCCTTCATGCTCTAGCTACACCAGACCACGATCATAGGAGGGCTAGCCTTGAGCAAACACGAATTGTTGTCGTTGACTAGCCACTGCCACCA
This sequence comes from Talinum fruticosum, assembly GCA_021018815.1. NCBI lineage: Eukaryota > Viridiplantae > Streptophyta > Magnoliopsida > Caryophyllales > Talinaceae > Talinum > Talinum fruticosum. The sequence goes on along the minus strand of JAITYX010000035.1, from coordinate 4,212,395 downwards.
GAGATAGCCGGAGAGAGAGGGGGATCGTATATCTGAACAACCGGATATTTCTGAAATTTTTTTTTTTCAAAAGTCCGGTCGAACCTGTGGTTTGTCTACGTCAAAGGATGACCGGGTCGGTGGATTTTTACCAGATTTTTCTGGTCTAATTGTTCAATGGGTTTGATGGCTCGGATGAACCATTTAACTCATCGAGTCCCGGCCCAATCGATTCAACCGGCCGATCCGATCCGATCCGATTTTCGTAACATAGGTGGTATTAAATGGGTTTGGGTTTGGGTCTAGGTCTAAAATTTGGACCTAGACCTAGACCAATGGATCCAATTAATTTTTTTTAAAAAATATGACTTAAAGTTTATATTCCCCTAATTCTCTTAAACAATTAATTTACTCCTCGTCTCATTCGCTCATTATTAATTATGTTATATAATGTGAAAAAAATATATATAATAATATTAAATGGGGTAGAAGAATGATAAGATTATGTTGTTTCTTACCAATTTTAGCTTGAATGGTCTATACCCATTTAGGACCTTTTAGGACCCATGGACCCCCAAACCCAACGGGTCTACGTTTGGGTCCATGTTTCACGGACCCGACAGTGCCGGGTCGGGTCTCGAGTCCAAATCTAAAAAATTAAGCAGGTTTGGGTCCACTTAAACTCAACCCATTGCCATCCCTAGTACAGACTATAGCAACTGAGAGCGTATGCAACGAGTAGAATATGTTCATATGACAGGACATTCAAGTTAGAATTAGAATGGTTATGAGAAGGAAAGTTACAACCATTGATAGGGAACACTAGGAAAAACTGGTTGGCTGATGTTTTTGCTTAAAGGATTATTAGTAACAACCTTTCCTAAAAGGTGGTTCAAACCTTATGATTCTTTGATAATTTTGGTGTACATAAATTTTTTTATATTTGGGTATGTTTACTTGATTATCAATAGTGCAAAGTTTTTTAACTTTCTATATAAAAAAGATAGGGTCAATTAATTTTTAAGGCCCCACGTTTTTTTTACTTGAATTGGAGGACCCAAATGTGCATTGTTATAAGATTGGATTCTAATAATCCCAATTATGAGGGTATTAGAAATTAATAATCTGAACTTTATAACTTACTCAAAAATATTAAGATTTTAAGAGATTGTTCTGGTGACTAATCCAGTTAGAAGAATGGATCAAGGGGTCATTGGTTAGACCATTAGGATCGGGATTGGACCAGTTAAATAGATTTATCGTTTACTCATGTTTGACTGGCATAATCCGCCAAAGCTTAAGCTAATTTTTCTATATATCTCCAACGTTAACATATTTAAAATAAAAAACATTAATACAAGTTGTAGGAACCACGACCTCGTCCTCTCGAGAGAGAACCAGATTGGGGAGCGAGTTTCTCTACGAATGTCGGGTCTCTTTTTTTTGAAAATGATTTTTAAAAGATGATTTTTAGAAATGGGGATGTATCTTTTATTAGGATTTCCGATTTTTGTAATCTGATTTAAAATAGATTAAGCAAAGACGATTGGCGATTTTATTAATCATTTTTTAGAAGCCTCGGGATATTATTTCACAAATTAAGAAAATATCAAAATAAAAAAATTACCTCTCGCCGTAATTTAAATTATCATTCGAGTATACGGAAAGGGCTTAATATAACAGATCGTGTGTGGTGTAGTCCTCTTTGTTTGAATCTCCCACTTGGCTTGAACTATCTCCTTACTAGTAGGTTGATAGCCTAGCCCAAAGTTGTAATTATTAGTGGGTTCAGGGGGTGGAAAAATAGGGTGGTGTGCCCTTCACTGGAGCAAGAGCAGGAAAATACCCCTTCTTCCTAAGCATCGAATGGATACTAGGGTTGCCATAAGGGTTGAAGGTAAAGGTGCTTCGTCCCTTTCTAAGGCGGCCACGGTTTCAAATAAGTACAGCTTCCTCATCATTAGCATTGTGCTCGATCTCCACTACGGACTCTTTGGAAATGATAGTAGCACAAAGATTATCCTCGTTGACAGCTTATGACTTGACCTTTAATGATCATCTCGATCTTTTGATGTAGTCTAGAGGACACTCGCTCAATGATCATGCAACCAAGGGTGACCTAGAAGCAAATTGAAAGTAGCTGGGATATCTAGGAATTGAAATTCGATATTCCTCTCCACCGGCCCTTGTATTGATTGGCAACGTCACTGTTCCCAAGACTGTTCTTCTAGAATTATCATAAGCTCGAAGATAAACAATCCGCTTAGAGAGTTGTTGCTCCCTAATTCTTAACCTTTTAGCAGTTCTCCAGTGGACATACGTTTCATCGTTGATCCATTGTCTACCAAGGTTAAAGGAACAAACTTGTTGATGCAAGTTACAGCTTAAATAAAGGGCATTGTTGTGTGCAACGCCTTCTTCCGGGAGATCCTTTTGATCAAAGGTAATGGTTCTCGTGCCCACCGTTGACCAATCCTACTACTTCCTCTAGCGTGGTGTCAGGAGAAACTTTGATCTTGCTGAGTACATCGATCAAGGCTTGCCTATGTTTCTAGGAAGCAATATTAATTGTCGATTGAAATGTCGACCTTTAATTTGTGGAGTTTCTTAAGGATTGGGTCTTCTTCCTTTGTTGCTTCAGGATCTTTTGGGGCTTCTTGAGTCTATTGTGGACCCAAGGATGCATTATGCCGTCTTGATCTAGTAAGAAACCGAATTGTAGGGCTCTTAGTATCTCCCCAAAAGTCTTCTTCTTCTAAGGGTGGTGTACCCTGAAGTCGTCACTAATATTGTCTCTATCACTTTTTGTTTCGTAGACACCTACTTCATCACTTACCCACAACCCCTGGACTTTTGGATCTAACGGATGTAGGTTAAGAAGTGGTTTTGACTCGTTAATATCTCGAATAAAAATAGACGGATCCCACCGGCCTGGTGTGGGTTCGTGAAGATAGCAAGGGTGCCGCTAAAAGGATTTTTATTGTTGCTTGGTTTTTGGGCAGCCTTAGGCAAGGGTAATTGGCCATTTCGAAACATGCTTTCTAGTTTGTTCTTGAATGTCCAACACTTTTCGGTATCATGTCCTCGATCACGATGGTATTTGTAAAATTCCCGCGTCCAAATTTCTCGGACTGTTTCGTGGTTTCGATTCTCGCTCTAAAAGGTGGTAATTCTATCTTCTCTTTTAACAAGAGACGGTTAAGGGCTTTAGTGTAAGTAGTATCAATAGGATTGTAGTCTATCTATTGAGGGGATTGACATCTCGCACCCTCGGTAGCATTGCCGAGCATTGGAGGTTTTCTTATCTTTGGAATGATAATTGCCTCCATATCCGATCGCGACTTTTGTGGTCGTGGTGGACAACTCTTCTTCTATAAGCAAACTAGCATCTCTAAGGGCTGAAAAGTTCATCATGGGTAGGAATTTGAGGTGCTAATTATAATTGGGTTGAACGTTCTTTACAATGATTTGAACTTGATCCTTCTCGGAGGGTCGATCAACCATATGGGCTACTTTTGCTCCATGAAGCTCTCCTTTTCACCTTGCTTGTTTAATTCCGAGTCTCTAAGAGTGATAGGTAGATGAGTGTTCTAGGAGTATTAACAGAGGAACTCCTTGCACAAATATGTCCAATTGGCAACCTTATGTGGGTCAACCGCATTATACCACTTCATTACATTAGTGTCAAATGTCTAGGGAAGATGATGTGGGAAGTGTCTTCAGGAATGTTCTTAAGAGTCATTGCTCCCAAGAAGTTGCATACATGATGCTCGGGGATTCTCGGAATCTTTGAACTTAATATCGTGCATGGTAAACTTAGGAGGCAGTTTACCCTTAGGGATTGAAGTGAATCCCTTATGATCAAAATAATGATTACTTAACATGAATGACTCCCTCAACATCCGTTCTATCTAATCTATACGGGAATCGACCGAGATTTGGATTCAGGCTTAGGGTCGATTCACGTTTGGGACTCGCCCGGAGGTGACCTGGATAGGTGGAGGTGGCAGAATCAAAGTTGTTTCCCTTCTCAAACATTCAGGTTCTTCAGTCTCTTCCCTTTTAAAATGCTCTCTTTCCTCATCTCTCTTACTAGCCTTGATAGCCGTGATGATTTCCTTATGATCTCTCGATATAGACGATGTCTGTTCTTTTTATCACAGACCATATTCTCATTAAGTAGACTGTGGTTAAGATATTGCTCTGGGTTGGAATCCATTAGAAGGGAACTCTTTTAGGTACTTGTCTTAGAACAAGGAGTAGATTATGACGATGTAGTATGAACTCAAGATTGTTGCGCCGATGTAGACCGCAGAGTAGAAAGAAAAGACGATGTATCAAACTCCTTGGTGAGAGGTAATCTTTTAGAGCTCGAATTTTGATGATACTTGGTTGCCATAGACTTCCCTATTCTGCAACCCAAAGGATGAGGTTTAGGACCATGTGAGAGAAGACCATTTTTAGAAGGAAAGGACTCAAGCGCAAGACCCGAAGAGACTAAGGATGCTTTTAATTTGGATGCACATAAAGAATGCACTCGATGATATGATGAATGACTTGATTGCATGATCCTAAGAGAAAAGATGCTTCCTATATGGTAATGCCTTTCCCTATTTGAGATAAATTTTGAACTAAGGGTGTGTTTGGTTGAAGGAAAAATATTTTCCCAAGAAAATATTTTTCATGTGAAAATGAATTTCCAAGGAAAACCATTTTCCACCCACATTTTCCTTTGTTTGGTAGAAGAAAATTAATTTTCTAAAATAATTACTTAAATACAAAAACCAACCATAAAAACCCAATAAATATAAAAAGAAAAAGTAAATAACTAATTCAACTTCAAAACTCAAATATATATATATATATATATATATATATATATATATATATATATATATATATATATATATATATATATATATATATATATATATATATATATATATGTTGAGCACCTAAATTTGATAAGTTTGTACATCTCCCAATAATCAAACTTTTCCATGTATAAAATAATAGAAATTAAAAAAAATATTGTAAAAAAAAATTCATCTATGAACTTTACAACAAAAAAAAAGGAAAAAGATAAGGACAAAACTTGAAAAAAGAAAATGAAGGTGGCAAAGTAAGAGAAGTTTAGAACTTGAACTCTCATTGATAAGACTTTATTTTCCCTTGATTGAGATAAAGGAAAATTAACTTCCTTCCTCATAAAAGGAAATTTATTTTCCATTGATTGAGGGAAATTATTTTCCCCAGAAAATATTTATCCACCACTTATGCTACCAGACGTTGGAAAATAGAATGATAATTTTCCGAGAAAATATTTTCCACTCAAACAAACACACCCTAAATGTAAAATGAGAAGGACAAACTCTCCTATCTTAATATGGAATGATTTTATTTGGCTAATGCTAATGGACTCACCTAATATAAGATGATTTTCTTTGGCTAATGCAAATAAACTCACCTAATATGAGATGATTTTTTTGGCTAATGCAAATAGACTCACCTAATATAAGATGATTTTTTTGGCTAATGCAAATGGACTCATCTAATATAAGATGATTTTATTTGGCTAATGCAAATGGAAAGTGAAAATGCAAAAGAAAAAGACTAAACAATAAGAGAAGGGGATTTCCGGTAAGACCTTTTCGTAAATAGCAACTACTTAGACTATTAAGAGGATAATTGTAGGATGACACGTAAAGTGCTGACAATGGACCAGCTCCCTATTTGAGATGAATTTTGAACTCAATGTAAAATGAGAAGGACAAACTCTCCTATCTTAATATGGAATGATTTTATTTGGCTAATGCTAATGGACTCACCTAATATAAGATGATTTTCTTTGGCTAATGCAAATAAACTCACCTAATATGAGATGATTTTTTGGCTAATGCAAATAAACTCACCTAATATGAGATGATTTTTTTGGCTAATGCAAATAGACTCACCGAATATAAAATGATTTTCTTTGGCTAATGCAAATGGACTCATCTAATATGAGATGATTTTATTTGGCTAATGCAAATGGAAAGTGAAAATGCAAAAGAAAAAGACTAAACAATAAGAGAAGGGGACTTCCGATAAGACCTTTTCATAAATAGCAACTACTTAGGCTATTAAGAGGATAATTGTAGGATGACACAGTAAAGTGCTGACAATGGATTTCCTATTAAGAGGATAAGTCTCTTCCCTTTTAAAATGCTCTCTTTCCTCATCTCTCTTACTAACCTTGATAGCCGTGATGATTTCCTTATGATCTCTCGATATAGACGATGTCTGTTCTTTTTATCACAGACCATATTCTCATTAAGTCGACTCGTGGTTAAGATATTGCTCCGGGTTGGAATCCATTAGAAGGGAACTCTTTTTAGGTACTGTCTTAGAACAAGGAGTAGATTATGACGATGTAGTATGAATTCAAGATTGTTGCGTCGATGTAGGCCGCAGAGTAGAAAGAAAAGACGATGTATCAAACTCCTTGGTGAGACGTAATCTTTTAGAGCTCGAATTTTGATGATACTTGGTTGCCATAGACTTCCCTATTCTGCAACCCAAAGGATGAGGTTTAGGACCATGTGAGAGAAGACCATTTTTAGAAGGAAAGGACTCAAGCGCAAGACCCGAAGAGACTAAGGATGCTTTTAATTTGGATGCACATAAAGAATGCACTCGATGATATGATGAATGACTTGATTGCATGATCCTAAGAGAAAAGATGCTTCCTATATGGTAATGCCTTTCCCTATTTGAGATAAATTTTGAATTAAGGGTGTGTTTGGTTGAAGGAAAAATATTTTCCCAAGAAAATATTTTTCATGTGAAAATGAATTTCCAAGGAAAATCATTTTCCACCTACATTTTCCTTTGTTTGGTAGAAGAAAATTAATTTTCTAAAATAATTACTTAAATACAAAAACCAACCATAAAAACCCAATAAATATGAAAAGAAAAAGTAAATAACTAATTTAACTTCAAAACTCAAATATATATATATATATATATATATATATATATATATATATATATATATATATATATATATATATATGTATATATGTTGAGCACCTAAATTTGATAAGTTTGTACATCTCCCAATAATCAAACTTTTCCATGTATAAAATAATAGAAATTAAAAAAATATTGTAAAAAAAAATTCATCTATGAACTTTACAACAAAAAAAAGGAAAAAGATAAGGACAAAACTTGAAAAAAGAAAATGAAGGTGGCAAAGTAAGAGAAGTTTAGAACTTGAACTCTCATTGATAAGACTTTATTTTCCCTTGATTGAGATAAAGGAAAATTAACTTCCTTCCTCATAAAGGAAATTTATTTTCCATTGATTGAGGGAAATTATTTTCCCCAGAAAATATTTATCCACCACTTATGCTACCAAACGTTGAAAAATAGAATGATAATTTTCCGAGAAAATATTTTCCACTCAAACAAACACACCCTAAATGGAAAATGAGAAGGACAAACTCTCCTATCTTAATATGGAATGATTTTATTTGGCTAATGCAAATGGACTCACCTAATATAAGATGATTTTCTTTGGCTAATGCAAATAAACTCACCTAATATGAGATGATTTTTTTGGCTAATGCAAATAGACTCACCTAATATAAAATGATTTTTTTGGCTAATGCAAATGGACTCATCTAATATAAGATGGTTTTATTTGGCTAATGCAAATGGAAAGTGAAAATGCAAAAGAAAAAGACTAAACAATAAGAGAAGGGGATTTCCGGTAAGACCTTTTCGTAAATAGCAACTACTTAGACTATTAAGAGGATAATTGTAGGATGACACAGAAAGTGCCGACAATGGACCAACTCCCTATTTGAGATGAATTTTGAACTCAATGTAAAATGAGAAGGACAAACTCTCCTATCTTAATATGGAATGATTTTATTTGGCTAATGCTAATGGACTCACCTAATATAAGATGATTTTCTTAGGCTAATTCAAATAAACTCACATAATATGAGATGATTTTTTTGGCTAATGCAAATAAACTCACCTAATATGAGATGATTTTTTTGGCTAATGCAAATAGACTCACCTAATATAAGATGATTTTCTTTGGCTAATGCAAATGGACTCATCTAATATGAGATGATTTTATTTGGCTAATGCAAATGGAAAGTGAAAATGCAAAAGAAAAAGACTAAACAATAAGAGAAGGGGACTTCCGATAAGACCTTTTCATAAATAGCAACTACTTAGGCTATTAAGAGGATAATTGTAGGATGACACAGAAAGTGCCGACAATGGACCAACCCTAATAGGAAAAAGGTATTTTGACTTTTTGGCTAAATGCACATAATGGACTCGAATCTAGGAAATTCATTGAAGTGTTTTATTTTGACCCATGCAAGGGTCTAATCAACTCTCTTCACCTATTCCTAAAGGCTCACATACGTAAGATTAATATAAAACACACACATTTATTCAAGCATGCACATGAAGTCTGGGTGACACCTAAAAGTCCAAAAGTTCTATGGCCCAAGAGTTAAAGAGTTTGAATACATGGTGACACGTAGTCCGAGAATTTGGTTCCCCATGGGTTGCACGGATAAAGATACCAACCAGAATTCTTAGTGCCTCTTGGTGAACCAAAAGGTTTAGCCCAAGATGGCGTGCTACGAGGGAGGAGGTACAGTTTCCTCGAGCAATCAAGCCTAGTTGGGCCCCGCTTAAAGGAACCAAGTGGGGCCTTTCTCCGAAATTGTGAACAAGGGGTACAACAAAGTTCTCCTAAGGTCTAAAATAATATTTAAACTAGTTCAAAGGTTGCTAAATGTGGGATGCCTAATGCAAGCACATCATTAAAAACATACAACTCAAATTTTCAAGTTTTGCCCTCTTAATAAATGATTTATCCCTAGTGGAGTAGCCACTCGTAGGAACCACTGCCGGCCGGGCCTCGGCGAGCTTCCCCACTAATGTGTCGGGTTTCCTTTTTTTCTTTTAAGGATTGATTTTGAAGATGGTTTTAGAAAGTCGATTTTGGAATGTGGGGATGAACCTTTTATTAAGATTTCCGAATTTTATTAAATCCGATTAGTCAAAGTTTGAATGGCGGTTTTATTAATTATTTTATTTTAGGAATTATTTTTAGAAATCCCGGGATCTTATTTTCTAATTAAGGAATCAATAATATTAGGGTTTTGGTTTTTCTGTGAGGCTTTAGGGCTAGATTGATGTAAAAACACCAATCCGAACCGAAGCCTTACTCGGCCGACCCCACGGTGCCTGGCAGTGGCTTACACCTAGGGGTGGTCAGGCGTCGGCTAAAGGCCGTGGCTAGTAGAACTAGCCTCGGTCTCTGCCTAGTGGGCAGATCCAAAACCTAACATTACCATTCCTACAACTAAGAAACATCAAGATGCAAATTTGAATAGAACAAAGCATAAAATAAAGGAGACGCCAATACGTTTTTAGGAAAGAAAAACTAACCAAAAATAAAATTTTCTCTTTCAATCTTAGTATGAGAAAACAAAGACTAAAAGTGGCTAAAATGACACCATTGGTCTTTGAACCGAGAATTGGATTCGGTGGCGAGGGTACGAAACGTAGGGAAAACCTTTCCGTTATGCCCGTCCGAAGACGACCATTACTAGTTCAAGTAGTGTATTAGAATGATGCGAAAAACACATGCTAAGCGAAACTAAAGTAACTAAAATATAATAAAGAAAGTAATAAAGAAAAGCGATAAAGAAAACGATAAAGAAAAGAAAAGTGAGAAATGAAAGAATTACATCAGTCGGGAGGAATTTAAAGCGATTACATCTCTTAAACCACAATACGGAAAGCAATAAAAACATAAAATAAATAGAACCATTTGAAGGCTGAATAATTGCCCTTAGGTTGTCCCACCTTGATGATATGGATCTCCACACTAGATCTCTCGATGCAACGGTGACAATCCAAAGAAAAGGGCTTGTTTTATGAATTGTATATAGGGTGTAGTAATGATAAGTTGAATGAGCGCCTAGAGATCGGAATAATCGAATATTGTTTAGCTTTTTGCACGGATTCAACGGTAATGAATAAAAGATGAATGTCTTATAGAAATTTCAGCAGAGTAATGTTTAGAAGAGAGTACTCTAGTTAGCTTTCAACAAGCATGATGCTAAGGCAGAAGCCGTCCTTAGAATGAGAGCAAAGGGTCTCTATTTATAGGAGAGGACCTAGGTCACAAATGACCTAGAATTTGCCTCCATCCAGCCGTACAAGCAGTTGAAAATAAACCGGGCCAAATCCTAAGTGATAGAACCAGATCGAAGGGGATAAAATTTGATAGAACCGGGAATGCAAACGCCGGCTAACCGGGTGCCCTAGGGTTTCGTGCCCTAGTTGTGTCTCCAAAGAACTCTCCAAGCCAAAACGCAGTGTTCCACTTAATGCTTCTTGAAGGTAGGCGTCGGCTATGATGTCGTTTTTAAGTGAGAAGCTTCTAGCCTCGTGTGGGCTGTCTTGTGAAGCTTAAATGCAACACTTTGATGCTCCTTATCATGAAATGCAACGCTTTAACGCTGTCTTCCGGTCTTCAACTCCTTGTCCGATTTGGACAAAAGTATAATCTGGTACTCTAAACTTGGAATTTCCCGGTACACAGCATGGGACTCCACAATCTCTAAAGGCTTGGTTCAATTCTTGGCTGGTCCGAAAGAAAAGAGGATTTGGGGACTCGACCCAAGGCAAAAGGCTATTGATTTGGTGTTGGTGTTTTTGTGATTTACTAGCTTATGTTGCACCAATCAATCACCGTCCCAAATCCAAATCCTCAAATAGGACTCGGGATTTCATCATCGGGCCAACAAAACAAAACATAGGAATAAAGAGATAACATACAACACTTTTTAGGTGTTTACAGAGACCAACTAAATGACCTTTTGCCTTGGGTCGGTCCATAAATCCCCTTTTCTTTCTGGACGATTTAAGAACTAGGCCAAGCCTTTAGAGACAATGGAGTATAGTACTATGTGTCGGGAAATTCTAAGTTCGAGATACTCGTATTTTACTTTTGTCCAATCAAACAAGGAGCTAAAGACCTGAAGACGGCGTTAAAGTGTTGAATTTCATGATTACAAGCATCACAAGTGTTGCATTTAAGCTTCACAAGAAAGTCCACACGAGACTAGGAGCTTTTCCCCTCAAAACGACGTCGTGGTCTGGCGCCCGCCACCCCGAAGATTTAAGTGAAACACTGCGTTTTGGGTTGGAGAATCCCTTGGAGACACGCTAGGGCACAAAACCGAAGGAGCGCCCGATTGTTCGACGCCGTGAACCGATTTCTATCCGGTTTTATCGCTTCCTTATCCAGCTCAATCTTGTAAGATTCTAGCTCGGTTTATTTTCACTGTTTGGACCGCTGACCGAAGGCAAACCCTAAGTTCTAACCTAGGTCCTCTCCTATAAATAGAGAGCCTTGGCTCTTATTCCGAGGCGTCTTCCTCTTATGTGTTATGTCTGTAGAAAGCTAACTAGAGCACTCGCACCTAAAGGTTACTCCGCCAAAATCAATCTCAAACATTCATCTTTTCCACTCAACGCCATTGAATTCGTGCAAAGAGCTAAAGAATATTCGCTTATTCTAATCTCTCGGCCACCTATTCAACTAATCTTTCCAATTCTCTAGATATTCACCTTTCATATAATCCATAAAAACAAGCCCTATTTTTTTTGTTTGTCGCCGTTGCATCAAGAGATCCAAGTGTGGACATCCGGATCGCATAGGTGGGACAACCCGAGGGCGCAATTGGTCAGCCTTCAAATGGCTATTTAATTTATGTTTCATTTATTGCTTTCCATATTGTGGTTTAAGAGATGTAATTGTTTCTTTTAATTCCTCCCCGCCCGATGTAATCTTTTAAAGTTTCGCTTTTCTTTTCTTTATCCCTTTCTTTACCGCTTTCTTTATTGCTTTTCCTTTAATTTCGTTTGGTTGCTTTTATTTATCATTGTAGTATGTTACTTGCTTGTTTGTTTTACATTATTTTAATTCACTAATCAAATTAGTAATGACCGTCATCGGACGGGCGGAACGGAAGGGTTATCCCTATGTTTCGTACCCTCACCCTCACCCTCACCCCGAATCCGATTCTTGGTTCAAAGATCGATGGACTCAATTAGTCTCTTTTAGTCTTAGTTTTCCCATACTAAGATTGGAAAAGCAAGTTCTTATTTTTGTTAGTTCTCATTCTAAAACCGATCGGCAACTCCCTTAATTTATGCTTTATTATTATTATTGAATTTGCATCTCGGTGTTTTCTCGATTGTAGGGATAAAGGAAACTAGTTCCGGATTCTGCCAACTAGGGCAGAGGCCGAGGCTGATTTCCTCGCCCCGACCTCATGCGGCGCCCGCCACTGTTGGGTGCGAGCACCGGTCGGTAGGCGAGACTC